>JABXJD010000042.1:1972500-2110000 GCA_013375575.1 Percina caprodes
TGGGTGTTTTTCATTTCATTCATTGAACTTTTATTTATCCTCGAGAGATTATTGAGGGGTGACCCTTATTTTTTAATGTCATGAGTCAGATTACAAAGACAAAAAACAGGACAACACAGAAAGTACAATCATAAGAAATCTAGAAAGACAATAGAACAGTCTGAATTGGAAAATGATTTGATAAATAAATGAAGATAATAGGGTTGCAAAATACAAGTATGCAGAGCAGTAACTGTACAAGTAGAAGTTTGCAGCTTTAAAACCAGATTAGTATATTGTCCAAGAGGCAGAATTAAGTTGATTTTAAAAAAGTGCTGCAATTTGTTCCAGGTGCACTAAGGCTAAAAGAAGTTTTTTCACGTTCAGAGTGAACTCCTGGAACATGAAGTAAAAGCCAGTCAGCAGAGCGAGTCTGATAATGTCTCTCTGAGTAGCAGAGACGTTCTGGAAGGTAAGATGGCAGTTTTCCAATAAGAGCCTTATAAAGAGATACAAGTGTGTATCATGTCTTTCTTGGGGCAAGACGTAACTGTTTGATCATCACTTCCCTCAAACCCTATGGCTCGATGTGTTTTTTTAATAAAACTACCAGAAGAATGGCACATAAAATATCTAACAAAAGAGACAAACAGTTCAAGGCTGTCCCAGAAACAGTTTGAGGTTCACTGTTAACTTTTTTTGTCACATCCTGTCGGAGGACAAGTGACCCTGACTGACTCCCAGGTGTCTCACCTGCCTGCTGCAGCCTTAATTTGTGATTTAGCCTCAGAAAATGACATTTTTGTTGTTTTTTAAATCTACTCTACTGCAACTCTTACTCAGTTAAAAAACCAACAGAATTCTTAGGTGAGCTCCTATTAGCATCTTTTTGTGCTGAGCTGTGTGTTTCAGGTGGTTGCATTAAATTCATTAGTGTAATTTACAAAAATCACCACCATACACCCAAATGACAAATAAAAGTGTACCTACAGTATGCAGACTTAAAATAAATAAAACATTACCATGTAACTGCAACATTGTCGATTGGTTTCCAGTTCTCCATTTCTCTTTCTATACTGTCCTATTGTAATTTATTATGAATTATCTATTCAAGTTTTAAATACATTATCAAGACATTACTTTTTGAAGCAACTTTGTACATTAGCTCAATGTCCAAAAGCAATGAAAATACATGACATAAAACAGATACACTGTACTTCAACAGTAATGGTTTCCAAACCTTTGTACGTCAAGGACACAAACTAGACCTTGCATGGACCTCCATTTGATAAGATTTTGTCCCGGGGTCCTCCATTTGATTTTGCTATTAGATGTGTTATAACAGAGACTAAAGGGGACCCCTTGAAACCCACTCATGCACCCCTTGGGGTCCTCAGACCCCACTTTGGGAAACACTGCTTCAGCCTACTTATGTAATAAGTAGAGATGGTCCGATACCATTTTTGCTTCCCGATACGATATGTGAATTTTGGCCGATACCAAGTAAGTGTGTGATACATGTTATTATGTTTTAACAGCTGTGTGCTACTATCACTGTATGGATGTGATATGATTACTATCTTGTATCTTGTATGGCCCGGCTCAGGTTCACGAGCCAAAACCACCGAACACAGGCCACGCTGGACACAGAGACTGAAAAAGAGTTGGTGTAATGGAACAAATGACGGTACTGAAAGTGGATACTTTTACGCAAAGATGGACATGTGTCACACAACACCTGGGTGTCTTATAGGCTGCAAAGGGTTGTTGCAACATCAGATTATAAAATTCACAGAAAAGTTCATGTGTTTCTAAACCTGCTAGACTGCAAATGACAACAATTGGGTAAAAACTTGTTTCGCTTAATTTAATTATTAGTTATTTATGTATTTCTATTAATTGAATGTACATATGTATACCTGACTATGTAGTACAGGCTATAAATATCACATTCATATTGTATTTTACTCTATTTATATGTTTTATGTATTTTCTATACATTTTGCTATTAATTATTTACTTTTTCTATTTTAATTAAATTTTTCTTTCTCAGGTAAAATGTCAGGGAATGTTCTATATTTCACATGTTAAAAGTAAAAGTACTGTATGTAGAACATAGGGAATGTTTCCAAAAGAGTTAATGGACCTGTGTTGTTCAGGCTACCAGCCTCTGTTAGATGGGCATACACTGTTAAAACAAAGGGGGAACAGTAAAGAAGTGGAAGAATGAGAGTGGGGGTGAAAACATCTTGATGGGTTGTGTCCGGGACGGAGGTTGTGGTGGGGAGGGTGGAGGGTGGACCACGGGCTGGCTCTGGGAGGGAGAGGTGGAGGGGGACTGAGTATGATTTGATCCTGGAAGGCTCAATTAAGTGGTTGGTTTACCCCTCGTGTGGAGCTAGTGAATTGGAGCCAGGTCAGCTCCGGGTTGAGGTGTTGTTCATTATTTTTCCGCCTGTCGGATCCCATGAGCGGCCACTGGAGACGGTGGCTGTTCGGCGGCCGGGGAGCAAAGGGCCTGCCGGTGGGGTACGTCAAACACACTCAAAGCCTCTCCCCTTGCCTGGGGGATTATGATCAACAAAGCATGTCCCACACCTGCACCGGCCGGCACAATGGAAACTCTGCGGGCCAATGGAGACGCAGGGAGAGACCAGTTATTTGAGTCCTCCCACCAATGAAATGGATTACATTAACCCCTTCTGTTGTTCTTCCTCCCGGAGCTTTAACATTGAACTGTCAGACTCCACATCCCATTGGGAAGAAATCCTGGTAACACTTTGTTACAACAGCTTGCTTCTGGTTTATCCATCACAGGGGAAGTACTGTTTCTCCACTGTTAAACCGTGTGATGACTTGGTGGAGTGTTGGCTGGTAGTACTAACAGTACATACAGTGGGCCTATTGTTGACTTACTTTGAGCCACCCTTGAACTCCACCAAGTGAGTAAGAACAGTACTTAACTAGAACCAACTTTGTTTTCTTTTCTTTTTTACAATACCTGAAAGACTTAAAGTAAAGGCAATGAAAATTAAAAGAATCTGGAGAAGGCTTCTTTAGAGTTTAATAACATGTCAGTAGACCTACAAGGTCTACTCAGTGTGTGAGGGTGGAGTTATTTTATAAATGAGTCATGTGTCGTGTGCCACCATAGGGTCTTAAAGCGACACTTCATTCCAAAATCTTTTGTTTGAGTATCAAACGGTAAATTTGAAAAGTGTCTGTAAGGTTGGTCATTTGGGTGTATGGACAATGTAAGTAGTGGTCAGCTTAAGTCAGTCATGCATTGCCAGACCAGGGTCGGTCTAGGCCACACAGCATTTCGGGATGGGAGAAAAACGTTCTCTGGTTTATTGGCATTTCTTAAAACCAATCACAATCATTTTGGGCGGTGCTATAGGCGCCGGACGGTGCCGCTGCAAAACAGCTTCAGGAAGGAACTTGTTTTGGTGGAACATGTAAAAGTAGTTTTAGTCTTCAACAGGAAACTCCGATTGGACAGATAGTCTAGCTAGCTGTCTGGATTTACCCTGCAGAGATCTGAGGACCAGGTAACCGTAGTCCTCAGCCGGAGGTTAGAACGCCAACACAAAGGCAGAGGCAGGTGACGGACATCCAGCAGCACCTGAACAAACCTGGAAATTAAAATGTCATCGGTTACAATTGTGACAGGTTTTCTTCCTTTAACAGCATTGTTTTGGACATTTAAAACAAAATAGAGATGTCTTTGCATTGACATACAAAAAACGGTCCGCAGCTGAAAAACCAGCAAATCAGGGATGTTGCTGTTCATGTTCGACACCTTAACCCCTAAAAAAACCCATCAAAACTTCTGCAGTGCACACATTCTCTAATGTCCATTAGTATGGTCCATGTTCGTCAAACCACAGTATGCCTAAATCCACTTCCTTTTCCTCAGTGTTGCTGGTTTGCATGTGTAATGTAGGAACTCCTGCATCCTACATGGCATAACGCTTGTTTTGAGTTGATGATGTCAGACTGCAATATTTAGATCTGTCGCTCCACTGACTTGAAAAAAAGTCCAAATAAGAAACATTATAGTCATTTTTGTCACTGATGATGATTTATATGCCCCTTAGTCCACTGTTTGTTGGGTCTAAGAAGGCCTGAGAGCTATTTGGACTTTTAAGTTTGCTTTACAATAATTACAAACTAGCCTCCGCTGAAAAACACTCCCAGAAGTCATTTCCTCAAGGAGCAATTACGACTCATATTTACAATTATGGTGGCGGTGCCCTCTAGTGGCCTCCCATAGTTATCATGGGAGCAAAGCAGGAAGTATGGTGATCACAAGCATCACAAGACAGCACAGGACTTTCCCCCAGGAGACCTGGGAGACCCAGGAGAATTTTTTATTTTTTTTTTACTTTATGGAACAAACCAAACTAACTAAACTCACGTTCTGCGCAATGTGCGTGACCGGTAGTTAAGTAACGTAATGTGTAATTTGATCCCAAACCACAATCTTTTTCCTGCAGCCTTTCTTGCAATCTTTTTCCTGCAGCCGTTTCACAACGTTAACAGCGTTTTTAAAACGGCGACCATTACATTATCTCGCAAAAATTTTGTCGTATGGTTTGGAGGACTTGTTGAATAATTTATCGGAGCAGCATGTCACAATGTTGGGAAAATCGGATGTGGATACATGACTTGACAGAATATGTCATACAGTATATTCTTACAGTATGTGCTTTTATGCCAACAAACTAATGGCTGCCCGGAAAATCACCTAAGAAATGTGACTGATAGACTGAAATACGGCAGCATGGCTCTTTAATCTTATTTTGCTTTATCACTCAGTGTAATCTGCTCTAAGCGCATCATCCGATCATGTCGGCTTAAACTTAAATGCCATTAACCACGCCGTGATACTGTATCTGCACGTACTGCTGATACCGAGCTGTATCGGTGTAGTTGGGAAAAATCCATATTCTCATTGCATCGTTTCTCTCAATCTGTATCAACAAGTACACAGCGCTGTTTACCCATAACTGTGCGGCGGTAACGTAGCATGCGAGTGTGTTTGGGGTTTGTTTCGGATGTTTTGGAACAACAGAGCAGGATACTCAAATATTTTCGGCGAAGGAGGGTGTCAGTCCCCAGGGAACTCGTCATGGGCAAATTAGACCGAAGCTCAGAGGAATGCATGTTGCTGCCCTCGTCCTCACCCCCCCGTCCCCCGTCCCCCATCCCCTCCACACACACTCCCTCCCTCCTCTCTTTTCTCCTTTAATTGGGCCCGTTTCCTGGCACCTCTCCAGATCACACTGTCACTCTATACTTCGTAATAAGCTATTAGCCCCGGCCGGACCAGGCTCGGCCGCCACGCCATGCTAATCGACATGGACATGGTCATTGTGTGGGACTGGGACTCAGGACAGCACAGTCCCAGCTATTGTTACTGCCCGGACCTCTGAGCCCCAGACACCCACGCCCCTGGCCAGCACAGGGCCGAGGGGGTGAGGAGGGTAGGACGTAAAACAGAGAGGGGGGAGAGATCGGGGAGGGTTGAACTCACTCTCACTGCCCCCTAGGACACAACAAAACAAACTAACACTTTGGTTTAGCCATCTTGTTTTGGCAAAAATATGACTTTCTGCCACATCCCCCAAACACTGGTGCACCTGTTAGAAAATTGGACCCCCCCCCCGCTCATACTGTACATACATTGACAAATGTTTCTCAACAGTTAGATATGATGAACTGTTTAAAAGTGTTTAAGAGCCACATTAAGCAAGATTTTTGTTATGTAAGAATGCATGTCGTATCAGCTACAGTTGGCTTACATAATTAAACGAAATACATTTTTCCAACAGTTTTCTGTTATTTTAGATCACTAGGAAGACACTTATTGTTGCTTATTGTAGGATTAACAACTAAGAAAGCACACACGAGACACAATATTGTAAAAGTGAATTCAATCGACACCTAAAAACAAGAATGAGAGTCTACGGCCAAGGCTTTGTGAGGCCGTGCCTTCAAACTAAGTGCTTTGAGCTTAGTTTGAACAATTCTGGGGAAACTTGGATTCCTTATCACAAAGCAGGTTAAACTTTGCCTTTGGTGCCAGAATCTCTCCCACTTGACTGCCATGTAACCTAAGAGCATGATAGAATTTGATATTTTCTTGACTTCGATTTGTCTAATGTGTCTATGTGAGTATCACCTGGTTTAATTTTTCATCTGTCAAAAATTGTGGAAAAAACAAACAAAAATCTTGCCAACCTGAAACGTAATTAGCCTTTCAAGTATTAAACCATTGTTAAATCCATAGCCTTTATGTCAGGGGAGGTATTATTACATTTATTTAGTAGCCCATATGTGCATTTTGTAGGAACCCTTGAAACTAATAAAGGAGAGCATTTCACAATAGTGTACTGCATTGTTTTCACACATTTGAGCATGATAAAAAGCTGCAGGGTTTATTTCTCCTGCAGACCTTTAACCAAACTGTTCATATGAGTGCAGCTTTATTGTGCATGGGACTGTGGAGGGTACCTTTCCTAAACCATGTTACATCTCCAGAACAAGTCCAGACACCTCCAGGCAGACAATTAAGGGGTTAGATGAGGCCTTGGCGCTGCAGCCTGTCTGAGGAGCTAATACTTGCACACAGCCTTGGCGCGGGGTGGGGGGGTTTGATGTTGGGGATGTACAGACTCAATCTTGTATTTGTCACCAGGAAGAGATTGTGAACTTCTGCTGCTGCTGCAGGATTTGGTGCACACGCAGATACATCAAATGTGATTGTTAGGAACAGGGCTTAATTACCCTGCTGGAAACCCAAAATAGTGAAGGCTTTTTTTTTTTTATAGGGTTTTGTTTCGGTATATCAAAGATGTCAGAGTGTGTTCATGTGTGTTTGGAGGAATGCTGCAGGGGAAGGAGGGCAGGCCGGGACAGAGCTGTGAACAGGTGCACGATGGGGTAGGAATAGATTGGTGTGTGTGTGTGTGTGTGTGTGTGTGTGTGTGTGTGTGGGGGTTGGATGTTGTACTGGGGGTAGGGGGTCGTTACTTCCACAACTTGAACTAGACACTCAAGTTCTTCAAAGAAATGGTTGTCATACATGAAAAACAAAGGATCCCCTTCTTTTACTAGTGTGTAAGTGGATTTTATGCAGACTTTTGAAATATCTACAAAAGCATAAATGTGAATCATCAATCGCATTTTTTTTTTTTTTTGACAGACAGTACAACCTATATCGCCATCACAATTTACAAGACATATACATCATTCACTGTCCCGTTTTTAGAATACAGAAAGAAGAAAAGAAAAAGAAAAATAACAACATGTGCCTTACATTATATTACATTATTCTACCAGTCAAACGCTATATTGGATTAGCCAGCCGGTAGACAGCCGTACCCATAGTCTTTGTCTTCCAGTCAGAGTGTTACTGTCCGGTCCCTGTACAAACCCAGAATACACAAAGAGGGTAACCACCCTATTCCACAAATGTGCATTTTTTTCAGAAGTATACAACATGTGTACCAGAGTACCCACTTCCTTCTCACACTTCCAACATGTTACTGTCCTTAAGTTTTAGGTTGGCCATTTTACTGGTTTATCAGGATGCATATAATCCTGGATTCATGAAATAACTGGCCTTTAAAAGTAAAATGTTCTATGGGAATTTAACATAGGGGGGTGTCTACTTATGCCCCTGTATTTTAAAGAAGAACATTTATTTACTTACGATACATTATTCATTCACAAAGAAAATTGGTGTCCTTAAAAGGTTGGATTTTCCTAAATTTCTTGAATTAAGGCATTAAGATTAAGTTCCAAAATATGTTTTTTTATTCCTCTTTTTAATCAACTTTAGCATGGGTGTGTAAACTTATTCAAACCACTGGATCTATCTATCTATCTATCTATCTATCTATCTATCTATCTATCTATCTATCTATCTATCTATCTATCTATCTATCTATCTATCTATCTATCTATCTATCTATCTTTTGTAACCCCCCTCTCCACTTACTCACACACAGCCTATCTGCCTCCACCCTCTAATCCAGACCCCTCTGAGCTTGGGGTCCTGGGTAAAGGTTCATCCAGAGGGCGGAATCAGCCTCCATGGCAGAGTAAGGGCTGAGGAGGTGGGGTGGGTGGTGGTGGGGGAGTGTGTGTGTGGGGGGTGGTTGTATGTGTGAGTTTGTATGTGTGTGTTTCGAGGGGGAGGGTTGGGAGAGAGCATCATCGTTCATGATGGTTTTGAGGAAGCACAATTGTGGGGTTACTGGCCCTCATTTATCAACCTACCGTAGAAATCAGCTCAGATATGAGCGCAGAAATCCTCCTACGACAGGCTTCATATGGGATTCATGAAACGTTGTTTCACACCAATCAGAGCGTACGAATGGTCGTAGATTGACAAATGCAGCTGCTGGAAACAATCGTAATTTAAATATCACGCCCCATACAGTATATTATCGGTTTTGAGGCCTCGCCCCTACTATTTTTTTCTTTTCAGAGGTGGAGATTGAAACCCTGACATCTCAGTTTAATTTGCAGTAACGTGTGTACTATTTGGCTTCCTAAAAACTGGTAATAGGCTGTAGGAAGAATGCGGAATAGAAAGAGATCACTGATGCAGTCAACAGTGTTGCTGCGTGTGTCCTCCACCCCCGTGCTGGACCACCACCCTGACCCTGTCTCCTGACAGCACAGAGGCTGGAAAAACAAGCCGGAATATGTCGGTCAATGGTAGAAAGAAATCATTCACTTGTGGCCATTAACAACACTTTAAAAGACAACCAAAAACCTGAAGAATAAATAAAAATGTTGTACATCATCATGTTTCCTGTATTGAATATCAATGACAAACATAACACTATACCTTTTGAAAGTGAGGAGTAATATCCTGTCTCCTTGGTGTAGCCCCCGGTTGGGGATGTGCTGGATCATCTGGCTCCGTCACTACATTTATGGCACCCTGTTTTCCTGTGCAATGTTGTGCAGACCCCCACAGGCTAAAACAATGTTGCAGACTTTTTCTGGCATGTATAGTAGGTCCCCCTCCCTCCACCGTGTGTGTCTTCTAAAAGAGCCAGATCTGCCATTGTCGATAAGGGATCAATAAAACTGTAAAAAAAATACGTAATTAAAAAGACTACACACCTCAAAGTTGCATCAGAGTAGGGTGACCAAATGTCCCGATTTGACTGAGAAAGTCCAGATTTGACCGAGACAGTCCCGATTTTGAGTTTTGTGTCCTGAGTCCTGACAAAAGCCTGTCGGGATGCTAAAATGTCCCTGTTTACACCAACCACTATAAAATTGTTGGATTACATAGCATGTGTGTGTGTGTGTGTGTGTGTGTGCGTGTTGGGTTCAGTGGTTCCTGGGTTCCTGGGCCACATTAGTCTGGGTTCAGTGCTCTGAGTGTGTGCTCCGAGGTCACGGCGAGGGCTGCTGGTCAGCTCCTGGTCGCAACGGCTGACTGAGGTCACAGACTCCGGAGGGAAGGACAACGACAAGGAACCCGCCTGAAGTAACACTATGTAACAATTTGAAGTTGGTCCAAGAAAAGCTGAACCCTTAACTGAATGAGGTAAATAAAGTAGTCAATGTCATTCCTGCTGTATGTGAGAATCTCTCCTCTTCAAAAGCTACGGACTCAGAAATGGCACATCCTAAGGAAAGCTCACTGTGGGACTGGCTCTAGTGGCTGGAATTCTGCACCAAGACTGAATTTTGGGAAAGAGACTTCAGATACAGTATTAGGGGACCACTAAGGTCTATATAAAAGAGACTTCAGATACAGTATTAGGGGACCATTAAGGTCTATATAAAAGAGACTTCAGATACAGTATTAGGGGACCACTAAGGTCTATATAAAAGAGACTTAAGATACAGTATTAGGGGACCACTAAGGTCTATATGAAAGAGACTTCAAATACAATATTTGACTAAGTTCTATATAAAAGAGACTTCAGATACAGTATTAGAATAAGATCTATATAAAAGAGACTTCAGATTCAGTATTAGAGGACCACTAAGGTCTATATAAATGCATCCAAAGAGCACCATGTGATGGGACCTTTAAATCCATGTCCAGGCTTTCAAATATAGGCATTTGGGAGATAGGTGATCCATCAAATGAATTTGTCTGAATCCTTAGATATGGATAACGCCATAACAGGCAGCATCGATGAAGTTTCTGCAAGTTGATTGTCCTACTGTAATGAAATTAACTGAAGCCAATGACCAACCAGAAGGCAGGGAATCTCTTTTAAACCATTCCAATCTGGAAGCTGCCCAGTACATCTACAGCTGGCAGCTCGACTGGAGCCACCAGAGGTTAAGTGCCTTGCTGAAAGGCACCACAACAGAGAGGTCAAGTCCTTCCCCTTCGGTTGGACCACCCTGGGACTTTATTTTGGAATAAAATATGTACGGTAGTGAACGGGGAAAGACCAATCATGTTTGATTCTGTTTGAATTGAGCCATGAAATAAACGTGATGTTCGTCAATTCAAAAGATCATTTTAAAAGTTAAGAAAGTCACAGTTTGTGGTAAAACTGTTGTACTAGACTTTAAAAAATACGTAATTAAAAAGCCTACACACTTCAAAGTCTCATCAGAGTAGGGTGACCAAATGTCCCGGTTGGACCGAGACAGTCCCTATTTTGAGTTTGGTATACTGAGTTCTGACAAAAGCCTGTCGGGATGCTAAAATGTCCCGGTTTACACCAACCACTATAAAATTGGCTGATTACATAGCGTGTGTGTGTGTGTGCATGTGTGTGACTGTGTGTGTGTGTGTGTGTGTGTTGGGTTCAGTGGTTCCTGGGTTCCTGGGCCACATTAGTCTGGGTTCAGTGCTCTGAGTGTGTGCTCCGAGGTCACGGCGGGGGCTGCTGGTCAGCTCCTGGTCGCAACGGCTGACTGAGGTCACAGACTCCGGAGGGAAGGACGACGACAAGGAACCCGCCTGAAGTAACACTATGTAACAATTTGAAGTTGGTCCAAGAAAAGCTGAACCCTTAACTGAATGAGGTAAATAAAGTAGTCAATGTCATTCCTGCCATATTTCTTATGAGGTCCGCCGGAAGGGGAGGGACTTCACCTCTTTCTGATTGTAATGTGAGAGAGGTACAGTGTGTGTGTGTGTGTGTGTGTGCATGCTCGTGTTGTTTACACTTTACACAGCAGCACACTGGCAGAGCATGAAAACCATGTTGCTTTTTGTTATGAGGTAAACACAACCCCCAACCCCGAGGCATGGCCAGGTCCAACAGCAAAACCCCAGGAAGCCGCCCGTCATCCATGATACCCCAATGCTCCAAACCCCCGGAAAACAATGTTATGAGAGTGATACCAAAATCAAATGTGACTCTTCTAAAATCACAGTAAATATAGATTGCATTGTATAATTTGTACACGTTGTCTAGCTCATGCAGGCCCAGATGTTTCCAGTGGCAAAGTTTAAGTTACAGGCTCTGCTCTTTATTGGATGTTGGGTTAGATTCTAGCTATGCATATGCAAAAACCCATCAGTATGTTAGAGTCCTTCATCCTGTAACAATGAACACCTGGTTTCAAAACACTTCTTAGAAAGCAATGTCACTTTTTTAGTGTTTTTTTACAATTGTTTTTAAATGCAGTTTTCTTCAGTAGCTCTGTTTCCATCCACACGTTTTTTTTATCCGAATTAAGTGATATCGAATAAAAAATGCCTTATGGAAACAGTAAAATTCAATCAGATTTTTATCTTGATTGATATACGGCTTATGCGATAAACGCTGACACTGACGTTATTTGCCAAAAAATAGTAGTTGTGATTAAGTTTAAGGTCATTTTATGGTTGCAACCCGCCACAAAACGAAGAAGAAGAAGCTGTAGTTCATTTCCACCCACTATTTCCGCTCTGTCTGCACACATGGTGGGTGTCAACAAAGACAGATGGAAGTGGACGGACGAGGAGACAAAAGACTATTTTGAATTTAATTTATCAGGAACTCGGGAAGGAAATGGCCGACAAAGGTTAGGACAAGCCGTGGGACGTCCTGCGGAGTCAATGGAAGACGCTCAAACAGCGAGACATGTCTCATCTCAAAAAATAGTCTCATAGTGGTGCCGGAGGCATCTGCATTGTCATAGCGATATGTTGATAGTGTCGTCATTTTCTTATTATAGCTCGATATGTCGCTATCAGCTGGCACATAAGCTCTATTACAACTTGTGCAATATTGATAATTTGTTGGTAGACGGCGCGATCCATTTTGTCAAGAAGAACTTTGTCCTAAAAGTTTTCCTGAATGTTGTGCGATTCAGTGCAAAAATGAATGGAAACACCTTAAAATGTCTAAAATCAATCCAATATACCAATTTGATTGCAAAACAGCACGTGACGTCATTACACACAGGTTTTTATTCGCTTTAAAGACGTTGGATGGAAACACACTTTCACCAGCTTTATTCAACAAAAACAACACTGTTGGATGGGTCAAACTAACACAGGACGTAAAACCAAAAGTTAAAGTTGACTTGTTTATGTAACACATTAAAGCTATAGTGCGTAGTTTCTGTCACGCCCCCATGAGGAATTGTAATGACAACAACACTCTTGGTGCATCCACATGATACATATCTTCCGTGATCATGCGTCACCACCCCCACCCCACAACTCCTACACGCAGTTGCTAGTAGCCAAGGAGGACACGGAGGATAAAAAAACAAACATGATGGCCTCTTGAGAAGAGGTGATTATCTTCACTTGATTTTTTTGTGCGCAAAAGTCGCCGGACGACACAATCTTCTGAACATAGTCATACCGAGAAACACAGAGAGAGCTGTGTGGAGCTGATAGTCTTAATTAGCGTCACGGCAACTCATTTGGCAACGGAATTGAATGTAACGGACATTCATTAATATCAAAAAGCTACGCACCGAAGCTTTAACTTTAAGCTTTAATGCACATACTGTAACTTTAATTACATAACACACAAAAATGATTTTAACTCACCCCATCATTTTTTTCAAAACCCAACCAAGTAGTTTGGTTTCAACTCACCTCATTTTTTAGGAGACAGGTTTGTTAGGAATACCATTTGTCCCTTTCCTGATAAGTTTTCCTATAATTCAGTCCAACTGTTTCTGGAGGTTACAGCTTTTGGAGCCTTGGTGAATTTCTAGGCCACCTGACTGAAATCCACAGAAATGGAAAGAGAGTTATGGTCTGGGGTTGTGTGTGTGTGTGTGTGAATAGAAAGGGGGAGAAGCTGGAAAGCCCCCGCTGCAGGTGCAATCCAGGGCCATCCGCGACGCTCTGTCAGCTTTTGCACCGGGCCAGCGAGGGGTTCAGACAGGGGGGGGGTGGAGGGGAGATCTTCTCACCCCGCTGGCCTTCCTCTGCGAAGCAGAGCTGGTAATTTGGACAGAAAACTGGATTTGTGCCCAGCGCAGCCTGGGCAGCGAGGCAGTGAAGCAAGCAACGGGGCTCACAGCGGGGGAGAGGGGCTGAACTCAGGATGACCAATATGTTTTCAGTCAGTCAGTCATTCATTCATTCTGCTTTTCCTCAGATTCCCCCGTTCTCTCACTGTACTGATCCACTTCTCTGTGATCGGCTTAGTCTGCCTCGACGGTTCATCGACCCCATTGTTAACGATGCATACCAGTGGAAACAGTTTTCTCTGAATTTGGCAATTTCCTTATTAGAAAGTCTTTAAGATATTATTTTTTTCTGTATAAAAGAATGTAAATAAAACCTCTTAAATATTACTTATGTTTTATATACCAAAGAAACGCATGAGATAGAACAAAATGCAAAATGAAAACATTGTTCAGAAGTATAGTTTTTTCTTTTCTCCATATAGCACAAAGTGTGATTATATAAGCACTGAGAATTTGTTTTGTTTTTCAAAACTCAGAATGATGATGAATAATTATATTTCGGTAAACATTTAAGGTTCTGGGCCCTCCTTTCTTGATCAGCTTGTCCACTCTGTTTGAGTTTTAATGATAGGGAACAGTTAAATTATAATTACCTTCTCTTAATTAAATTTTTTATATATATATATATATATATATATATATATATATATATATATATATATATATATGTATGAATACAGACAGGAAGGCCATTGTTTACAACTCAAAAAAGTCTTTCCAAAGTTTTTATATATACAAGTTCTGGAAATTTGAAGATGCTGGAACTTAGTTGATTCATGATAACAAGCTTTATGTATTATTCTAATTGCTCTCTTCTCAACTTTAATTATAGGAGCTATATTCGTTTTATATGCATTTCCTCATAGCTCTGCACAATATGACATAAATGGCATTACAAGTGAACAATACAACACATGAAGATGTCTCTTACTCAACAAATCCCTTACTTTATAAAGAACAGCCTGTGATTTAGATCATTTCTTTTTAATCTACCAACCCCCATCTTACAATATACAAGCAAGCAACATATGATACATTTACAACACTGCAGATTATTTCTTTTGATTTAGCTCATTTGGTGTAGCTTCATACGGTTGATTGAAGTAACTTATGAAACTACACATCACCTGGGACCGTTTTTATTAGAAAGACAGGCTTCTGTTTTTCAAACCTTATCGTTCACTGCTTCTTCACAGTTGGCCGATATCTCAAAATGTCTGGGAAACCACTGTGTCTTTTGGTATTAGTGTAAGCGGAGTGTACAGCGTACACTGGGTTTATCAGAGGAAACGAGGTTGATGACGGTGCCGAGAGTGAACCACAACAGTAGCCACACTACGCTGCTGGAAGACCAAAACTATCAGCTATAAAAAGGTACTACAGTACATGTGCTCAAATTAGCTCATTTATTTCTTCCCATTATTAAAATGTGACAGGACTATGGTCTGTCAGTGTTTTGGGATTGACAAATCACAGATTAGGTAATCCTTGGCCATCATTATCCATACGTAGACTTTTGCACTGATATTACTTCATCTACAAACCCATCCTTGGCGTTGTGCCAACATATCATTCCATTTACATGTCACACAAGCACTGCAGTCCCAGCCTACGCCTTCCTGGGCCCTCATTACCTTCAACGCTGTACAGAGTTTGGCAAAAAGTCTCTCTTTATCTGACCACTAAACCTGGAATACACTGCATCAGGATCTAAAAATGTCCAGCTTGATCCCACTAGGTGATGTTAAACTCATTTTAAGGGTAATGTGGGGAAAAAAATCTTTAGAATCTTGTTCTTGTTTTTAGCACTTTAGTGTTTTATTCTGGCTGATTAGACCTCTGCTCAGGTTGAAGGTGGGCTGGAGCTTAGATGGGAATGTATTAGGTCCCAAATTTTTTCTAACAAATAATAGTGTGTTCCATTTACCGCCGAAACTGGCAATGACGTCACACGCGCTCCATTTACAAGTGGGATTTTCATTGTTTTCATCAGCTCTTGCCAGGTTAGCCATTGTTTAGCAATACTAGCATTACACGTTTTTTTGTGTGCATACAAACACTGTAACAAAATGTCCACAGATAGAAGATGGACAGGACTGTGTGTACGACTGATTTGGTGAGACACAAATAACAAAGAAGTGCTGATAACTTTCACAGCTGTTGGCGCATGGGGCAGCCATGTTGGATTTTGAGTCGGGGTTCTCGGAGGTTGCCCGAGTTCCGAGGTCAGGGGGCGTGTTTCTGACTTTGACCTCGGAAAATCCGAGTTCCGAGTAGAAATGGAACGCACTATGAGAATGATAAAGCTGTCATATGTCCTGCAAGGCAACCAAGCTAACAGGAGACTCAGGAAGATGTCAATTATTCAATATGTACACACCCACGCAGTCCTGGGAAGAGGTCCAATCAGCCAGATTAACTGAAAACACCTGTGTGGGGGTTCAGGGCCTTTACATTTGTACATAGTAAATATTGTGTATACTATTGTAATCTCTTTGTTGTTGGGTTTCTGTAAATAACATCACAGAGTATGGTCTAGACCTGCTCTTTATGGAAAGCGCAATGAGATAACTATATAAATGAAATTGAATTGAATTGTTTGTAACTGATGTGTATTGTCCCTAACAGGTCCCTGTGTTTCAAGAAATCACTTGTATAAATAAAGGTTATATAAAAATAAAAAAGCAGGCATGTGTTTAATCCTCATGTTGTCCTCAGGTCAAATTGACCCGTTTTCCTATATCAATGTTCTTTTTAACTACCCAAAATAACATGATTGTTTCCACACAACGCTCTTTGGCAAGTACAAATCTCTCTCATTAATTTTGGGGCGTCTTATTCCATTTTATAGCATTTGGAGAAAAACAATTGAAGTGTTTTTGAAATAGTATTGAGTAAAAGTTGACATATTCCAGTCTGTGATTATCCATCAACATCCATTCCTTTAATTTTAGTCTAAGTAATTCCTAATTTCTGCTTTTCTAACTCAAACATTAGGTATAATTTTCTATAAATGAGGTTTATTGACAATAAATTCCAAAAATAACTGCAAAACTAAAATTAATAAGTTTGTGTTACGTAGTGTTGAAAACGTCAAAAAAGTGGGAAAAAAAGCATCAAAAGTGTACAAAACGTAAGAAAAAGTTAAAAACATCAATAAAAGTGTCAACAAAAGTGTTGATTTTCAATTTTGACAACAATTTAAGACAGCACGAGGGTTAAATCACCTTATTTATTCGTGTCATCTCCAGGCTGCTGTAAACCGTGGTCTGTCAGTGTTGTTGGGGATCAACAAGTCACAGATTACATAACCCTCCTTTTAAACACTGCTCCTTTTTTTTTGTGTCTCTATCTTTGCAGTCGTGTCGATTCACCTGCCAAGCTTTGTTAGTCAGTGTGAGGTCTACATGTGCCAAGGCAGGCACTGCCGAGTAATAGAAGGTAATAAAGTAGCCCGTAATAGAGCATCTCAGGGGATGTAATTACAGTGAGGGGGTGCCTCTTAAAGGGTTGTTTGTAATGATTCATGGTTGCACAAGTGCAATTTTGGTTGTCACTCCCCTCTCATTGCTCACTGCTGCTCGCCTGGATCTGCAGGTAACCTTCCTCTCACCCCATGCGGAGGGGCATCTCTACTGTTGTACAAACCAGACACAACTTCCATTCATTTCATTCCAATGGCTTCTCTACGCAATTTCTGGTAGCACTGTAGCTTCCAGGGCAAACTGTTCTTTTCATCCCACGCACCAAAACAGCTCTTTCCGTGAATATTATTATTATTATGTATTATTTGCTGCAGACAAAAAAAACAAGCAGGATGATTAGAATGTACGATCAACCCTTTTACTTTCAGCATGCGTGTGTGCGTGCGAGCATACAGCGAGTGTATAGCCTAAAATATTTATGGAGTTTAAAAAAAAGTGATGGTATTTAATGGTTATTTGTATGTTATCTAACCCATTTTCTCACATACAGGCCACTGCAATACGGACCCAGCCTTAACAGCCTTAACCCAGGCTAGCAGCCCCCCCCCTTCCCCCATTGTAGGCCTACTTACTGTAACTAAAATTAGGATTGACAAAGTTCATTAAAAGAAAAACAAGAAAGCTTGGATATTGTATGGAATACTTAAAAAAGAAATAACACAAATTTACAAAGTTGGCATGAAAGAAAACGGTCTTTAAAGAACAATTCCAGCGCAAAATTAACCTAGGGGTTGATAACAAATGTTCTCTGGGATTTGTTTTCATGCTAATCGGATGCGTCTGTAGCTTGAAACAAGCATGATGGACCACGCGTATTCATAATCCAAATTTCAGGAACAGGAGTCTTCTTCTTCGCCCAGAAAAAGGAGATTAAAAAGAGCAAGAGACCGGCTTTTTGAAGCATGAAGGCTACCGTAGCTGTAATACTTACTTTGAACTGGCGCGATAGAGTTGATATATGATCTCAATGCTAGATGGGAGATATTTCTACACATTGGACTTTTAAGTATGTGACATAAGTAGTTACATAAGTCAACTTACATAAGTTAAAATAAGTCCAAGCTCACTTTGGGTTTCACACGGGACACAAACCGGTCTCCTGAGTTAGTCCACCACAACGTCCTCCCTACGCAAATTCTGCACATAGACTGAGATCCCCTATAGCTGAAGTATGGATGAGGTCATAAGCTCAGGAAAAAAAGCTAGTAAGTGAACCCTGAGTTTACGATATTTTATAATGGGGATGTACCAGACAACACTGACTCAACAGCCTCACTCGGGATATTCCACAGTCATGGATTGCGGATCAAAGAAAAACACCAGTGCATCTAATTGTTTCTAAATTTCAAAAAAAGTTCATCTCTGACTCTTTTTTTTTCTTCTTCGGGGGTTTTCAGGTGATGTAGTCAAATTGGAGAGGTCATCATCTCTGCCCCTGACATCATCTCTGATTCCTCTGTCTCTTAGTCTTGACAACTCTATGGGCCTATTTGTCACCACAAGAAAAGCTTCTCAGCTGCACTTGGAACCCCCCCTTCTTCTTTAATAACCTGGGTTCGCATGAGACGTCATTCATGTTCAGAAAGAGCACTCGGGCGGGCTTGGAAGAGACTCGCGGCAGCAGAGCATGCCGCAGCACACCGCCACCGTCTCTTCCCCTCCGCATCCTGGCCCCATCCGAGACCCAGACATCAAAGGCAGGTGGAGTGAAACCATGAAATTACAGGTAAGGTGTCAATTACCCTTTGAAACCAAGCACTCTCCAAATCCAGGCAAGACCCAGCCGGTCCCTGGAATTAGAACAAATAAAATGGAACTGAAGGGAGAATGGCAGAGAAGTCGGGGGAGGTTTTATGGGCCGTGTTGACAATATGGCATAAGTATAAAAGGTCCTAATTCAGGTTTAAATTACCCCCCTGTGCTACTCTCCTCACACTGCACAACCTCCCTGCCTGTTTGCTTGTGTGAGGGAAATAGGTGGAGAAAGGACCGGTTGCACATAAAAAATCTGCTTCTACACAATTGTTTTTACTCACACCGAGTTTTGGAAAAGCAATACTTTTCTACTCAATTACAACCCCGGTCTCGCTTACCCACCTTTCTCTCCAACACCCAACGCAAATTTCAGCATGTAATGGAGGGTAAATCCGACTGAACACCTTCTAATTTACAGGACCACTTTATTTTTTTACGAGGGATAAAAAAATCTTTATAGGGCATATTACACTAAGTAGCATAAAATTGATGGATGTCATTCAAGATTACATTTAATAAAATAATGCTTCTCTGGCACACAATATACTTGTTTTATATTTATGTTTGTACTGTAGAGGGGGGCTTTTTTTCAGAAAGCTAAGTTTTGTTAACTACTGAGCCTGTAGACAACAGCAGTCTTAATATACAAACACAACAATCTAATATTTCGCTGTGGGAGTTAATTGAATTAATTATTGTTCTCTCTTGCCTGTCTTTTTCTCTCTCTCTCTCTCTCTCTCTCTCTCTCTCTCTCTCTCTCTCTCTCTCTCTCTCTCTCTGTGCCATGAAGCCAGTTGACAGCTCATGTGGGAAAAAAATCCAACCACAGCTTTGGGTTACACAACACTCACCCGCCCGCTGAGCCACAGACAGCGCTAGCCTGGTCCATCCCAGACGCTGTAGAACACCCACAACGCTTCCCCGCCCCTAGCCTGCCTTCCTCTGCCAGGGGGCTCGCACCAGCCTGGCTCTCAACTATCTGTAGGAAGGTAATGATGGACTGGGATGAAGAGAACTCTTTTCTTTACAAAGAATCTGAATAAAATATGTATATATATATATTTTATTCAGCTGAATTATAACTGAATAACCCATTATAACTGAAAACATGACTTATATTCTAGTTGGAATTATTTACTTAACAAAAAGTGTGAAATAACTGAAAACATGTCTTATATTCTAGTTTCTTCAAACGAGCCACCCTTTGCTCTGATTATTGCTTCGCACCCTCTTGGCATTCTCTTGATGAGCTTCAAGAGGTAGTCACCGGAAATGGTTTCCCAACAGTCTTGAAGGAGTTCCCAGAGATGCTCAGCACTTGTTGGCCCTTTTGCCTTCACTCTGCCGTCCAGCTCTCCCCAAACCATCTCGATTGGGTACAGGCCCGTTGACTGTGGAGCCGCAGCACTCCATCACTCTCCTTCTTGGTCAAATAGCCCTTACACAGCCTGAAGGGGTCATTGTCCTGTTGAAAAATAAATGATGGTCCAACTAAACGCAAACCGGATGGGATGGCATGCCGCTGAAGGATGCTGTGGTAGCCATGCTGGTTCAGTATGCCTTCAATTTGGAATAAATCCCTAACAGTGTCACCAGCATAGCACCCCCACACCATCACACCTCCTCCTCTATGCTTCACGGTGGGAACTAGGTATGTAGAATCCATCCGATCACCTTTTCTCCGTTGCACAAAGACAAGGTGGTTGGAACCAAAGATCTCAAACTTAGACTCATCAAACCAAAGCCCAGATTTCCACTGGTCTAATGTCTATTACTTGTCTTTCTTGGCCCAAACAAATCTCTTGTGCTTGTTGCCTCTCCTTAGCAGTGGTTTCCTAGCTGCTATTTGACCATGAAGGACTGATGCGCGCAGTCTCCTCTTAACAGTTGTTGTAAAGATGTGTCTGCTGCTAGAACTCTGTGTGGTATTCATCTGGTCTCTAATCTGAGCTGCTGTTAACTTGCAAATTTCTGAGGCTGGTGACTCAGATGAACTTATCCTCAGCAGCAGAGGTGACTCTTGGTCTTCCTTTCCTCATGTGAGCCAGTTTCGTTGTAGCACTTGATGGTTTTTGTGACTGCACTTGGGGACCCATTCAAATTTTTTGCAATTTTCCAGACTGACTGACTTTCGTTTCTTAAAGTAATGATGGCTACTCGTTTCTCTTTACTTAGCTGATTGGTTCTTGCCATAATATGAATTCTAACAGTTGTCCAATAGGGCTGTCGGCTGTGTATCAACCTGACTTCTGCACAACACAACTGATGGTCCCAACTCCATTAATAAGCCAAGAAATTCCACTAATTAACCCTGACAAGGCACACCTGTGAAGTGAAAACCATTTCAGGTGACTACCTCATGAAGCTCATTTAGAGAACACCAAGGGTTTGCAGCGCTATCTAAAAGCAGAGGGTGGCTACTTTGAGGAATCTAAAATATAAGACCTATTTAAGAGTTATTTCACACTTTTTTGTCAAGTACATTATTCCATATGTGTTCCTTCCTAGTTTTGATGCCGTCAGTGAGAATCTACGATGTAAATAGTCATGAAAATAAACGAAACGCATTGAATGAAAAGATGTAACCAAACTTTTGGCCTGTACATATATACTCACCTAAAGGATTATTAGGAACACCATACTAATACTGTGTTTGACCCCCTTTCGCCTTCAGAACTGCCTTAATTCTACGTGGCACTGATTCAACAAGGTGCTGAAAGCATTCTTTAGAAATGTTGGCCCATATTGAGAGGATAGCATCTTGCAGTTGATGGAGATTTGTGGGATGCACATCCATGGCACGAAGTTCCCGTTCCACCACATCCCAAAGATGCTCTATTGGGTTGAGATCTGGTGACTGTGGGGGCCATTTTAGTACAGTGAACTCATTGTCATGTTCAAGAAACCCATTTGAAATGATTGGAGCTTTGTGACATGGTGCATTATCCTGCTGGAAGTAGCCATCGGAGGATGGGTACATGGTGGCCATAAAGGGATGGACATGGTCAGAAACAATGCTCAGGTAGGCCGTGGCATTTAAACCATGCCCAATTGGCACGAAGGGGCCTAAAGTGTGCCAAGAAAACATCCCCCACACCATTACACCACCACCACCAGCCTGCACGGTGGTAACAAGGCATGATGGATCCATGTTCTCATTCTGTTTACGCCAAATTCTGACTCTGCCATCTGGATGTCTCAACAGAAATCGAGACTCATCAGACCAGGCAACATTTTTCCAGTCTTCAACTGTCCAATTTTGGTGAGCTCTTGCAAATGGTAGGCTCTTTTTCCTATTTGTAGTGGAGATGAGTGGTATCCGGTGGGGTCTTCTGCTGTTGTAGCCCATCCGCTTCAAGGTTGTGCGTGTTGTGGCTTCACAAATGCTTTGCTGCATACCTCGGTTGTAACCAGTGGTTATTTCAGTCAAAGTTGCTCTTCTATCAGCTTGAATCAGTCGGCCCATTCTCCTCTGACCTCTAGCATCAACAAGGCATTTTCGCCCACAGGACTGCTGCATACTGGATGTTTTTCCCCTTTTCACACCATTCTTTGTAAACCATAGAAATGGTTGTGCGTGAAAATCCCAGTAACTGAGCAGATTGTGAAATACACAGACCGGCCCGTCTGGCACCAACAACCATGCCACGCTCAAAATTGTTTCTTTCCCATTCTGACATTCAGTTTGGAGTTCAGGAGATGGTCTTGACCAGGACCACACCCCTAAATGCATTGAAGCAACTGCCATGTGATTGGTTGATTAGATAATTGCATTAATGAGAAATTGAACAGGTGTTCCTAATAATCCTTTAGGTAAGTGTATGTATATATATATATATATATATATATATATATATATATATATATATATATATATACAGAAACTATTCAGACCCCTTCTCTTTTTTCACATTTTGTTATGTTACAGCCTTATGCTAAAATCATTTAAAATCATTTTTCTATCATCAATCTTTACCTATTACCCCATAAAGGCAAAGAGAGAACAGGATTTTAGAGTTTTCAATTTTAAATTGCAAATGTATTAAAAATAAATTCTAAAAAAGTGAAATATCACATTGACACCAGTATTTAGACAGTTTGCTATGATGTTGGACATTTAGCTCAGGTGCCTCCCATTTCTCGTGATCATCTTTGAGATGTTTCTACATCTTGGTTGGAGTCCACCTGTGGTTAATTAAATCGATTGGACATGATTTGGAAAGGCACACATCTGTCTATAGAAAAGGTCTCACAGCTGACAACGTACATCGAAGTAAAAACCAAGCCATGAGGTCAAAGGAATTGCCTGCAGAGCTCAGAGACAAAACTATGACAAGGCACAAAAACATTTCTGGAGCACAGTGGCGTCAATAATACTTGGAACAACCTGGACTCTTCCTAGCGCTTGCCACCCAGCTGAACTGAGCAATGGGGGGTGTAGGCATTGGTAAAAGTGGCGACCAAGAACCGGATGATCACTCTGGATGAGCTCCAGGGATGCAGTGTGGAAATGGAAGAAACTTACAAAAGGACAACCATCACTACAACAGTCCACCGATCTGGGCTTCATGGCGGAGTGACTTGACAGAAGCCTTTCCTCAGGGAAAGACACCTGAAAGCCCACTTGGAGTTTACAAAAAAGCAACTGACTGTGAGAAACAAGATTCTCTGGTCTGATGAAACCAAGATTGGACTGTTTGGCTTCTTCTATTCATCAGGCATCCTGTCTGGATAAAACAGTAAGGAAACCAGGTAGTACCACGCCAGTCGTGAAGAATGGTGGTGGTAAAGACTGAGGGACTGGTTAGGGTTTAGGGGAAGCACAACAGAGCAAAGTAAAAAGATCTCCTTAATGAAAACCTGGTCCAGAGCGCTCAGGATCTCAGACTGGGCCCAAGGTTTATGACAATGATCCTCAGCACACAGCGAAAGCAGTGGCAGAGGATAACTCTGTGAATGTCAAGTGGCCCACATTGAAACCAATCTAACCTGGTCTGAAAAGTGGCTTTCCACCAACAGAGCTGGAGAGGGTCTGCAGAGAATGGCAGAGAGTTTCCAATTCCAGGTATGCAAAGCTTGAGCTTTTGGTCATACCCAAGAAGACTAGAAGCCGTAAGCACTACCAAAGGTACTTCAAAGGGTTTTTCCTCTAATACATTCTCTAAATTTGCTTTCGCTTTATCATTATGGAGTATTAAGATGATTTTTATTGTCATACCAGTTATACAAGTATGAATATGCTTATGCTGGGAAGGCACATTTAAAAAAAAAATCAATTCAATTTTATTTATAGTATCAAATCATAACAAGAGTTATCTCAAGACATTTTATAGAGTAAGCTTAGACCACAGTCCATGATTTACAAAGCAGTGCGTAGCAGGACGAAGCAGGGCACTGCAGGGGGTAGTAGGACATAGCAGGGCACTACAGGGCACTGCTGGGCGTAGTAGGATGTAGCAGGGCGTAGCAGGGCACTGCAGGGTGTAGCAGGGTGTAGTAGGGCATAGCAGGGTGTAGCAGGTCATAGCAGTGTGTGGAGCATGAACACAGCAACAGCTGCAACCCTGATTTGGTGCCATCCTAATCCAAGGAAAACTGCTGGGTGCAAAAAACATAAGGACTCCCCAGAGCTACGTAAAGTAAAAGTTTTTTACATATACCTTTTAAGGTAAATTTAGAAATACTGACTATTGCACACAGAGTGAATATCGCACAGGTGGCTGAATTATATTCAAGACTGAAGAGAGAGCAAGAATCTATACACTTCAAAGTGGTTTCAAATGTTGTAATTAATTGATCTTGTGATATTTTTAGTCAGTTTACAAAAAACTACTGATGCAATTACACAAATTCCTTATTTCAAGCTACACTATTGTTTTTGTTTAGTCTACTGTCGAACAGTACATCTTGTCTGCACTTTGTGAGGTCCTCTGTATTTTTTCATGCATTGTGTAACTATCTTGTAAAGTGCCAGCACCAATTAATGAAGTTAATGGTGTACCACTGGCAGACGTGATCCTGACATGAGCAAAGGTAAACAGGTTCATTCAATAAACTGATTCACAATTTCGGCACTCATCAATTTTGACAGTTACCATGGAAGCCACAAACTGCATTATAATGACACACCTAATGCTGGTGGAAAAAAGTGAACAGAATGCTTCTTTGAGTCAGCTGGTGTGATGGGGTTGCACTCATTTTTATTACTAACTTTACGTGTTAAAGTGAAAGTCTGTCTGTTATGTCCCTATCTATAGCTGAGTGAGGTAACACAATGGTGATTAAGCCTATATGGCCTACTAAAAGCCCTTACATTTGCCATATATGGCCTGTTTTGTTGCGTTGTCCGCCATGCAAAGCCCTTACTCATTTGTAGTATTGTTTACTAACTACTATCTACCTGGGCGCATTATCTATCCACCTCCAAGAGTTGTCCAGGAGGCATATACGATATTGGGGGATGTGACCTAGCGTTTGTCTTTTTAGTGTAGTGGGACCCCCTAACACACGCTTCTGTTACGCAGTGGAAGTGTGCTACTATGGCTGTACAAACAAAATAAAAGACTATGACTTGATGATAAAACTTGAGATCCAAAAATACCTGCAATTACCGCTTATCGCCAGAGAAGATGGAACTTAGATCTTTGAGATTGTAACTTTAAGTCCCAGAATGCAGTCTGGTCCCATTATATTATTAGTAGGGCAGACATCTCTACGGCCAACACCACATTCTCTAAAGACCTTTCTAACATGGACATTATTTATTTCTTGAAAAGGAATTCCTATATATATATATATATATATATATATACTAAATCATTAAATCACCTGATTAGCACATCCATGACTAGTGGGAAGTTCCCAGAAATATGGAAGGAAGAGTCATTCCCATTTTAAAATATGGGGCAGCAGATCAGGTGGACAATTATCGGCCAATAAGTATCCTTCCTGTTTTCTCAAAAGTTATGAAAAAGATTGTGGCAATACAACTAACATACATATACAACTTATCTCCACACTGTCAAATTGTAATTTGAGTGTGGAGATAATAGTTAATAGTGATAGTTTTAAGTGTAAAACAGGAATCCCTCAAGGTTCCATTTTAGGACCGATGCTCTTTAGTATAAATGACCTTCCTGAATCATGCAAAGGGGCAGGTTTACAAATGTACGCAGAAACCACGTCTGTATGCCTATGGTAAAACAGCTACGGCAGATGCACAGATACAGTACAGATGGATGTGTCTTGTATGTTTATGTGCTTTATGTATTTTAATGTAGCAATGTTTAATGTTTGATGGTATGACTGTTTAAAGGGATGGACATTGGAAAATAGCAATAGCTATAAATCCTGTGATGCTGTACATTGGAGATTTGTTGCACAAATGTCTATGTTGCAGCATCTGTTCCTATTCAAGTAAACATGAAATGAAAATTCACTGTAAAAAACACTGGGCAATTTGGACCCAATCTATCTAGATTGATTAATAGCACCACAGGTAACAGGTAAAATATGTTTTTGATTTTGGGGTGAACTTTCCCTTTAAAACTTTATTATGTTGTTTACTTTACTAATGTGTACATTTCCTCTTGGTAAATAAGTATGTTATCAGTCAACTTATGACGAGCTGGTGCAGCCGGCTACAGCACTGTGAATTATTGAAAATCTGTATGTCGTCAGCCTTGTTTACCTGAAATTATAATCAATCATTATACAAACAGATAGGCTGTTTACAAATCTTTTAGTTGTTAAACTGTATACTTAGGTCCTAATGAATTTTATTAAAATGCATGTAAACAAACTAACAGAGAGGGCGAGGCAGACAGAGCAGACAGTGCGTCTGTCAACAGCTTGATGACAATAATAACTCATCGTTCTTTTCAAGTTCATAAACAACTTCCCATTATTAAAGACTGCTGTGATTCATTGTGGGCTGCGGTCTCTACAGATCATCGCAGCCAAGTGTTTTATGCATGAGGTGTGCTGAAATGTTGTGTGTGGCATAGTTTCCAGCAGCCCGGGCCAAACATCTGTCAATTTATTTGACACTTCCTAATGAACTTTTAAGCTTTGTCTCTGTCATCATCAGGCGGCTGTGCCGCACCTTGAACACTGCTGGCTTAATTCTGGCCATGGAGCTGTCCTTTAAGCCCGAACTATGCTTTATATGAGCATTCTGTTACACATAGTCATTCACGGGAGATGCGTGGGTTAGGTTTCTTTTTCGATGCATGTAACCCACACGGGGAAACATTTAGATTTTTCAAGATGAGATCATACATCTACCTTTTGCTTCAAACTAAATGCAGTAGTTTAAAGCCACTATTTGAAAAGTATAAATGTAGTTACAGAATATTTCAAGTTTACCTTATCAAACATACATATGTGGGTGCCAGAGTCAGTCATTCCTACACACAGTGGCTTTGAGATAAAGTATCAGTAATGTATGGATACTGGATATGTTAAAGTTTAAATAGAAGGAGGCCTATCCTTGATCGACAGGTGTATATTTCTGCTACAGATATGAGTTTCTAGTGTGTAGATGAAGTAAAACTAATGTTTGCTGAACAGTTTCAATAATATACTTTAGGATGTGGTACAGCCTATATGAACTTTTCTCTTGAGGTCAGTGAATGTTAAGACGTTAGCATGATAGCAGCTAATTGAATTTCTTCTATTGTGTGTTTTCTTGGTGGGTTGGTTTGTTAGTTTTTCAATTAATTTGTTCTCTTGAGGTGATAGTACTTGTGTAGTTGATTAGCAGGTGTCTCAGCCAATCTCTAGAGCAGAAGGAACACTGTGCATGTGTGCGTGTGTGCGTGCATCCGTGCACTTGTGATTGGTTTAAAGAAATGCCAATAAACAAGTTTTATTCTACCCCAAACCTTGTCTTTTAACCTAACCTTAGCCATTCACAGCTAGCTATAGCTGCTAACCTTCTGTTCTATTGCTTGCGCAGCATGCCAGTTTGGTTCAGTAACTATAGGTTTGTAGTATTATGTATTTCAGGAACATAGTATTGCAGGAACATAATACAGCATTCATGACTTAATGTTAAAATGTTCTCAGCACCTGGAATACCTACATTGAAAAAACACTGAAATATTACTGTCACATGTGTGATATTTCTATAAGAAATGCCATGCCTTTAACTTTGTCAGCAAAAGCGATGTAACATCAAGTAACTGTTCAGGTCCTAAGCCTTCAAACAATGTGTGAACCGGCCTTTGTCAGAGTCGTGCACATATCAACAAGTGATTGACACTTTTTGTCTGAGTTTGCCTCAAAGGGGCAGTGATGCAACGTTGAGCCAGGAGATCCAAAAACAACACGGAGCCCAAATGAGAGAGGCCGTCCTGCCTCGCTGACAGACAAGGTAGTCTAGTTGACTGGAGGGGCCATAAGAAAGTCTTCAAAGTCTCTCGGTTTGGTGTCGCTTCTCTTGGGTGTCTCTCACACACACATTCATGTTTCAAAATGGCTTCTATGTTGATATTCTTTCTTTCCAGTTCCTCTGGGCGAATGTGAACAAGCTCCCAGCTGCTTGCCTCTACGTAAGTGGCTGTGTGTGGTGGATTTCCTTTTTTATGACTCAAACAATTATAGATGGAGATTACAAAACATAACATCACTCAAGGTTTGATGAGTAAAATGTAGCCGAAAACACATGTTACCACAGATAAACTCAACAATATCAAGTATAGGAATATTTTCGCTCTCTGGAGGGCTGTTGTTGTTGCTCAGCTGTTGTTGTTTCTCAGCTTACTCAGCCACCCCCCCGTGCTATGTCCTTACATCGGATCCCCTTATTACAGAGAATCCCAGCAGTAATGGAAATAACCTGTCGTCGTGGGCCAGGTAGCTTGAAAGGCCCATAAATCAAACTGGTGTATGGGGAGGCGAGGGAGGGGGGTGGGGGCATCACAAGGAAGAAGAAGAAGAAGAAAAAAGTAGGGTAAAGAGAGGGAGGAGTTTCCTGTGCTTGTTGACAGGCACAAAACCAGGCTTGAGCAAACAGGCTCTTCAAGGTGTGAGGAGCACAGACAAGTAGGGAAGTAGGGAGACGGGTTAGAGGCAGAGCGACTGGCTGAGAAACTTTAAAGTAGTTCATGAAAGTAAAAAATACCCTAGCAACAGCAGCATAACTGTAATGACCCAGAAGTCTTTCTTTCTTTTTCTGGTGCACTGGGTGGGTGGGGTTCACTTCATCAGTGTGGCTCAGGTAGTGGGATAGGGAGGAGTGGGGCTGTTCATTGCAAAATTTGTGAAAATACGTTTGGCATGGAGCATGTATTATCAGTGACGTCTGTCAAAGCCTCAATTGATACCAACCCCTCCCCAGTCTAAACACACACACACACACACACACACTTGTTGTTCCACGTGTGTTGAAAGATGTATTTGAAGATAGCATTCATCCAGTGTTTGACAAATCCATGCTTGGTCTGAGCGTTTGATTTACCTTAGACTAAAGTGTATAGATGGCACAAAACATATACTACTCATGTACTACTCGTTATGGTACACTTTTACATACTACTCTACACATTGGGCAATTACAGGAATTAAAACTAAGTAAAAGCAGCAGGCCTGACAAAACAAATTTACTACAAATTGCATGTCGTTTTAAATATTTCATCTTTGGAATTATTGCTTTAACAAGACTAATAGTGTACAGCCATGCCAGCAGCTCTATAAAGCTGTGCTTAGATATAACATTGATGCTTTGAACTAAATGCTATCAGCAGGTTAACATGGTCATAATGCTAACAAGCCGATGTTAAGCAGGTATAATGTTCACCGTCTTAGTTAAACATGTGCTGGCATGCTAACATTTGCACTGAATAAATCTATGCAGCTGAAACTGGTGGGAATGGCATTCGTTGTGTAGGTGTTTGCAGCGGTGGAAAAGGTATTCAGATCCTTGACTTAAGTAAAAGTCCACCTAAATTAAACTACCCAAAAATATGTAGGCCTATGAGTCCAGCTGAAATGATTAGATGATTACAGTTAATACTTTTAACAATTTTCCTAAACTCTTAACACACCTACAACACACAACTGGCAAAATGGTTAACTTTATACTCAAAATCACACATTGTGACCTAAACTCCAACACTATTTTTTAAAAATACAATAATACCCTAACACAATACACTGTCTACCAAAACATAAGTCTCAAAATCAAATAGTTCTTCCAAAACACTAACACATTTAGTCAGTCAGAGCCCAATGTCATAAAAACACTAATATCAGGTGGAATTACAGAAACTGGATTATTTTATGTGTGTCAGGTCTGCCCTTATAAAATAGTATATTGCATTGACAATAGATTGTGTTTTATACTTTCTACTGTGTTATATATTCCTCTCTACATTTTTGTTTTGTTGGGTTTAGTAATGCATGCATTTAGTTTTTTTTTTTTGCTTCAGAAATTCAACACAAAAATGAATGAGCCATCTCAGAGTAGCTTTATAGAATGTGTCACTACCAGATGTGAGTCGAGTGTAGATGTGAGGTGCGCATGCGTCACTTTGCGACAAGTAGCCTACAAGATGCTAACGAGAGACTTCTGTAATGTCAGTACAGTAAAAATTGACCTAATTATTGGGTTATTAAAAATTGACCTACTTATTGGCTACAAGTTAGCATCAAACACAACAAAGCCTGCCGGTTCAATGGTGTTTTGAGCTAACGTTAGCTATCAACAATTACAGATAGATACAACGTTTATTGAAATGACTGCTAGCTTTGCTGCAAGCTAGCAATTATACACAACTGTGATACTGTAACATCAGAATCAGCTGTGGCCGGGGTTTGGGCAAACAAACAAGGAATGTGACTTTGGTTATTGTAATCCTTGCTGTCAAAGTACAACACTCACTTACTGTAACAAATAAAGAATACTGTAAAAACAGATGGTCATTGATTGAAAGAACCTCAAACCCAGAGTGTTTCCTAGATGGGAATCAGCTGTGATTGATCTAGTTGCATAACTTCAATCAGCTGTTTCTCTCATTTACACTAACAATGGAATACATGTCAAATGCAGGGGGTATATTTGTGTTTCAATTTACAATATGAACAGCTGTTCACTTGGACTTTAGCCTATAAGATTTAGAATTTAAGATATGATGTTATTTGTTCTGACATACAGTGTGAAAGCATTTGCAAATTTGTCAGTAAAAATCAATTGTTTTGGTCTTGGTTGAGCTTGTTTGTAAAAGCATTTTAAATTTTGTGTTAAGTGTATGCATTTTGTTTCAAAGCAACAAGAAATGTGTTAATTGTATAGCCTACACAGACAGATGTTGTGCTAACTTTGTTAACAAATGTGTTGTCCTCGGGTCAAATTGACTCGTTTCAAAGTGTTTTATATCAGAAATATGGATTTCTTTCAACCAAATTACCCAAAAGTAACATGGATGATTCCTTACAACATTCTTCAGGTAAAATTAATGATTACTTTCAGTGAATTTTTTTGGGTGTTTTATTGAATCTTATAGCATTTTAATTTTTTTTTTTAATCGTTTCCAATGTGTATACGGACTAAACTTGGACATATACCCATCTGAGATCCACTCAACATCCTCTGATTTTAATTATTAGTCAAAATAATTCATAATTTCTCAGTTTTTAACTAAAAACTTATGTATAATTTGATATAAATAAGATTTGTTGACCATGAATTCCAAGAATAAGTATAAATCCTATTATTAAACCAGCTCAGGTTTTTATTTTTTTTAAAAGCACCAAAAGCTTGGGAAAAGTGACAAATACATCAGAATTTTGACCTGGAAGGACAAGTTCATGGTTAACGGGAAGACAACACAAGGGTTAAGAGTTTAGGAAAGTTAAAAGTATTGAGAAAATTATCATACCAAATAGTAAAAGTTGTAATCATCTAATCATTTCAGCTGGACTCATATGCCTATATTTCTTTGGGTAGTTTAATTTATAATAAAACATTGTATTTTATAAACTGCATGTGTTTTGTGTGCTAAAATCTTAATCTGTGAAGTAACAAAAGCTGTCAGATGAATGTAGTAGAGTAAAACGTACAATATTTCTCTCTAGAAGTAGAAAGTGGCATGAAAAGACAAGGCTCAAGTGAAGTACAAGTACCTCAACATTTATACTTAGTTACAGCTCTTGAGTAAATGTACTTGGTTACATTCCACCATTGGGTATTTGGTAATAACCAACTGCAATTCTGACCTGATGATGATGCTCGATGAAAAGTCAGAGGTTCACCCAAGGTATAACAATTTATCAGGTGGGGGCCATCACTCAATAGTTGGACCAAAGTAGTGACAGGCCGACATTCCCAGAAGCCCACGGATGGTCTAAAAAGTTAAATGTGTCTCCCGGAAAGCAAAAAAAAAAAAAAAAACACGGTATACCAGTCTCATCTGTATGCACCACTACAGCTCACTCACCTCTGAGCTTTTTTCCATTGAGTGCTGAATTGCAAATTGTTTGGTTGCTCATAATTAGCATAGACACATGTAGTCCTCAGTGGGTTGCTTTGTAACAATTTGTCAAAGAGAGCCTTGTGGTATCATAATAATCAAAAGCCAGTTTCAGATTTGTTGTACTTGGTTGGGATTTTGGTGATTAGTCTCTGGAGAGGGGTTAAATGCCTTGTGGTGTTGTTGCTGAACAATCTTGCTGCTGTTTCTCCTCCTGGGTTGTGGCTGATTAAGTGTCTAATTATGATCTCGCAAACTTAAGGCGGGGTGAGTTCTCTGTGATCTCTCGGTGATTAGCTAGTATGATGTTTCATTGCTGTGTAATGGAGCCAGAGAACTAAAGTCCTCATACCTAAACCCACAACAACATGTATTTATTTTGTCTTACAAAGTAACCCAAATGACTCTTCTAAAAAATGTGTAACGTTTTCTGATCCGCCCCCTTTATGGATAAAGATTTAGTTCAATTTCGGCAACTAAATCAACGCAGCCAATGTCAGGGAGATATCAAGATCATGGTTCAAAGACACCATTGACCATAGGTAGTAAACAAAGTTACCTGCTCTATAGATTTGCCAGACCTCCACACGCTCCTCCACAGCGCTGTGGAGGAAGGTCTGGCTGGTCTACACAGCTGCTGTGTCCTCCTGTGTGATACAGGACGGTGTATGTAAAGCATGTAGCGATGTCTCATAAATCAATTATTTAAGTCAAAAATACTTACATTTATGGGTCTCTCTGTCTGGTTTTACCCTGCAGAGATCTGAGAAGCAGGTAACCATAGTCCTCAGAAATCCACCAGAGGTTAGAACGCCATCACAACCTGCTCTATTATTCGAAGCATCCATTTCGACCTCACCTCTACTTATACCTGCAGACACTTCGTAGCTGAAACACACGACAAATGTCACAGGCATCCACAAAGCACAGTAATTTTTTTTTAGGAGTCAATAGTCCCGTTTCTGTTTTCAGTTGTAAAGTGCATTTGTAGCAAACTTTTGAAATGTCTCAAAACCAACTTTTCCATCAACTGATTTGGAGCGAATAAACCAGGCTACAGTCAGTTGTTCCTATAGGTCACGCTGTAATCCGCCAGTCAATCAGTGGGACTTTGGAGTAATGCAGGGGCATGTGAGATTTTTAATTAAAAAATATCAGTCATGCATAACCCCTAAAATAATAATGCTATAATTATGGATGAATTTAGTGAGACAATCTCAGTCTTTGTCAATTACAGTGTTGTCGTTGGGGCACACTGTAATTCACCAAAAAATGCTGTAACGCACATGGTTTAATATACCTAAATATGAGAGAGAAATATCAAATATGGTGATGATTGATCGTTGTTCAGGTACATGTCTAGTCTAGGTACCCCGTTAAAGCTTTTTCATGTTAAGCTTTTTCCTTACAATAGCCTTCAATGAAGCAGAAACGCTAAATGTCAGTTAACGTCCATAATAATAGAACTTTGGATTAGATTTTTTCGACCGTTTTTAGTGGTTAGGAGGAGCAATATGAGACAGAATTTTGGTGATAATTGATCATTGTTTAGGTACATTAAACCATGTTAAGCTTTTTACACATTAAGCTTTTTCTTTACAATAGGCTCTAATGGAGCAGAAATGCTTGATGTCAACAATAATTGGACTTTGAGTTAGATTTTTTATAGGTTTTTAGTGGTTATGAGGAGCAATATGAGAGAGAAATTTGGTAATCATTTATCATTGTTTAGGTACATTAAACCACGTTAAGCTTTTTCCTCACCATTGACACCAATAAAGAAGAAAACGTTAATGTGAGATAACTTCTACAATCATTGGATTTCAGTTTAGGTTTTTTGACAGGGTTAAGTGTTCATGACAAGATGTGGCCATGAGAAATATGGTGACGATTGATCGTTGTTTAGGTACATTAAACCACAGCTTTTTCACATTAAGGGTTTTAGAATGTGCCCCCAAAAATGCTTGTCAGGGGAGGTACAAGAGGCTGAAAAAATATTTCTAAGGGGGGTACATTAATAAAAAAGTTTGAGGAAACACTGATCTAACCCATCTAAAAGAGAAAAATGGAGCGATGTCTTCAGGAATTTGGTTCAAATGGCAATTGGTTTCATGTTGTCCAGAGATGAGGACATGTTATGGGAATATCCGGAAACATCATCCGACAGCTTAAACAGCTGTTTTTATCTGAGTTAACAGAAATTATTCTGCAAAAGCGTTTCCATTTCCAATGCAGCGCATCAACTCTTATCCAACAAAGCCAAAAACAATCTTAAGCAAGCATAACAATAACAATATTTTTGCACGATTGACGAAGTTTTATTGAACATGCCGCTTCAATACGTTTTCTAATGCGATACCTCGTAATGCACATAAAAGTAAATGGAAACCGCAAATAACACTTGACGCTTTACTCATCTTCAAATGTCTGCACAGAGTTTGAGTTGAGAGGTTTTTCTAAAGTGTTAATTGAAGCTTTAAATAACAAATACATTCATTATACATTTACTTATATCAAAGCACTACATAATTGATAGTTTTGGCAGTGTGTTTCACGGATTGTTCATTCACTGTGTCCAACTGTGAGGATGATCTGGCCGAGATGTAATGTTTGTGAGAAATCCAGAGGGAAGCCACTTAGAGAGCCGTATTTATCACTCCCATTAGTTAAAAAAAAAAACATAGGAAAACACAGACAGGTACCGAGCACAATGGTGCAATTGTTTTCCTAAGGGTAGGGGAGGGTGATATTAAGTGCTTTTAATATTCACATATATCTGTTACCAGTTTGGTCTGCAGCCTTGTCCTTTTTTCCAGGAGGGCTTGTTTAGCGCCAAGCCCTGCGGGGGGAAGAGGTGGATGTTAGGTGCGTTCTCTCACCGCGTCAATCCGCACGAATCCGCACACACACACCAGGCCACAACACGGCAGAATGGATGGCATAGTTCAAATGTTTTTTTTTAATCAGCTAGTAATTGTGCCTTTTGTGTTCCAAAGCTGCCTGATTTGCATACCTCACGAGTTGAAAACGGGCGATTATGTTCCATTACACCAGCCATCGATGTGTTTTTTGGGCATGCAATGCTATGTGTGCTTGGCAGGGGTACTAGCCTCCGCATTTCAACACAAAGCATTTTGTTTTAGTGCTAATTACACGGCAGGCAAAGACAGATAGGCCCCGTTTCTTCCTCCCCTCTGTGGGTGACAGTTATTGACAATTGGCCCTGTCTAGCCATAATACGCCAGAGGCAGTCAATCCACCACTTCCAACGTAAACACTGCATGGAGAGGAGCTTCAAATGTGGGCAGATTCCACCTTGACAACTGTAACTATGTTCAACAATTAGTCCCAGAATCCCTGGGTGTTTACACTCCTTGAAATGAAAGAGATTGCCTTTCCTGTGACTGACAGTAGGGATTCTTCAGATTTTGTGTTTTGTTTTCATTGCTGCGGTTGTGAATGGGCACAGCGGATCACACCCGCTCCAAGATGCCAGTCTGATTCTCGTTAGTGTGTGTGTGTGTGTGTGTGTGTGTGTGTGTGTGTGTGTGTGTGTGTGTGTGTGTGTGTGTGTGTGTGTGATTGCCAGAGGGTCATATTGTATTTGCAAACGGTTCCTTGCTTATTGTTTTTGCCTGTATCACATTCCAGATTTACTGCAGAACAAATCCGAACAGTTTGTCTGTCGATTACAGGAAATTACACTTTTATTTTCGGAAAGGCATTTTTCCGTAATCATCTGTCACTCATCCTCAAATAATTCCTAGTCTGTTTTAGGGCTTGTGTTAGCCTTTCTGAAGCTGGGGTCAAAGATCAGCCGCGCAGGTCTATTTGAACCCAAGGATTAGTAAGTCTTCCCCCCGCTGAGTGACTTTCAGTCTTGTGTGAAAATGGTTGGAAGGGTCAGCGCCTGTGAGTGACCCTCAGCTGCATCCTCGCTCCTCTGATTGTCCCACGTCTGCATCCAACACTTAGTCACAGCAGCTTCAAAGGAGGCAGCCCGTCACAGCCCGCACATCAAAGACACCCTGTCAGCATCCATGACAGTCAAACTGTACAAGTAAGGGAATCCACACGCACCTTGTGAAAGGACCCACAGGTGTGACATCCTATTGTCCCCAAATGGACTCTCAGCGTCAGATACCAGTGCAAAAATCACCCTTCAGGGTCTGTATGGAACGCACCGAGCATTGCAGCAGCTCAACCACGGTGCTGTAAGATGACGGGCGTAGTGTTAGGAGAGAGTAGTATGAGAGACCGAAATGCCACTTAAGGAGGTTGGATGGGGTGGTGCATGGGTGAATAAACACAGGACGTAGTGTCCCTTTCTTGTCTTGTGTGTCACAGAAACACACACATTCTAACTCCGCCCACAAGCTTTTCCTAAACCTAATTGTCCCGTTTTTGTGCCGCATGTCAGTCAGCACATCCCAACCCAGAACGTCAAAAGTGATGCCAAGAGTCCCGAATCTAAAGGAGACTTTTAGCGTGCCAAAGGCACATGACCAAGCATCCATATTTTCGAATGGAATATTCAATGGGAGACTGATAATGTGTTGACCCTCCAGCTACAAACCAGCTATTTTTTTGTCTTATTTTTTAAATAAGTTTTAGAGCCTTTTTATAGTTTTATTGGACAGTAAAGAGAGGACAGAAAAGAGAGCTAGGGAGTGACATGCAACAAATGTCCCCCACCAGATTTGAACAGAGTGACATTACGGTTCCTGGTCAGACCATCAGGATGTTAGTTCAAATTATTTCTTCAAACTGAATTATTTCAGGTTGCCATTGAAGAATTTCTAAGTGGTCTATTAGACAATGCAACAAGCACATTCAATGCAGACTCAGCTTACAGAAAGGCATAATAACGGTAAGTTTTGTCAGCTGTTATTAAAGATTGATAAAGTGTTAATAGTGCTGTACATTAATATGAAAAAATAAAGAAGCATTTTGGGCTAGCACGTCCTGATTTTGTCATGTCATCCTGCATTCGAATGCTGCACAGTTTACAGTAAACAAGGCCTCAGGGCAACATGTACAGCTCCCAGGATGCTTTAGGTGACAAAGGAAGGAGGAGAATCAGGAGAAAGTGAGTGAAAAGCCAGTAGAGTGTTCACACTGCAAATAGTATTTTGAATCTGAATTACAAAATCAAAGACAGAAATCTAAAAAAAACACAAAAAAAACTCCCTTTTTCTGCCTGCTGTTGGCTTCACTGGCCCTCCTGCAGCAGCTGGCAGTTTGGGAGGGTTAATCAGCTGATGGGGTGACACCTGGGTAGGCCTCAATCTAGGCCTCAACCAAGGCTACATCTACACGGCGTGTCTCTCACTTAGCCTCCACATCTCTCATGTTCAATCTGAAAATGGTGTGCACCTCTGAAAGCAGCTTTGAGATATGTTTTCTCTGGTTTATTGGCTGAGTCCCATGTGATTCCCAATCAGCAGAGTTGTGGCCGTAAACTCGTTGTAATGAAAAGGTTTTTAGTTTTTAATAACCTTGCTACGGTTTGTCAGGATTTAAGTTTTGGGTTTGTTTTGCCCTTTTTGTTGCAATCACCACACATTCTTCACTCATCCATGCTCTCCGCTCACTGCTGATGCAACACATCTCGTGTTTTTTTGTTTTAACTATTAAAAATAATTACAGCCAAGCTGATTCTTTTTCATATTTAGTCACTAGATGCTGCTTTGAGAAGCTGTTCTGAGAAGTCAGGTCTCAGTGTTACATTTAAATGATAAGGTCTTGGTTCAATTTCTTTAGATAAGTCAGGGGACTTGCAGACAGATTTAAAACATGAATTGTCTCAAAATCATGCAACAAAGTCCGAAATATCCAGATCTTGTATGTGTCAAGCTCCAAAAATAGTGGATTTTTTTTCAATACTTTTAAAAATATATATATTTTTGGCAAGTCTTTAGAAAGGTCTCCTCAGATCCAAACAAAAAACTCAACTCTGATTTGACAGGTCCATCATAGTCAGCTGTGGTGGCTTTGGATTTGGATTTTCTGGCTCAGTCCATTTTAAAGTTCAGCCTATTGACCACTACACCCTTACATTTCTACAGGGTATGATAAATGATTACAGATTTCTTTTGAATTGAAACCTCTCTCCAGTACACCATGCTGTATGGATTATATTTGTTGTCACAAGAAGAGAACCATAAGTTAAGGGATGGGTGTGTGAATTTTAAATAAGTTAAAATGAGTTAAGAGTGAAGCAGGAATATTTAGGGACAGAACAACATATATCACAAAAGTGTGTGTGTGTGTGTGTGTGTGTGTGTGTGTGTGTGTGTGTGTGTGTGTGTGTGTGTGTGTGTGTGTGTGAGAAAGTTGCATTGTAAGGTAACGCTAACATTACGTAGTGTGCTTTTCATGAGAAATGCATGCAATATATTGTTCTACTTTCACATCTACCTGAAAATCTTCAGCTTTATTTTTAAAGCCTTTTATCTGGTCTGTAATCTGTCCCTTAATGCCCAAAACACCCAAAATATGTTTCCAAGGTAAGACCAAAAATGAAGGGGAGGCAATGATACAATATAAAAAGAGAGAGAGAGTGTCAGAGCCAAGAAACAGTGGCTGGATCCCCAGTAGAGCTGGGCGATATGGAGAAAATCAAATTGCACCATATTTTTGACCAAATACCTTGATATTGTAGGGTTGACTAATGGTGCTTTCACAAAATATTACCACGATGACTTTTTTGATAAATAATCACCACCCATTCATCATATAATCAATAAAAAATCATTGTTGATACAATGACTAAGTAAATAATTAAAACAGCTAGTAAGACTACTAGTTCAGAAAATGGCATCCCGTTGCTGCAGTGGCTCCGGCAGGAATATATTTCATAGTATGAAATGTTTTACTGCGCCAGAAATCAGCTGTTCTTATAATATTTTATGTGTATGAGAGTGTGCTCCTAGCATACTTTTGATGAACGTTGTAATTAATAGTGGATGGGTTGTTGATGAAATAATGTATAATTAATGACAAAATGATGACCGGGAGAAGAGCAGCAGCTCTGTTTTGCACAGTGACACAATATTGTGTTACATTTTGGATATCTTTATACCTTGATGTGACATAAGTGTTATCTTTCCTGGTTTTAACAGCTGCATTACAGTCAAGCACAGTCAGCCGCAGTCCTGTAATTCCCCCGCCAAAATGTCCATAGTTTAAGTACTAATAACTATTTTTTTTTTCCACGTCTCTTCAAGTAACCATTAATTCTCATCCCCCTCAAACGTTATGTGACTTGTTAAAAGCACCTCTTTTGTGAATGTGTGAATGTGGCACGCAACATGCAACAATCTAGCATCCAATGTCGCAACAATCAATGCAACTTCATGCAGTCATAGCAAAATGTTGCGTGCGTGCGTCTTGTGCTCAATCAAAAGCGTGCTCATTAAGATACCATCTTATCCAGCACAAATTAGTGCATACAAATTCACCAAAATAAAGTATTTGAACCTCAAAGGTGCCCCCCCCTTCCAGGCTGGCTACGGGCCTGTATCTAGCCTCATGTATCGATGTCGGTATAATATTGATATATTGCCCAGCCCTACTCTGCAGCCACCTAAATGAAAGCATTGACAGACTTCCAATAGATCCATCTTCCCTAGCACTGACAGCTGCTTTAAGCCCTGTGAATACCTCCGGGCTGAGACTCCCACATGCGCGTACACCCAAACACAGCGGAGGTGTCCGACTGCCAAGAGGAGCACTGTGAGCTGCGTCAGGCCTCAAATCTCACGCCTTAGTAAAAACACCGGTTCTCTGTCTTCGCTCCCAGGGTGTTTTTTTTCTTCTTTTTTTTGCAAGTTGCTCACATGAGCTGAAGTGCAGGTGGTCCCACATTCTGCCAAAGTGATCTGAATCAGAATCTGCGTAAATTACAGCGTCTGAAAACCTCACTTTCACAACATGTTCAGACGAGGCTCGCACTCGCAGATTATTCTCTCGCTCTCTCTCTCGCTCTCTCTCTCTCTTGTCTGCATGCGTGTGTTTTCTTTGTTTTCCTCCTTTTTCTCTCTCTCTCTTTCATCTTTGGACTTTTGCTGTGTTTCACCTTTTTTAAATTCCACATTAAAATTGTTCTGTTTGATTTTTATTTTCCATTTCTTTAGTATTCTCCTTTTTTCAGAGAGAGAGAGTCCCAATTCATACAAATCATTGCTCTATTGCACTACAAAAAGAGGGCAGGTCCATTTCCTTCTGAGGTCTACGGGCATTTTCACACATCTTCTGAAATTATCCTTTTTAGGGTGTTTGCATATAAGTGATCCCAATGTGTTTCACATGTAAATGTTCAGAACAAACTCAGCTTTTCATACAGTGGGACCCAAATTTGTCCAGAGATAATTTGAAGTTGGCTTTTTGAAATTCCTCAAATCTCTTTTGATAGCAAACCTTAACTTGATCGTGTGTTGAACGAATTATTTCGGTGCTTAAAATGAGTTTAACGCAAGTCTTAGGTTCTCAAAGTACTGTAATACAGTATATGATGAAAGTTGTAAATGTCTGAAATAAAATTTTGTAATATCTCTTTTTGAGTAGGAGGTTGGACGCACCGGTCCGTCTTTCGTCCTCAGAGGGTTAAAATGAAATGTGATCAGTTAAATGTGATCTGCCCCAAATTTTGAGTTGGGCCGCGTTCACTTCATGGAATTCTGTGAGATCAGGTTGATTTATCAGATCAGTCGACATTTTATGCAAGTATTACTTACCTATTGCAGTATTTGCAAAGTTTTACATCTTTCTCACTCAGTGCGGATTGGGTAGAAACCAATTTCATGTTTATATCCTATCTTGCTTACTTTCATATACTTACTTACATGCTACAGAGTATACTTTTAATATAGTTCAACAGAGCAAAACTAAAGAGAAACAAATGAATATAGTCAGGTTTCTCCTTTTGGTTTGACTTGTAAAAACATTTTGCTTTGTTGTTTTCTTTGGATCTGTGTAAGTTTTAGTTTCCATGGCAAAAACTTAAAATGCACCTTTTATATGGAGACATTAAATGCAGTAGAAAACAGAGTAAACTGAGTTTTCTGTCTCCAAATTTGAACCTTGAGATATTTTGCTGTTACTTCTTTCCACAGTTTTTTTTTAGTTCTGTTGTTTATTTCGACATTATTAATTCCCTCGAGGTTAACTACAGACATATTTGTTACTCATTTTCTTTACAAATGTGTTGTGAACATTGTGGGAAACGTGAGCAGCCATTTTCTTTTTTGTAGGTCTGTGGGACAGTCACACGTTCTCACCCTGCTCTCTCTTGGATGTACAAACACACTGAGCGCCGTGCGCAGATAGGGACAAAAGGCAGGCTTATGGGCGAGGCCAGGAGGAGTCAGGTGGATCAAGGAGCCATGTGGGAAAAGGTGGAATCTCCCGGCGATCGTCCTGGGACCACCACCAGGAAGAAGAAACGTCAGATTTACAGGATTCAGCGTTCTCCTGGGAAACAAGGAGGCTTTGACGCAGTCACACGCAGTTCAGACTTTCACAGACACATTCACTGGGGAAATGGAATAAGTTATAGCTTCCACACTGTTGTACCACTCCTGAGAAAACGAGCTGGTGGACTTCTCACACACGCATAGGCGTAATTTAGAGTAGCAATAATCAGAACTGGCCAATACAATCCAAAAAAATGACAAATCATTTGATGCAGAAAAGGCACACATTGTTGCACAACATTCAAACACAATACAGAAAATCAAGTGTTTGATTTGAAAATTACAATTTTACTCAAAAGTGAAGATCTCAAAACCCCCTCCCCCTCCATGTTAAACCTAAAGTTACGCCCTTGCAACACACGCATATTTCAACTTGTACAAGCCAAACCCAACTGTAAGCATATGATTATGCAAATGCTAACAAGCTCATGTACAGCTAATGTCAGATGATATGCCCTTCGATGGTTAAATGGTGACAAAAACACTCACATTCACACACAAACACTCTAAAAGTCCAAATTTATCAAATCCTTTCACAAGCTGCTGCATTTGAAAATCACTTTATGAATTAAAAAAAAAAAAAAACATATTTTTGGACTAATGCTATTATTCTCACGTGAACATTTGGATTCTATATTCTGGCTCCACATGCAGCAGGTTGCACTTAACATGAATATATTTCAACAGCTTTATGTGACAGATATTTTCAGCCATGTTCACATATTGAATCTAAAATCCCCTCGACCTTTTCGAACATTATTATTATTTATTTTTTATTTTTTTATTATACTTTTATTAATCCCACAAGGGGAAACTACACTTTACACTCTGTTGTTATTACACACAGGCCTGAATTACACACACATGACCTATACATGCACTAATGGAGAGATGTCAGTGGGGGGGCTGCCCATGGAAAGGCGCCCCGAGCAGTTGGGGGTTCGGTGCCTTGCTCAAGAGCACCTTGGCAGTGCCCAGGAGGTGAACTGGCACCTCTCCAGCTACCAGTCCACCACCATACTTTGGTCCGTACGGGGACTGATTCTCCGGTTCCCAGCCCAAATCCCTACGGACTGAGCTACTGCCACCCCCATTTTAACATTAACAACAAAAACGGATCTTTAATCTTTTATATTTATATCTATATTTCAATTTTCTTTCCAAATAAAAGGCAATGTCTAGAAAACAAAGAGAAAACAAAGTGTCTAAAAAAACACATTTACCGTGTATACAGTATATAGGTTGAGGTAATGTATCATCGTGCAGCCCTGAAGTATGGATGGGGGAGACACACCTCTTTAAAAAAGTGGCTGTATTCTCCAAACTGAAAGTACAGGCTTGTCATGTGTTTCAGATGGTTTTGGTAGAAAGCTGAGTGTGAGGATGGCAGGTCTGTGGGACCCCGGCCTGAAGTAAGAAGAGAGATTAGAGAGATTACAGTTAAAGAGTAGCTCGTCCTGTGGAGCCCCTTCTAAACACCGGCTCCCATCACAAGGGCCAGGACTGATGGAGGAAACAGCAGAGATTATCCCCGTTTACCAGTAATCCCCGTCCTCTGGAGCAACGCCAGCACAGAGCACAAGACCACCACTCAACTGGAGAGACACACAGAGACACACACAGAGACACACAGAGAGACAGAGACAGACACACAGAGAAGTAGACACACATAGAGACATACAGAGACACAAAGAGACACACAGAGACACACACAGAGACATAGAGACACACACAGAGACACACAGAGAAGTAGACACACATAGAGACATACAGAGACACAAAGAGACACACAGAGACACAGAGAGAGACAGAGACACATAGAGACAGAGACGCACATAGAGACATGCAGAGACACAGAGAGACACAAAGAAACACAGAGAGACACACAGAGACACAGAGAGACACACAGAAAACTAGACACAGAGAGACACATAGAGACAGAGACACACGTAGAGACATACAGAGGCACAGAGAGACACACACAGAGACACACAGAGAAATAGACACACAGAGAGACACAGAAAAACAGAGACACACATAGAAACACACAGCGACATAGACACACAGAGAGACACATACAGAAATAGACACGCAGAGAGACAGATAGAGAGACACAGCAAAAGAGACACAGAGAGAGAGAGACATAAAAAGAGATACACAGCGAGACAGACAGAGAGACACACAGAGAGACACAGAGAGAGAGACATAAAAAGAGAGAGACACAGAGAAACACAGAGACAGATAGAAAGAGAGACGCACTGAGACAAAGAGACACAGAGAGACATACAGAGTCAGACACAGAGAGACAGAGAGACAAACGGAGACAGACGGAGATGGAGAGATTTGAACAATATTCACCTTGTTGATTATTTTTTTCTGTTGTTTGGCATTTCAGAATTCAGAAGCATAGCGGGCAACACTATTCACCATAGGTGTAATTTACAGGGGGGTGCAGTAAAGCATTCTGGGCTTTTTCAGAGATTTTTCTTGCTTTTTTGGACGTTTTGTTGCATTTTCAATGTTTTTGTTGTTCTTTTCGGAAGTTTTTGTCACTTTTTTCAAATTTTATTTATTTATTTTTTTTAGGTTTTTGTTGCTTCTTTCTGAGTTTTGAGTTGAATTTTTTGAGGTATTTCTTTCAAAGTTTTTCACACTTTTTCTGACATTTCTCTCATTTTGACGTTTGACAAGTTCTTTTGACAATTTTTGACAAAAGTTTTTGTTGCTTACAATACATGTCCCCCTCCTCAATGTTCAACCCAAAGTTCCGCCCTTGTATTTCACTGATGCTAAAACACATAGAAATCCTGTGAATTTTTAGTTTTGTCTTCAAGGCATCATGGGATTAGGGGGCTTTGGGTTTAAATCCTCTTCCAGTACAGCTCCTTTAAGGTGTCCATCTTGTTTTTAGGACTTATCTGAATCAAAGCTCTAAGAACAGAGGATGGTGTATGTTGATCCGATTCACGCAAGGGTGTTACTTTGGTTTGAGAAGTGCAGGGGACACAAAACAGGGGGCCTGGGGGGGCCTCCCGCAAAAAAATGTTTTTGTTTGAATCCCATTTTCTGCATTTCTCTATACATTTAGGGACCAAGATGATGATAATAATACAGGAAATAATTAGGTTGATCTTAATGATAAATTCTTCCAAAAAGAATAGTACTAAACTACATATAAACTACTTTATTGTTTAAAATAGACCGAGACATATAGATAGATAAGTATTTTCAAACAAATTTGAAACTGGTGGGGAGGAAGAGATTCAAGGATGGATCACTGAACAGGCCTGAAGGACCTAGGCCCAGGAGATCAGGTGGCCTTTGGGTCAGAGCCAATGGTTAAAGTGAAAAGTGTTAACACTTAATGATGGAAACTCACAGAGCTCCTCTAAAACTGTAGATTGTAAAAGAAATAAATTAAAAAATAAGCCCTTTCTGAGAAACTTTTGATCATGGGCAGTATAAATAAACCTAACGAGGTCATACAGGGTCAGACTTTTATCTGAAATATGAATCTATGAGGTCTCAGTTAAGTGGGATGGGAATCTCCCTAATGAAATTGTTGATCCTCACAACAACAAAAACGTAACTGTGATGTGACTCACCGAAGCCTAAGATATCTGCAGTGATTGGAATGAATGCACACTAAGAAATAGCTATGTTTTAACAGTTATATGTACTGGATGTGCTGTATATTTGAACAGAAATTGTCCAGAAATGGATTCACAGTTGTGTTTTTAATTATTTTTTACTTTCAGATTGCATCATTTTCGCAGTGACCTCTGCGAAAATGGCACAGGTTGGCACAGGTTGTTTTTTTGGCATATTAAAGAAGTCCATGTTGGCTCTTCTTTCAACCATTTTACAAAGTTTGTGGCACTTTTTTGACATTTTGGGCAGCTCTTCCTGATGTTTTTGTTGCTGTAATTTTTTTGTCGTTTGGCACTTTTCCCGCCCTTTTTTAGATTCTTTTTAACATTTGCAGAAGTTTACTAACTGAGAAGCCTCATGTGAGAGAATTTAAAGCAGAAATTTTTTTTTAACTTTGATACACGCAAAACTTCTGTTTTTAATTACGGGATATAGTCTAGGTAATGAGCTGCCAGAACTTTTTCGGCTGTTTTATGGATTGTGTGTGGTTTTTCTTTGAGACTGCACGTGTAGTTTGTGCCCATCTCTTAGTGTTAAAGGTATATTTGCTGCAACTGTAGCTGCAGTTTTTTTGTGCGTTGGCATCTGTCAAATGTTTTCGGACAGTTTTCCCCTCGCGACTTGTAAGTTTGTGTGACTGATGCATTTGTGACTTAGTGACATCTGTAACTCACAATGAGTTGAGACACATCTCACAATGAGATGGGAGTCATGTTAAGTTGAATAGTCAGTTAGAATGGTCCAATCTGCATAATAAGTCTATTGCTTTAAAAATACACTTGGCCACTAGTTTAAAAAAAAATATATATATATATATATATATATATATATATATATATATATATATATATATATATATATATATATATATATATAGATATCTACCAGGCCAAGACTGAGGGGAGCCCAAAGATATAAACAGACAAACTGAAAAATGAAAAGACAAACTGAGTGAGTGATTGACGGATAGATAGAAAAAGCCTGCCAGACACACTGAAAGGCTCGCTGACTCAGTGTCTGGGAATGAGAGAGAGAGAGAGAGAGAGAGAGAGAGAGAGAGAGAGAGAGAGAGAGAGAGAGAGAGAGAGAGAGAGAGAGAGAAATGAAGCATTTAGAAAACATTAAGTGGAAAATGACTCCGTTAACTCACCTCTAGAAACTGATTCAGTGCCAGACCACACACATGGATGAACAGATATGGATACGCACACACACACACACACACCCATGAACACATGTAACGGACAATCATACACACACACACACACACACACACACACACACACACGCTCACAAACTACATTGCTGGCTGGGTGGGCTTGGTTGCTTGAGGCAACAGTTGTAGCTATAACTCATCTCCATGGCAACAAAAGGCACGCTCAGGTGACAATCAAAAATCTAATGGACCGCAGCAGAGCAACTGGTGCATCCAGTGAGTTTACACTGCTGTTCTTCAGTGGGGTAGTCATTCCTACATTATATGTATACAGTATGTACTTGTATGAATGCATGCATGTGTGTACCAGTTTATGTGTATGCATATATTTATGTGCATGTATGTTTGTATATATGCATGTATGCATGTGTGTGTATATACATACAATATATGCAGCTAAATAAGTGAAGAATTAAATTGCTTTGTAATTAACTAAAGTATTAACAAAAATAGAAAAAATTGGGTAGTTTTTTTTAACTTCTTCGTATTGCTTTTTGAACATGATACTACTATTATTTAAATGATTTACTTTATTGTTGAAGGATATGTTTTGAAATTTGTACACATTCTTATTTTTATTTTTTTAACATGTTCAAAAGAAAAACAAAAACAAATCTCAACAACCTGAGAAAACTTAAAAGAGAATTTGCTTTAAATGTTGCCACGGATGTTGGTTATTTGTTTGTTTTTTTCCCATTTTACGGCGAATGTTTCTGCAGCTAAATGAACACATCATCATCTACTAGGTGGATACAGATGTCTTTGTCAGTTTGAACCTATAATTTCCAACCGTTATGTTCCTCCTAACATGTAATTGCGAGTGCCTGAGTCATGACTTAATTGGCCAGGAGTGTAGGAAAATGTTATAAAGCAATATTATTTCCCCACTTTACAGTAATGCGCCCACAGGATCAGTGTACGGTCAAACCCCTGAGACATTAGGAAAGGAAGCTCTCAGTAAGCATTTGTGTAACTTTAATTTTCACAAACGGTGTGAGAAAATAGCCATAATGGCATAAAACTGGCAACCAGTCAATAGACCGTAACACGTTTTGACAGGACAAGACATTTGGTCATGTATTTTGCTTTTTAGCGTTCAGTCGGTTTACTTTAACAGCTTCCAAAGTTAATATCAACTTTCATCAACACATTTACCATTTAAGTCAAATGTTGAGTGTAACCCTTGTATTGTCTTCCCGGTGACCATGCACTTGTTGTCAAAACTGACCCGGTCTGGTTTATGAAGCATTGAACAGTATCATTTATAACTTAAAGTCTTACTAGCCAACTTCATTCCAACTCATTTGACCTAGTTTTACACTTGTTTTTGCATTTGTGGTCAATAAAACCTAATCCACATGAAATGATCCCTAATTTCTAGGTCAAATGATGAGAAATGGTTAGTTGTTTTGGATTACAGACTTATGTCAACTATTAATTAGCCAGGATATCGCCAGGTCAAAATGAACTGATGGTTATTTGTATTCACAAACAAAAGATAAGAAAACATTTTATGAAGAATTGTCTTGAAAACGGGTCAAATTTTAACCCTGAACAACATAACAGTTAACTTGTTCATTAACATTGATGAGCTTGTTTTTTAAAAACATATTTAGTAGTACTTGATTGTATCTGCAGAGGGCAGTGTAGGGCTATAATTCTGTTTCTGAAACCTATTTACAAGCAATTGTGTTTTCAACTATGTCCTACTGTCCTCCTATCTGCTCTCTTTCCTCTAAGGAAGTTACTGAACCAATAGCACGACTATACCATGGAGATCTCAAGACCCACAGTGATCTTCCAAAGTTGTCTCCACCATTGCATTGCACTCGCACGCTCAAACGCTCCGACTTACCAGAATTACATGAACAGCCACGCTATTGCATTTTATTTTCAGATTCAAAATGGCACCTTACCAGCACTTACATACAACAGGAGACCAGCACACTTCACTAGGTCAGTCTCACAGGCATCATTCCAGTCCCCTCATAAACAACTATGGTCAGAAATCCACAAAATGTACTAACATACAAGTCACTCAGTAACACAGTATATCCTGTCTGGGATACATAAAGCTACATTTTCAAGATCTCGGCAAGCTTTTATTCACTTTAGAATTGAATTTTGGAGTTATTTTGAGTCTATCCAAATTATTAAAAATAAGAAAAGTATTTGAATAGCTGATGTACTACAAGAGTTTTTCAAGGAAATGTGATTATATAGACTACGGAGTCCAAGGCATGACATGCGGAAAAAATGAAATAAATTGTGACCACATTATACTAATTTATGGCCACAAAAATTCTAATTTGTGGCCAAGTAATGCTCATTTATCACACTGCCCTACAGTGACATTTTTGAGTAACTGGCAAAACGTATTCATTAAAATTAAGGAATTTTTGCATCTCATGTCAAAGAATCTTTGTTATTTAACCCTTCTGCTGTCCTTGGGTCTAATTTGACCCATTTTCAAAAAATCTCTATATCAGAAATTTGGGGTTTTTTCAACCAAATTTTCTAAAAAAAAAGTAACGTGGATGGTGGACAACATTCTTCACAAATAAAGAAAGTGATCAGTTCCCTACTTTTATTGAATTTTTAGATTTATCCAATTCTATAGCATTTTAATTTTATTTATTTATTATGAAAAAAGTGACAAAAATGATTTTTTTTGTCAAAGAATTTCAGAAAAATGCAAAAAAGTGCAAAAAGAAATTGACAAAAACACCTGGCAAAGTGACAACAAAAAACTTGGATAGAAGTGACAAAAACGTTGAGGAAAGTGACATAAACATCAAGGGAAAAGTAACAAAAGTGTTGACAACCAAAAGGTTGAAAAGAAAGTTTGGATTTTAAATTTTGACCCAGAAAAACAAAACATTCCCTGGGCAACAGGAAGACAACACAAGGGTTAAAAACCGCTCAGTGGGAGTATAAAACTAGAAATAAAAGGTCACCTCCACACCTGCCCTACCCTCTCTCCTAGAAAGATTTCAAATAGAAATAAAATAAATACAAAAATAAATATCCCAATACAAAAATCTATCCCAACGTTAAAATATATTTTATTTAAAGTGCTCATATTCTGCTCATTTTCAGGTTCATAATTATATTTAGAGGTTATATCAGAAAAGTTTTAGTTTCATTTTCAAAAAACACCATGTTTTAGTTGTACTGCACATTGCTGCAGCTCCTCTTTTCACCCTGTGTGTTGAGCTCTCTGTTTTAGCAACAGAGTGATGCAACACACTTCTGTTCCATCTTTGTTGGGAGTAGCACATGCACAGTAAGGACTACTAGCCAGTCAGAAGCAGAGTATGAGGGCCTGCCCTGACAGTACCTAGGTAAGGACTACTAGCCAGTCAGAAGCAGAGTAGGAGGGCGTGCCCTGACAGTACCTAGGTAAGGACTACTAGCCAGTAAGAAGCAGAGTATGAGGGCGTGCCCTGACAGTACCTAGGTAAGGACTACTAGCCAGTCAGAAGCAGAGTATGAGGGCATGCCCTGACAGTACCTAGGTAAGGACTACTAGCCAGTCAGAAGCAGAGTATGAGGGCGTGCCCTGACAGTACCTAGGTAAGGACTACTAGCCAGTCAGAAGCAGAGTATGAGGGCATGCCCTGACAGTACCTAGGTAAGGACTACTAGCCAGTCAGAAGCAGAGTATGAGGGCGTGCCCTGACAGTACTTAGGTAAGGACTACTAGCCAGTCAGAAGCAGAGTATGAGGGCGTGCCCTGACAGTACTTAGGTAAGGACTACTAGCCAGTGAGAGCACACCTCCCTGCCATAAATGGAAAGGTTTAAGCGGGGAGAGCAGTGGTGCAGGATCACCATAGGATGCAGAACAGAGCAGCATCAGTGACAGAGACACATCATTCATTACGCCAGGCAACATGAATTTAAAAGGAGGAGCTGGGGTGGAGGTGGGTTGCAAGCGCCAGCAAGGTAGACTGGGAAAAACAGTTTAAATAGAGCACACTATTTGGAAATCCAATCAAAAGAGGGACTCAGCTGAGCCATCAGCTGAGTTTGACTCTGTGACCTGCCAGAACTCACACTATGCTTCATTTCTAGTCTGCACGTCATCATGAAGGTTACGAATTCCGAGTCCATCGTCAGCTGCTCCATCACCATCTGGTACGCTGCAGCCACGGCTAAGGACAAGGGCAGAGTGCAGTGAGTGCATACTTCGCTTTGGTGAGAAGGTGATTGGCTGCAATCCGCCGTCTCTCCAGGACGTGGGGGGGATTGGGCATGAAAGATCCCTCTCATCCCGGACACATACTGTTTGTGTGTGTAAGTGTGTGTGTGTGTGTGTGTGTGTGTGTGTGTGTCTGGCAGAAGGCTGCGGTCATCAGGACCAAAACCTCATACCATAAAAACAGTTTCTTCCCCTCTAGAGTCAGCCTTTTTAACAATGCCCCGGACCCCCACTGACACTGACTCTTAACCCCCACCCCCCCTAGTCACTACACTGCACACTGCACACCCTGCACAAAACTATTGAGCCTCCTTTTTCTCAATGCAATGTTAAAAACAGTTTTGTAGATATTTGTTTTTTTTTGTATTTGTTTATTGCATAACATAATGTGATATTATGTTTATGTATGCACCAACCACCAAGGCAAATTTCTTTGTAAGTGTTACTTACTAGCCAATAAATCCTTTTCTGATTCTGATTATATATTAAAATGGCATTGTATTTAGGTTGCATTCTTGCAATGCATTTTTTTGCACACACAAAAAATACCAATAGGAACAGTGTCCATATGCAGCAGCCTATATTGAGGTATATGATGCTGAAACTGCCAATAATCACTTTTTGTCAAATCATGTTAAAGACACGCTGAACGATCTGTGTGGTAGATGGGCCTGTTACATCCACCACACATTGTTTGGTGTGTGAGTGCACTGTGTATTTGTACAGTGCAATGGACACGCTCATCATTGGATAATCCTTTGTGACCTATTGTAATTGCAAAAGATGTAAAATGTACTTACTTGTTCTAGGTCGGGTGATGTGTTTCTGCTGGATTTACTGGAATAAAAGAAGAAAACAATGTCCTCTTCTCTGTGAGGGTTGTGATCTTAGCATTATGTAACTTGAAACGTCATTAAATCACACAAAAAGTGAAACTTTCTGCTGGTGTCAACAAATGTACATACTTAAGAAGAATGTTTGTCTGTATAAAAGGTGAGGATCTTTTGTTGCTAGTCTAAACTTCACCCCAAAGGTCAGGCTGAAGTAAATGATGTGAAAAATGTGCTGCGCATATAACATATGTTACAAAATCTTTCTCTGGAGTTGAGATCCGAACAGGAAAAATGTTGTTTTTGCTTTCCTGTTTTCCATTCCAGGAAACCAGGGAGCAGGAGCAGTATCAGACTCCCACTTGTGTCTTGCACCATATCTACATGATTTACATTTCCTGTCTTTCTAGTGGAAGCCTTGAAAACCCCCCTGTTGCTGGTTTTGGTTCAGTTAAACCGACATCATGGTGTCAGAGAAGGACTTTCTTGTGGCTGCTGCTGTTTTTGCCCTCATTTCACACAGTGAGTGTATTATCTTGTAATAACTAATGATTCCTCTATTTAGATTTGGCTTCTTAGTAATTCATGTTCAATGGTTTATATTTCTATTGTATTATTTTCACTGTAGTATCATGTTAAAAAATGTACTTTTCTGCAAATATGGGCTGGTACTATTCTAAAATGTTACCTTGTATTTTTATTATCTGTTCATAATTCTAACTGTAAGCATTTAGCTGATAGCCAGATATGTTTAACCCTTGTGTTGACTTCCTGTCGGTCCTGCAACTTTGAGTTTTTCTGGGATAACGTTTTAATAAAAAATATTTTTTCAACATTTTGTTGTTCTTTTCCTACGTTTTTTTTTCCCCCATGATTTGGATGTTTTTGTTGTTTTTTTTACCCGTATATTTTGCAGGTTTTGACCAACCTTTTTGTTACTTTTTTCAAGCTTCTTTTATCATTATTATCTCCAAATGCTTTAAAATTGAATAAAACACCCAAATTCAACATAAGTAGTTGACTGATCATTTATTTGACTTATGAAGAGCTTTATATGGAACCATCCACGGAACTTTCTTTGACAATTTGGATGAAAGAAACGCACATTTCTGATATAGAGATTTTTTGAAAATGGGTCAAATTAGACCCTAGGACAGCAGGAGGGTTAAATAACAAAGATTCTTTGACATGAGATGTTTTGCCAATCACTCAAAAATGCCACTGCAGGGCAGTGTGACCTTTAGCCTTCCCATGACACTATTGTGTAAACAAGCATAAATGTTAAAATACTTTATTTTGAAATGTTTCTTTCCGCCTGTGTGTTTTGACCGTTTCAGGTGAGGGTATAATTGGTGGCAGAGAGGCAGCGCCGCACTCTCGACCCTACATGGCCTCCATCCAGGTGCAAGAGGGAGAGAATCTGAAACACGAGTGTGGAGGGTTCGTGATCGCGGATCAGTGGGTGATGACTGCAGTACACTGTTTGCCAACAGGGTATGAAGTATTCAGATCTTTTACTTAAGTAAAAGTACTAATTCTACACTGTAAAAATGACAGTAAAAGTAAAATACCATGCATTGAAAATGTTACTTAAGTAAAAGTATGTAAGTATCATCAGGAAAAGGGACTTCACATTTTAAAAACTGGAAACGATCCAATTTGTAGGCCTGTATATTGTTGGGTAGTTTAATTTATAATCAAACCTCATATTTAATAATCTACACGTGTTAACAATCTTAATTTGTAAAGTTACCAGTAGCTAAAGCTGTCAGATGAATGTAGAAATGTAAAAAGTACAATGTTTCTCTCTGGAATGGATCGGAGTGGAAGTAGGAAGTGGCATGAAGAGAAAATACTCAAGTAAAGTACAACTACCTCAGCATTTGGACTTAAGTACAGTACTGGAGTAAATAGACTCAGTTACATTCCACCACTGGGTGAGGCTACCTTCTTCTAACCACCGTGGATGAAATATGTTATGTGGGGAGCAGAACGCACAAGACGAAGAACAATTAGGGCCATGCAGTATTTTTATAAAACATAGCTTTAAATAAGCAAAACTACAAGAGCCATATAAAAGTGCAGCTAAAAAATGTGTGTGTGTGTATATATATATATGTGTGTGTATGTATGTATATATATATATATATATATATATATATATATATATATATATATATATATATATATATATATATATATGTGTGTGTGTGTATATATATATATATATATATATATATATATATATATATATATATATATATATATATATATATATATATATATATATCTCAGGTGCAGTCGGAAGAGATGTGTTTTTAGCCTTCGGTGGAAGATGAGAATGGAGCTATATAAATAAAATGTATTATTATTATTATTATTATTATTATTATTATTATTATTATTATTATATGCAATGGGGGGTCCCTACTCGGTCTCTCTTTCAGCTAATGGGTCCCTGGGCTAAAAAACATTTTTTAACAATGGCTCCATGTCCTTTGATGACATGAGAGTAGATAACTAAGTAGGAGAGGAGGACTGGTTTAAAGGTAGGGTCACACACATAAATGAAACATGTGATTCTCCACATGGAAACGTTCTCTATGTGAGCTGATGTAGATCGGATTTGAGTTTTCTTTGGCGATATTATCATATGCATTTGTTCTGTTCCCATGAATAATGTTGTTGATCTGTAGTTTATCATTTTGAAGGAGTACAGTATGCAAAACAGAGCATGCTGTTTTATCATTACTTTTTCAGTTTATGTCCTCTTGTTTTGATTAGAATCTTGTTTTTTTTACATGTATGTATGTATAGATATAGATAGATAGATAGATAGATAGATAGATAGATAGATAGATAGATAGATAGATAGATAGATAGATATTGATCCCAATAAAATGGGAAATTACTGTGTAGCAGCAGCAAAATCAGTCACACAGCACAATATATAAATGAAATACTAGGATACAATATACATACAAACAATATACTGTACATGAAATAATAATAGCATAAAATACAAGAACAAATTTTTGAATATATACAAGTATAATGGTATGATTAAGATTATTCAATATTACAGTATCATTGTGCTTTTTTCACAGGCCAAATGGAAGGAAAGTAGTACTCGGTGTCCATTCTCTGAGTGAGCCTGAAGAGACCAAGCAGACATTTGATATTTTGGAACTTTACAATCATCCAGCCTTCAGCGCGTCCAATTATGATAATGACATTGCTTTGATCAAGGTAAGTGAAGATTGTGTCAATTGCCAGTGGTACCTATATGTAATGTTCTGTTTTGGGGAACAAAAACTCTAAGCTTCAAAATTTTGAAATCATTGCCTATGTGATCTTTTTGCAGTTGGATCGTCCGTTCAACATCTCTGACGCTGTGAAAGCAGTGGAATTCCTGCGAGCGGGCGGCACAAACCCCAACACAGATGCAGCGGTGGAGACAGCTGGGTGGGGATCCCTGGATAACCTGGGGTCCAGACCAGACAAGCTCTGGGAGCTGGTCATCAACGTGGTCGACTCCAATCGGTGCAAACGCAGCGATTACTTTGGCAGAAAGTTCACCAATAACATGATATGTGCCCATAAAGTATGCCCAGATCCCTGTAATCAACCACATAAGAAAGAAGACACTTGTGATGTAAGTTTAAGTTCTTCTCTACTACTAAATGTAAATGGTTGTCAACAAATGGAATGGACGACACATCATGTTAGGGTGACCATGAGCCAAGTGGTGTATATATGTGTCTGTTCCAATAAGTTACAGCTCTATACAATACATTGTATTAAGAGCATTGGTTGTGGACATTGGCTGGGTAAAGCCATAACCTACCGCCAGTCTAGTATCATAACCACGTGTGTCATTAGTGGGTAATAGCTGCGAGGACAGGCTGATAATGATGATAAATAAGAACTGAAGACTACAGTGTGTCTTTCTGCTGTCCCTCAGGGTGACTCTGGAGGTCCTCTGCTCTACAATGGCATCGCAGTGGGCATCACTTCCAACGGAGGAAAGAAGTGTGGCCAAGTAAAAAAGCCTGGAATTTACACCATCATCTCCCACTACACTGAGTGGATTGACAACACCATGGCCCTGCAGCCCGCTGCAACACCAGACCAGAGCGGTTAAAGAGCACATCACAGTTTGGTTTCAGTCACAATTGGGCTTCCACTTAGTCACGTATTATTTACCCTGCTATGATGATTTGCAACTAATGCATGGCTCTAGAGCAGATGTGTCAAACTTAAGGCGCACAGGCCAAATCCAGCCCATTGTAAATCTTGATCCGCTTGGTTATGGGCCAAACCCAAAAGACAGGAAACTGTCAAATTGCAATTATGCGCCACTCAAAGCAGAATTGGGCAGATATGCCGACGTAGCTGTGTATGTGAGAGACAGGTGCCAACAGCTGGAAGAGCAGTTTCATATCCTCTCTCTCCATCTGGCCACTCTGTTAAAAGCAGACATAAAATAGCCATCAGCATGTCTGGTTTCTCAGGTACATTATGAGTAATGTTGATGCTGTTTCACTTTAAATACCTTTAAAGGTTTTTCTCAGAATGATTTAATCCGGGGGGGTTTTAATCTGATTTAATACTGAACAAAAAATACAGGAAACTGTTTTTCAAACTGCAATTGTGCGACACTCAAAGCAGAATTTGGCAGATATGCCGACTTTGAGACTCAGAAATTCCCCCAGAAGAAGAGAGTCTTTATATTCAGACTGTGAAACAGGTTGCTGTCAGTCGGCTATGTGGTGGCCTGCTTTTGAAAAACATAATCATTGTTTAGCTTGATATGCAAAATTCTATGATGGCTAAAAAACTTTAGTTGCTGCCTTTAATTAGGACTTTGCAATAATACAGTCAAAAATATTTGACTTTTTTTTATTAAATATAAGCATGAAAATCATCTGTACCTGTCTGGCCCTTGATGTGATTTTCATTTTGACACCGCTGCTCTAGACATATAGCTCCAGTATGGCAACTATACTAACAGATTAGCCATCGCTTTATAAAGGAATCATTAAAATACAGTGTATCACATTCACATGTCTGTCTTAAGTTGTTTCTTGAACAATAAGAGTAAGATGTAGTACACTAACAAAGAGCGATGTGTGAGGATAAACAGATATATTGTAGCAGAACACAAATTGAACAAATAAGAATTGCACAATAAGTGCTATGATGAAATTAAAACTTTTTGCATCAATGTTGTTTTGGTGCAGTTGAATGAGTTTTTTGGCAACTGAGTCCATCTGAAGGACAGTGTCCCTTGTGTTGTCTTCTCGTCAACCATGAAAAAAACCCGTTTTGGTCACTTTTTTTCAACGTTATTATCGCTTTCTTTGACATTTTTGTCACTTTTTTCAATGTTGTGGGTGCTTTTTTAAGTTTTTTGATAGTTTTTGACGTTTTCAGCGCTTATTTTGACAGCCTATTTTTGGTGACAAAGTTTTTATTTTTATTTTTTTACTAAAAACGGGTCAAATTTGACCCAAGGACCACATGAGGGTTAAGAATGTAACTGTTAGGCAATCCAGATTTCAACAAGCAAATCTCATAAACCTGTCAGATACGTCCATACGGGGAGGCCCAAATATAAATAATATCTGCAGCTATACTCCTTCTTTTCTCCCCCTTTCTGCTCTATGTAGATAAACAGCCATGAATAATTCCTGATGTGTTCTTCTCTTCTGTTTAGTTTGGAAAATCCCCACACACAACCAGCAGTTATTTTATGTACAATGCTAAATGTATTAAATATTTCGGATCTGCTACAACCGTGACTGGTTGTGCTGGTTGGGCATCTACATTTACTTGAAAATAGAACACATATGTCAATTGACTTTTGATGAATGTATGCCTATATGAATTTTGAAATGTATTGTTAGGAGGATAACCCCTTGAGATGAAGCATCTCGTTTTTGAGGGGGTCCTCGAGACATAGGACAAAGACAATACAGCACATGTACATTCACGATTCACATTGTATTTGTGTTGCATCTATCGCAAGGATCTTCCAAAGGGACCCCGGGACCTCTAGGGGGAACTCAGAGTCTATGCATGGGGGTCTCCAAATTATTGTTAAGTTTTTTAAAGTCTTAACATGAATCCAACATATTATTAGCAAATATAAATCCCCAATGATGACAAGGTAAGGTAGCTCTCCACAATTACAGTATATCCTAAGGATTTACTGAGCCATATGTATGTCTAACATTAAAAGATGATTTATATTGTAAGGCTATTTTAATAGCTTTGTGTTCTAAAGGTATGTATAAAGGCTTTAGGCCGTGTTACACATAATTCTAGGCCAAGTTTACCATGCAACTTAATTGTATACAAAATGTAGTAGAGGGTTTCTGCTCCATCTCTCTTTCAATTAAGGAGTCTTTGGCTTAAAAAACGTTAAAGACCCCTGACACCTTCCCCCCGCGTGCGTATATATAGAAATCAAGGATCTCTTAATAAGTAGTTGTCCTCCAAAGCCCCCTACTTTTGCTCCCCAATCCCTTTCTTTCTCCCATGCAGCTCCTGCACTGACAATCTCTTCACTGAGTAGGAGCGTCCTCCTCCGTGTGACGCTACCAGTTCGTGAATCCCTGAGAACAGGTCTTGTACCTGAAGATGGCCCAGAGCATTCTGGGACTTAGTGACGTTCAGCTCATGATACCGGCTCCCACACTCCCGGATAAGATCCTGGAGGGTTGCGTGGGCTCCGGCCACGTAGTCGTTGATCCTCTGAGCCCTGTGTTGGCTGCCGTCAGAGTGAAACCAGGAGCACCATAGTGTGCTCTGCAAAGTCTCGTCCAAAGATCTTCTGCAAGTGCCCGAGCATCTGGCACTCGCCCTGGGTGAAGCACCCCACTTGGAGCACCAGCAGGAAGACATGGGGTCCAGGTAAAGACAAGGCCAAGCAGTCCTTGACCAGACCAGTTCCATAATTTCCACTCTGTCCTTGTCCCACAGCTCGGGGTGCCAACCAAAACCAATGGCCTCCCTGCTGCAAACACCTCCTTTCTCTTACAAAACAAGGTGGGCTGAGGGGGTCCTTGACTGGACTCATTCATTGAGTATTGATTTCCTGCTCGCTCTAGAAATACAGTTAGAGCAGAAGACTTCCCGCTGCCAGAAAGACCCAACAGGACGACTGACATGTCATCATCTAAAAGTCAGGAAAAAAAGGGAAATAGCTGTTAGAGAGCTTGTTTTTTGTTTTGTTTTAGAAAGAATAAAGATTCAAACTTTTAATATTTTAACAAAAGGTAGAAAATAAGAATACCCACTGGCTTTGAAATTGTGTTATTTTGTAGGTGGACGGTAAAGGAAGAACTCCATTGTACAGGGAAACATGTTTTCCTTGCTGTGCACATGACAATAAAACTTTGAAATTGAAATTGTAAAGCCATTTCTGGTTACCACTAAAGCATTTTTATTGTATTCATGAAATTGAATATGTCATTTGCCATGTTGGGGTTAAGCACGAATATTTTTCTGGCCATTTTGTACTGTATGTGTCAAACTGAATATTAGATGCTGTAGGTGATGTGTGGTGCCTACCCATATCAATGTGTGACTGTATCACCCCCTAGTGGGAGAGATTGCATCATAAAAACTAACTTTAACGTCAAGTGGACACGTTTCTAAATTAATGGATACTTTTCTAAATAATGTCATCCAGTCATCTGCTCCAGCTGACCGGTCCGGAGCCTCCTTTGGTCTGGTCTTCGGGCTCCTTTGTCGCCACCATCGGTGTCTAGGTTCCATCGGGGAGTCTGATGGTTCTCTACCCCTATATATAGATATATAAAAGATTCATAGTGATGGAGTCTAATCGTGAAAGACTTTGTACATTTTATTTGAGCTGTACAATCAACTTTATTTGCATATCTGCAAACATGTCTCTCCTGATTAAAATGAAATAAAAGTTGATCCAGTAAACCTGCCACCTGTCCTGTTCCGGTAACCACTGTACTGCATTATGTATGTGTACAGATGTAAATGTTTGGAGTACAGGAAACGAAACAGAACATGGAACGACTGAAACACAAGTCTTACCATCAGTGGCACTGATCTGCAGCTGCATCATGGCTCTTTGGCTTATCTCAGCCTCTGCCAGGCTCTCTCTCTCTCTTTGTCTCATATTGCTTTCTTTCTGCTGCCTCCTTCTTTCTTTCCTCAGCATGTTTCGCCCTCAGCTGCTCCATCTCTTTGGCTCTTCTCTCCTCCTGTCGTTGAAACCAGTTGCTTGAATGCCTGCTCCTTCCCCTTGACCTCTTTCACCTTCTGTTTCAGCATCTTCACGGCTGAGTCTTCTGTGCTCATTTTTCTTAGCTTCACACAGCATGGTTTCCGTGTAGCCAGTCCCATCGTTTTCACCCAGCACGTAGTCCACCGTCTTGAGAGCAAGCAGCTTGTCTATCGCTGCAGATGATGAGATAGGGCAGTATCTTCTATCGCACATTTTTTATCAACTCCAGGAGGGCATCGTCCAGTGTGCCAGTCAACCTTTCCATCTTCCAGAGAGATAACCACCAGGTATTTTAAAGCCTTAACTCTAAAGTGTTCCTGCAGTGTATCTACCATTCTTCTTTCCCTCTGTGTGTAACGACCCCCTTGGATCAGCAGCAGAAATGTACTGATTCCATCTGTGCAAGACTTAAAGCAGCCATCTATTGCATGGCTTGTGCCATGTTGTGATTTAAATTTGCGTAAAGCAAGCTGAGCAAGCGACCATCCACTGTCAAGTCGCACACTAGATTGGATCCCAGAGAACTAAAGGTTTATCCCCTAAACTATCCTGTTGCAGAGCCTTCAAATAGGACCATTCCTCCACTGTGGATATGACCACCATCCTCTGCTTGGTGGTAGTTTTATTGTCTGCCAAACAACACAGTAATGACTTGTCAATGAATTGTAATTAATATTGAGCGCAGTTGTAATTGGTATTACCATGTTTTTTTAATAGCAGCTGTTACTTTTTCTAATAATATGACTGCAACCCAACTGCTTGTGTTATTTCAAATAACACATGTAAATGTTGCCCTTGTATTGCAAATTAAACTAGCATTGAATGTGTAGGAAAACACAAATGCACTGTATGTAAAAAAGAATGATTTACTGTGTCTTCAGGTGCTCTCATACAGGTCTGCTTTACGATCCTTGCCAGCTCAAGACAACACCTGAAACTGGATCAAAAATAAGAAACTTCCTGAATACAGCATTCCACAGCACAACCTTGAATTAACAAGATACGTGTCCAGTGCATCTTCCTCATTCTTCTCATCATGAGTTCTATGAAATAACTCAGTAGGCATACCACTACTTACTATTCATCCACGTGAAGTACAACTGTGTACCCTTGTGTCTTGCTTTCCCACAATGTAAGTACATCTTTAACATGCCAGTGTTTCAAAAGTCATATTAGAGGTGAACATTTTCAAACTGAATCAATATGGGAATTTGGAAACTCCTAATCAGTTGACCTGATTCAGTTTCCTTTTCCTACCTGACTCTATTAAGATGCTTCCCTTTGCATAATAAAGAATGTCTAAGAGGCATCCTGCAATTGTTCCTTGTCTGCATTATTGCTGAATCAGCATCACTGCAGACATCCATCACATCATAGTGATATGAGTGACATCCAAGATTAAATGTGAGCCAACGTCCAGTAAAACTGTAAATTTCTCACAAGAAATAATAATCTTTCTGATGAATTAGCTCATCAATTGCTTTCTTTATCTTCTTAAAGAAAACAAAAAAATAAGTAATAATTAATTTATTGCAATATTGGTATAAACATAGCTACATATGAAGGATTCCCCCTACATACACAATAGCTGAGATTACTGAGGGATTGCACCATCTCCCTGTGATGTTGAGCGCGGCTGCTTGCCACTATCAAAACGGTCGAAAACAAGGCAGTACGACAGCTTAAAATGGGGGAAACCGTCTGGTAAACTCTGATAGACTTTGTTGTTGTTGTTAAACGCTTGATTTAGAAAATACAAAATATGGTGCTACATGTATTACCTTTTTAGCAAATTATAATAATTTGTGCTAATATGTTTAATATATCCCCCAAGCATTATATTGATACTCTGGACGCCCCTAAATATCAAATGGTTTGCTCCGTTGCTATGCTATCTTGTGTAGACATTCTCCAGGGTGATGATGAAGATGAAGCTAGCGATTCAGCCTGAAAATACATAATATTAACGTTGTTCGGTTTGAAACGTAAATTGTGTGTAACGTAACCATAATTACAATGGCCGGTATAAGGAGAGTTAACGGGAAATTATCGGGAATCAACCCAGCTGTCAGGTAATGTTAATATCAAATCGTGTATACAAAAAACGCCTAAGTGAAGCTGTCAAGCTAACCTAGCGAACGTTAGCGCAAGCCGTTATTTGTCGACTTTTTAACGTCAGTTAGCTATAGTTAGCTAGTTAACCGGCACTAGTATCAGTAATTCTAGCTAACGTTAGCAATGGTTGTACCCAGATAGGTTACATTATCAGTATTAAGCAGCTGGTCAAGCTATGCTACACATTAATTTAGCTAACGTTAACGGTGCCATTCCTAGCGTTAGATAGTCCCTGCACATCACTCAGTCAAGTAGCTAGTTGGCTAGGTTAGTAGCTAGTGACGTAAGTTAACGTTAAACTGTTTGACTCAAAATTCACCCAAAGTTAGCTAATGTTAGTAACTATGGAGCCATTAATATTCTTTTTATTGTGACATTTTTCAGTTGCTGCCGCCTGTGTCAGGTTCAGTCTCTGCTTTGTGAAGGTGGCACTGTCGCTCCTGATGGCATCCTGTGCTCTCTTGGTATGTTGAGTTGCAAGTTTTTTTTTTTTTTCTGTAACCTTTATATCTTTATCTGGCATGGTTAACTGCATTGCCAACTGCTAAGGCTGGAGGATATATTTTTTTAGGACAGATGGGAATCATTGTTTTGTGTATTTTAGGAATTGACAGTAGATATAATGATGGGTGCACTGAGCTGGCGAAGTATCTGTTCTATGGACTATATGGAAGAAATCAGCTGAATCTGGAACATGTCCTTGAGGAATTTCCAGAAGAAATGCTGGATGGTGAGTTTTTCAGGTGTTGTTGACAGTGTTGCAATCATATTTTGTGGCTGCTTTAGCTAGTTTGTTATCTATTCTTTCTGACACAATGCGTGTCTGCTTTCCAGATGTAATCCTGTTGATCAAGGCAGAGTGTGTTCATCTGTACTGCAACCCAATGAACTACAGTTACCTGTTGCCCTACGTGTCCCACTGGAGGAACTTGCATCTTTACTGCATGACAAAGGCGGAGGTATAAAAGCCCTCTCACTCCCTTAACAGGCTTATCATGTCTTTTTATTATAGTTCCTGTATTCATATAGGAGTAGGAACTTTATCAAGAGCATGTAGGCATGTTAATGTATCCACTTGGCTGGTAAAATTTGATCATTCACTAGCCATTTGGCTGGTGGATGACAAACAGTACATTTTGAACCCCGCTTGCAGGTTACTATTATTTTATTCAGACACTTTCCTATTAGACCTGTGTGCTTATATGTTTCACCATGTCTACACAGGCTGCCCAGTGAAAGTAGCACATTCACTTTCACCAATGACATAGTGTTTTCTAGTTGTTACCACTCTACCTGCAATGTGTGCACAGGTGTATAGACCTTTTAAGGTAATGATTGCCATTGCTGAAAATTGTAAATATGGCCAAAAGTGTTTGTAATTCATTCCATCTTGAGATTGAGTCCTTTTCCAAGTTGTCTGCCCATGTATTTTTCCCACCTCCACACACAGTATGAAGATGAGGAAGCAGCAGAGGAATTCAAAATTTCCAGTTTCGTCACAATGGTGCAGGACTGCTATCGTATTGGAGTACCTTACAGCTCCCAGGGTACATTTCATCACATTTTAATCTCCACATTCATTCACTACACATATGTTAAAGAGAGTGAAAAGCATTCAAAAACGTGACATTACATCTCTGTAAGCCGGAATACAATGTGGTTTCACCTTCTTAACAGCACATACTTTTAAAATATTATATAATTACAACAAAAACACAAGTAAGAGTACATGTACTTGCTCTATTGTTACTTTTAGGACACATCCAGAAGTTTGATATGTTTATGATGGAAAAGTGGCCCTTGATTCAAGCTTTTGCCCTGGAAGGCATCGGAGGTGGAAGCTTTTTTACCATGAAATACAAGGTACCTTCAAGCTAAATAAAAAAAAAAAACTAAACTATTTCTTGAGCTCTGAAGTGTTGCAAAGTTGAAAGACATTTCATATAAAAAGTATTTTTAGCACTACATTGTGGTCCTACACTTTTTGTTTCAGCTTGTTTTATATATTCCTGTTTTCCCAGCTAATGGACATAAGTGAGAAGCTGTGGCAGGTTTACAACAGACTTGACCCAGTGTCCCTGGATAATCTCCTCACAGAGGTAAGACTGAGCCTCTTTTTTCATCTGGCAGGTGTTTCAAATGAATGTAAGTATGTGAGGTAGCACAACTTTATCTCCTTTTATTGAATCCCAAAGTTTTTCATTATAATTTGCCACATATCAAGGTATTTTGAAGTTGTTGAAGTGTCCAAAGGTCATTTGGTTCAACCATTATTATCAGTATGATTATTCCTAATAATCTTAATGATAACCAGTTTTTACATTTGATATTATATCAACAATCTGAGACTGGATAGCTGCCATGAATATGCAGCTCATCATTTAACAATTTAAACAAAAACTGAATGCTTCAATGTGTTAATTACTTTAATATCATGAACAATACACGTTTTATGTAAATATGTTAATTCCAATAAGAATGAAATGTAATGTTTAAAGTACTTTTTACATTATTTATATTTCAATAATAAATGGGCTTTTTGTAGCAATTTTGTCTGGGAATTATCTTTAAATATTAGAATGTCATTCCGTATAATCAGTCTTGGTCATTCGGTGTAACCAACATAGTAAATATTCAAATGTAATAATATTTTTTTTAATAACTAAAGGAACTACAATGATACAAATATGGAGCAAATTAGGCTATTTATTTCTATATTTCCCCTTTTTTCATTTCCCTATGCAGTGTTTTACTTGAATATGTTGAAGGTTAGGTAAGAGGAGTCCAATGAAATTATTACATTCATGAGATCAGTGATAATGTTATTTCATATATCTTCCATGTTACACAATATATACTATCTCAGCACAAATCGTGTGTATTCATGAATGATTATCCTCAAATTAATAATTTAAAATGTACTCATGGTTAAAGCAATTGACTTTTTTGGTGACAAAGTTTGTCCATATTGTAAAAAATGACAAAAGCTGTGATAATTGATTGCATAAACCACATAATCTCATTGGTAACACTTAACACTCAAAATCTCCATTATAAGTTTTTACATTTTTAGAAACCTTATTTGTCAATGACCCATATACATATTATTTGTTACACTTTATATTGTTTTTTCTTTTTGGTGTGTTGCAACACACATTGTGTTTTTTTTTATATAACGATAACGATTATTTTTACATAATTAATCAAGTGAAATTATGTAAAGTTACAGTAAAAATGTCCCCATTGTTAAAAGCAGTTGAAGTAAAATTAATTGATTTTAATAATGATGTCAGTCAGTCAGTCTCAAGTGACAATAATATTTTCAGGCTGACCAATAGTTATATTATATTTAGTATGTGAAGTGAAGGTGTTAAGGTGACCATTCAGTATGATTTACTCTTAATATATGTTGGTATTGTTTGTTGTATTTTAGGACTTGGTTAACTTTGAGAAGCAGTGGAGTGGTTTTTTCTCCAGCATGGACCTGGAGAGCCATCTGTCCATCTTGGAGCTATCTGAAGCACAGTCAGGCGAGGTACGATTATGTATGTTCTTACAAAAACTAGGTGGAGTGGACGGCAAAGTGACTGGAAGGAGATCAAGTCCATGTGTGCTTTCATGACTACTTGTGCATTTGTTGTAAAAGTTACACTTTGTGTGTATGCACATGTTTACAATAAATGCATTTTATTGTATTTTCAAACGGCATTGTTTAATGTCTGGTCCTAGTAGTCAGCTAAGTTAACTGTCTGCATAAAGTGTATTCTCATCAATCTATAGGCATTCCGTACATTTTACTCTCATGGACTGATCTCAAGCAACATCACAAATAGAAGGTATTTTTCTTATTCAGCTGTGTCTTAATACTGAAATTATGTTCTTCTGTAGACTTGTGGTTTGTAGAACGGAAAAAAACTATTGCGTAATCAAATGTTCCTTTATTTCAGTAAAAGTCAGCAGCCCTTTGTGTTGTTTGGGAAGCATTCGTCCTCAGAGGATTTGGAGAATTATTTGTTCAACTTTCCCTCCGAGAGTCATCAGGTCCGCAACACAGGACCTGTGGGTTCTGCAGCCAGACACATGGTAAAAAGTCTGAAATGGAAAACACTGAACTACTTGCTTTACAATTGGGTCCCTATTAATGGCTTGGCACCTGTCAAAGTGGTTAGTATAGTAGAAGACCTGCCACTGTAAAAAAGTTTCAGCATTTCAAATGGTATTGATGTATATGTCTATTTTATGTGTTTAAACACGCATTTTCCAAGTTAAAGAGGAAAACTGGCCTGCAGCACCTCCCTGTGAAGTAGTACGACCAGTGTTGTTTCAGAGCGGTGTTGAGAAATCATCTTAAACATCTCAGGAAACATGATCACTAATTCTATGCAGGGTTTTTCCCTGACATAAGGTTAAGGTGCAGCACCTAAGCCTAATGAATGTATCTAAAAGACTTTTCTCAGCTCTAATAATTGAAGTTGGACTTCTTTAGCAAGTTTTTAAAAGTGTTTTATTTATCTGTTCTAGTTTTTTTCAAAATTTTAGACACAGATAATAAGGTAACAGATAAATAATAATGGTCCAAAATGATGTGAAAAAGAGACGCCACTGACTACAAAGAGACACCACATGACCACAGAGACCAAAAAAAAACAAAATTACCAAAAAGAGACCGAATGTATGGGGAAATTGCTTCTTTTTTTTTTTTTTTTATTAATTGAAAAACATTTTCTTGAGGAATGACACCTAAGCCCCTTGCCAAATAAGCACACTTAATCCTCCACAAAACTAGGGAAAACACTGCTATGTTTCCTGTGTCATTTGTGAACATGCCCTCTAACAAAGAAAACACTTTTTTTGTCCATTAGATTCTGCAGTGTGTGGCTCCCAAAGGACCTCTAGCCTGCTCTCGAACCTATTTCTTTGAGACCACCCACACTCCATACCTTGGTGAGGATTACTGTAGGTTACTTTGCTTATTTAATATTGATCAACTGCACATTTGTAAAATTATTTGTTTAAATTTGTTTAAAGCATAATTTATTAAAGCAGGGGTTCAAGCTATACTAACTAACCCTCTGTCAGAATTGTCAGTGTGAAATGTTTGAAACTTTGCGTGAAGTCAAATGCAATGTCCAGAAAGGGCTCGCCTGGGGTTAAGTGTAATATGAGAAGCCTTTTATTTATATTGTTAATATATCATTTATTTACACTGGCTGTATTTCGCCCACAGGAAATCAAAACACAGAGCAAAAGAAAACGGAAGTCTTGTAAGTGATTTAATTTTGGTTCTATTAATCAATATTTTTTCCATGAAGACTAGTGGCTGGCCATTGTTAAAGGTTAAGAATGTCTGAATTAAAGAGCATGTTTACTGTTTTGTTCATAGGCTTTTGTCACAAATATATTCAGCTGCTGTTCAAGCAGTCCTTTCAGGAATCAAATGCTACTCCTGTACCTCCAGCACTACCAAGGTAAGAAAAAAAAGCACATATTTTAACATTTATCTTTCAGCATGTACTTTAAAATGACAGAGGCCTATACCATAAAGCAAGATCTGGGTTACCGAGGTAACTTCAGGTTCAACCCAGGGTTTTGAGTATCACGGCGGTGGGCACTTGTTACCAGTGTAACTCGAGATCAAAGATCAACCGGCCGACCAATCAGTACTCAGTTTAATACCAGCGTCACTATTCTTTTAAGATCCGGTGGCGCTTGGTACGTGGCTAGTGAGAGGTGCGCTCAGTAAAGTTAAAACATTTAGAGACCGACAAAACCCCTTGACATTCCCTGATGGGTATCTTTATGAAAGATATAGATTTTCAGCAGAGTGAATTACGTATTTTGTCAGCTTCTTGAGCTGTTTGTTGCGTGTGCAGCAAATTGGTTTGAATTTTGTTGTTATATTCATTTTTTATTTGCTCCCATGATGGCTTACCATTGCCAGGGTTGTAACTGAAAGAAGAGGCTACAGCAACCAAAGTTTATGGAATGCACTGCCTGACTGATGGGACAGGGATATTGATAAACCCTTTAATTTACGCATTTACAGCATCTGCAATTTTTCGCCAGCTTTCCTTAGTGGGTTTAGCATCAGCCACTGTCTTGCTTTTCACCTGTATTACGTGTCTGTGTTCTTCATATTTCTGTAAGATTATTGTTTGCTTTTCTTGTGTAAAATATGCGGCTGTGGTAAACCTGTCTATGTTTGCGATTGGTCATGCTGTGAACACACTTGGTGACAACCACCGTCATGTCACACCTTATGCGGGACCGCGGTTGTTAGGTAACGGAAATAAATCCAGGGCATGTTGATCTTGATTCGTAGTATAGGCGTCGGTTTCATAAAAGCGTGTTCATTATTGCAGGCAAAGGATGTAGCAGAGAACACCTTTCTCATGGCTTTGGACTCAATGAATTTAAGTCTATACCGCAGTTCTCTCAGGTACAGTTTGATTTAGATTTTTCAGCCAAGCATGAAATGTTTTGTATGTATTGTTTGAGGTTTGATTCTGTTTTTTTTCTTCTCAGGTCCAAATGTGAATTCACCATTCAAGCAGTGAATATGCAAGGAAGGTAAGTGTTAACAAGTCCTTATGGAACATTTGCAAGAATTTGTATTTTCTGACACAATTCATGGAAAATGTAATTGTCTTATTTGAAAAGAAAAAAAAACATACTAAATTGATGCTTTTTTAAAATAACTTTTTTGTAAAAATGTGATTTCAGATCTTAAGAGTCTCTTTTATTTTTGTTTTCAGGATCATTCCTCTGACTGATAAAGAAAGCCGTTATGCAGTTAAAACAGTAAGTTAGAGAAAGCTATTGTTTTTTGCTTGACCAAAGGATAACAATGAAATTACTTTATAACTTCAAATGAAAAGTTTTTGTTTTATTTTATCCGGATTGATTCGACTTTTGTTTTGAAGGCCTCCATGACTGTCCGTGACATTCCAGACCTGCAGTGGGATAGGGGCGACCTGGGCTCTGTGGTCTTTTCTGAGTCCTTCTTGGAGTCCAACATCAACATTCAGCAGAAAGGTACAATATTGATTTGATTAAGTCTAATTAGAATCGTTGATTGAGTCCACAAAAGAAATGTGATTTACATAATAAGCAGGACAAATTTCACCGTTAACAGAAAAAGTCAAAAGTAATTTTAAAACAACAGAGCACTGGTCTAAAAATAGCCTAATTCCTGCTCTGATAATCATATTCCTCATTTATCTTCCTTGTTTGTCATTGTTTGGCTTTGTTGTTTGTGCTCCCTTTTAAACAAATGTGTTTCCTCTCCTGCAGATGGCACTGTGTCCTCGGACAGCTGCTACGCCATCTTGACTACAACTGTGCCTCGATATGCCTGCTGGCTGGTATGTGTGGGGCTGAAAATCTATTTCAGATTAATTTGTAGATAGATTCTTTACAGTTTAGGTTGCCCAAAATGCACATTTTCAGTCTTCTTCTTTCCAGAAAGCATGTTGTCAAAAGTCTTGTGGTCATGTTATTTTTAGATGGAATCTGATGTCAAGCAATCTGAGCAAGCCCAACATCTTGCTAAGGTAAGTTCAGAAGCATCTTGTGTCCGCTTCAGTGTATGAATACATTTTTATGTATGTGCATGTGACATCATCACTGAGATTATGTGTTTTAAATAGAAAGAGGAAGGCACATGTTTGGGAACTGCTCTGACTGTAGCAGATGCTGCGTATGTGTTCTCCAGCAGCCAGCTTTCCACACCTGAAGAAGGTGACATTCTTCATTAATATTTCTGCCATGTAGTTGATATTTATGAACAGTAACTAGTAAGTTAATGTGCTGCTCTGATTTTTAGATGTCTAAATTAGCCTAAAATCAATTGTCAAAGTCACACCACTGTGTGAATAAGGCTATGGTTAAGTCTATTTTATTGATTCACCGTATTCATTTCTGTTTGTGACATTTACAAGATATTTTTTAATATATTCTGGCAATTGTTATCCCTTATGTGACAATGAGTTGCATCATTTAATATATCTTTACATGTTGATCCTAGGAAAAATAATTTTCTTCTCTGAGGGACTCCTGTTTATGCATCCTCAATATGGAACCTTTACCCTGTCCAAGGATCACATCAGCACCATCAAGTTCTATGATCCGGTAATATTTACACTTCTAAAACACAGATAATCACATACAGTGCCTTGCGAAAGTATTCGGCCCCTTTGAACTTTTCAATCTTTTGTCAGATTTCATGCTTCAAACATAAAGATAAAACTGTAATTTTTTGTGAAGAATCAACAAGTGGTACACAATCATGAAGTGGAACAAAATTTATTGGAGATTTCAAACTTTTTTAACAAATAAAAAAAAAAGTGAAAAATTGGGCGTGCAAAATTATTCAGCCCCCTTAAGTTAATACTTTATAGCGTCACCTTTTGCTGCAATTAAAGCTGTAAGTTGCTTGGGGTATGTCTCTGTCAGTTTTGCACATCGAGAGACTGAAATTGCACAGTGCTCCTTGGGGTGTTTAAAGCTTTGGAAATCTTTTTGTATCCAAATACGGCTTTAAACTTCTCCACAACAGTATCTGGGACCTGCCTGGTGTGTTCCTTGTTCTTCATGATGCTCTCTGCGCTTTAAACGGACCTCTGAGACTATCACAGAGCAGGTGCATTTATACGGAGACTTGATTACACACAGGTGGATTAGTCATTTAGGTCAACATTGGATCATTCAGAGATCCTCTCTGAACTTCTGGAGAGTGTTTGCTGCACTGAAAGTAAAGGGGCTTTTTTATTTGTTAAAAATGTTGGAAATATCCAATATACTTTGTTCCACTTCATAATTGTGTCCCACTTGTTGCTGATTCTTTACAAAAAATTACAGTTTTATAGTACAGTTTAAAGTTCAAGGGGGCCGAATACTTTCGCAAGGCACTGTATATACTGACTTTTCTAAAACAGTCTGTAATATTTAACATTATTACAGCATTTATCTTATGAAAAAAAACAGTAAATAAAATAAAAAATGTTAAACATTCAACAAAATATTTCACATTCAATAAATCACGGTCTTTACGATTAAATAATCGCTTTCTTTTAAATTTTGATTTCGTTCAGCCCTATTTGCTATCAAAGATCTATTTTGTTGTCACATAAAAGGCAGTTCTTTACTTGCTTCCCTATACATATGCAGTAAAACATATAATATGAATCCATGTGCAATTAAATTTCTGGTTCCAACTTGTACATGACTTCTGTGTCTTATTAACAGGACTCCAGTGCTGTGGCATCTCTGCTTGTGGAGTATGAGAGCAGCGTGCTCCCACACCTTCCGTTCCCTCTCCACAGCTCCGACCATTGTCTGGTTTTTGCTCTCCAGCCCAGGTCAAAGAGCTACAGGGCCTTCTACTCCAAGGTACCTTCTTTAGCCAGTGACTCTGACAGGGTTTGAGTCTGAAAAGGGACACATGGAGCATCTGATAGATCACAAATTTTGATCTGGTCCTAATATTAATTTAAGTAAAAAATTTGTTTTGGCCTATCTAGTTTTTGTCAGTTTTTCAACATTTTTCAACATTGTTTTGACATTTTTGATGACCAAACTGAAAGTGACAGACTATATGAGACATGTAATAATACATAAAAGCAATAAGCTATACATCTTTGGCCCTTGATGTGATCCATTTTCTAGTGTGGCCCTTAACAAAACTGAGTTTGACACCTCTGTGATAGATGATTCAGTCTCTACATTGTGCCTGTATAAAATTAACCTAAGGATTTATTTATAGCAGTGCTAAACATAGTAAAAATTGAATCGGGACAAAAGCGTCCCAGCCCTAGTGTTTATAGCGGTTTATCAGATGTTCTTTTAGATTTTGCTAAGACAAAATTCTATATAGTAATGAATTTTTTTGACTGATGATTTGTAAATGAAATATAATTTAGGACATGATTGGGTTTTGTGTTCATTAATGGATTATCTATTAGTATTTAACTTCTTCTTCACTTTAAGCCCATTAACAATACAGATTCAGTTATATGAACTTCATCTCTCTGCAGGTGTTGTCAGTATGGCAAAACTCTAAATCTGGACTCACTCTGCAAATGATGGACCAGAAGCACCTGACCTGCAACCAGAAAAACATGTAGGAAACTGTATTCTCTTTACAACTTAAGATTAGTTGTCTGTATGCTAGATTCCATTAGAAATCTAATTTGATCCAATAAGATCAATTAAAATCAAATCAAATAGGCATACATTTTTGATGAATTCTGACAAAATGTTGTTGAATTTTCCCAATTAGTTTTAGAAAAAGTGAGAAAAAAAAAACGTTTGAATATTTTTTTTACCAAGCCTCTTTCTTATCAGATTTTAAGTTTGTGATTCTGTTAAAATAATGAATCAGTTTTCTGATGCTATAAGGTAGGTATGTAAGGTATATCCATTGAATCATAACAAAGAAATTGTAATGAATTTATTTTTCTCTTAGGCACACCAAACTGCAGAAGCTACATGACAGTCAGGAGCCGCCCGTGGCCAAACGCAGGGGCAGCCTAAAGACTTCATACTGCCAGCTGCCAGAGCAGGACATGTTAGTATACACTCAAGTCACTCAGTAGAGTGCTTCACAGTTGGACCAAATGAGTAATAAAACCCGGTGCTAGGTATTGCTTCATCATGAGTGTGTCTTCCCAAAATAGCATCTAAGCCTTTGTTTCTTGATGTAGTGTATTCACCACCGGTGACACTTCAAATGTCTTTCATGCAGAATGAAAGTATATAAGATAATGAAGCTTTGTTATTTGGCCCACAATAAAAAGTGCACACATATTCTTTTTTGGCCATTATAGCTAAAACGAAGACGACCATATGCAAAGATAACTTGGCTTCTTGGTCTTCCAAAATCTGTCACCTGGTATAATTAGACAACCCAAAATAGCCCTACCATACATGCTCATAAATATTTGTTGCTTTTTTTTTGCACAATTTTGCATTATCAGTCTTATTTATAAGCACTTTATTCTAGCAGAGAAAAAATATATAATTTTATAGAAATGTATACTGCAAATACGAGAAAAGCTTGATTTATGGGTCATTGCACAGCTTTCCACGTAGCGTATGTAAGTGGCTTGAAGTTTGTACTTCATGTATCAATGCGTTGGTATGTGTGTCCGGTCGGCGTGTGTGTGTGTGGGGAGTGTGTTGTAGAGCGAGGGAGAAAGTGAGAGTGGCGGCTCTAGAGTCATTTTGAGAAAACAAAGTGTCTCCCCTGTGCTTTCTGACCACAGTGGGAAATCTGTAGAAGGAAAAAGAGGAAAATTTGAAGTGTTAGTTGTAAAATTAAAGGTGATGCATTTTCGTGCATTACCTTACATATACATGATCAATCCCAAAATACCTCTTTTATGTATTTGTCCCTGTGAGTTGTGACATAATTTCTGCTTGCTGATTGTTTGGTTCTGGTCTATGCCAGGTTTCTTCAGCACTTTGCCTTGAGTAGTATCAGTCAGGAGCCTATTCTGTATGACCACCTGGGGGTGCTCTTCCCCTCTGCAGAGCTGGGGAGTCCAGTTAGCAGTCAGGGAGACAAGGTGAGCATATTAACTAAGGTGCAGTGGATATTCCTCATTTGTAAACATGTATACAAGACAAATAACATCTGCTTCCTTCAAAGAATTCTTACAGATACAATTGAAATCTGATGTGGTCTTTTTTTGTGTGAAAAGGTTGTCATTACCATCATCACTGGACTACTGGGAAGCCATAAGAAGAGACTGTGCAACTTCCTGGTCCAGTTGAATAAGGAACATGGAAGGTGAGAGAGATTTTCATCCAACAAGGTTTCTTTGGTTTTGGTTTTGTTTTTGTTTCATTTGTTGCTGTTTCTTTTACATGTTTTATAGCTATTTTATGGTATAATAAGAGAATAACAACACAAACAAAACCGGTACAATTTGATTTTCACTTGATCCATAGGTGGGTGGTGTACGAGCCTGATTCTGACAGTTTCTCAGCCTCTCACCTACAGCAGTATTTGTCCAGCTTCCTGGAGAGCCAGAGAGACCCAGGAGGCAAACCCCGTCTGTTGGTTCTCTCACCTGGGTAAGAAAGCCGGCCAATGAGCTTGGTACTGAGAAAGTCAAGACTTCAGTTGATCCAGTAGAGCAGCAAACATACCTCAATTTAAAAATGTTATATGCCATTTATCATTTAATGTCTTGAATACTAACAATTTCATTCCAGTACATAAAAATTTTAGCATGTGTACCTTATTAGTCTTCAGAGTATGTTGCGGTATTCAAACCTAACAATGACAGTGTTTGAAGAAAAACGTTTAAAAAAAAAAATACTTAATGAATTTATTGTTGTTTGTCAGTGTGTGATGTTGACTTATTCATGTGTAAATGTTACTATGTGGACAGATACACAGATGTTCTGGATGTGGTCCAGGCTGTGCTTTTCCACCCTGACCCAGTTGTCCAAGCGTGTTTCACCATTGGCGCTGTCACTGCTTGTGTGGACCCCCTCGCCTCCTTTATGGAGCACAGGTGAAATTTCAGTAGATAAGTCTCTTGTTAAAGTAAAAATAAAACAATCTTTGGCTGCCATAAGTGATTTTTGCCACCCAAATCACTCCTGCAGCATAATCTGCTATTCCGCTATCTGTCCGTATGCTTAGCATTTTCCAAAAACATACATTTTCACTAAAAATAGCTTATATTTTAAGTTAAAAAGGCTAAACAAGCTAAAACACACCAGTAACAAAATTTGAGATTATATTTGAGGTTTTCACTCAGTTATGCTTTCAAGTAACATATTGACAGTCCAGATGATGACAGACAGGGCTGGATGTTGATAAATTGTTGAAGTACTAGAGGTTTTCCAGGACAAGGTTACATGACACTTTTAGCTATTGAAACTCAAGGCTGGGTGCTTTTTTACAGAGAGGATCAGTCCTACATTTAATCTCACTCTCCTTTTGTTGCCGGCTTTAGATGTAGCTTACAGAGTTTCTCACTGTCGGAGATTGAGTGAGCTGCTTCACACAATGTGACATACCACTCAGGGTAATAGGCTGTTTTCCACTAGACAGCCTAGCTGCATTGGCCAGAGATACTTACAGATACAGATGAAGTCAGTCTAGAGGGTCTGGTTAAAAAAAACTTCTGCTGCTGTCTTTCTTCGCCAGAATTTTAATTAAAAAGCGAGTGGGTGTTATAACAAATGCCCTGGTAACTAGTTGAAGTGTAACAATTTGATTCTGCACAGTCACATTCAGAAATACTAGAGCACATATGCAGGAAGAAAAACTCTACCTGGAAACTCCCACAGTGAAACTCCCAAGAAGTTGATTTCTAGCAAGTGGAGATTTAATTCTAATTTATTATTAATACATCTTAAACCTGTTTTGTATCCTGTGCTGTCATCATAATGTGATGAGTCTCCTGTCGAACTCTGAAGTCCTACTTGGCTCAGCAGTGGAAAATGTATAATAAGAGGCTTAGTTAGCAATGTGGTTAGCATTGACTTTTCCATGTGAGGCATCTTCAACAAGCCCCCCTATCACTGTCCGTTCCCAAAGATTGCGTGGACCCCCACTATGGCGCTAATTGGGTGTGGTTAGCCCAGCTTAGGCCTGACCTGCCTGTCAACCCCCTCAGCATAGCCCTGTAATCCCCCAGGTCCATATGTGCGACCAACACCCCCCTCCTCAGTGAAGCTCATCAGTCAGTCATGAGCCATTCTTTGTGATGAATGTAGACAGTTCATTACATCAGGACAGGAAAGATAAATGCCTTTTGAAATTGCTGATCCCCCAGCCTACAGGCTCGCTAAGAGCTATAGGGAAGGGTCTGTGGTGGCCGGAGGGGGAGTTGGCTCAGAAGAGTTGTTTAGAAAGTGGTGTATAACAGTAATCGATTTGAGAACTCAGGATAAATTATTTTGAGATTAAATGAGATTACAGAAAAGCTTTCACATTGGTCAGTTGCCAGTCACAGTCATGATGTCACCCTATGAGAAATGCCTCACGTTTGATAACCGGATTGCTAGCCTAGGGCCATAACATGGAATTATTACTGCACAGCTTTGGGAAGCACCCATTAATCATTAATATCATATTCGTTATAGATGATATTGTGGAATAAGACATGGGTTAAAAAAGAGACTGGGAAATAAATAAATTAAAACGCAGCTTTTATGTGTGTCAATCAGGAACCAAAAACTCTATTTTCAACATAATCTATCTACAAGGATGCAGTGACCATCTCAGTCAAACTAAATTTGCATTTGACTGATGGATGACAGTCAGTCCTCACCCTGTACTCAAGTATACTGTATATTTAACGTAACTTATTCTGTACTTTGTCTGTCACTGCAGGTTTGCATTTCCTAAGCTGTTGGAGCAGTGCAGCCAAGGTAAGTCCTATCCCGTCCGTCCGTCTTTCTGTCCGTCGCATTGCTCTGCCCTCCAGTTTTCTGCCAACTATATACATATAAACTTCTTAAATGGAATAGTTAGAAAATGTCACATGATATTCATTGATATTTTAATTTTTTTTACGTGAATGCTCTTTTGGAAGCCGTTCAACATAGCCATTCCAAACTTACCATATGTCATGCAGTACAATAAAGATGTGATGTACAATATAATCATTAAAGGTCAAGAAATCTACGATTTTTGTCAAGTTGTACATGTATGACAAAAATAACACTCATTGTCACAGTTGAGTAGCAAATCCCACACAAACCAGTGAAGAAGTTATATATTGTTATGTACAACAGTGCTTTGTTAGTTTTTTTTTTTGCCAATTGAGTTGTAGTGCCATGCACCCTCCAGCAGGACTTCAATCTTTGAATGCTTAAAAATGCAAAAATTTTGACTTATTGTCAAAATATTTCGCAAACATATAGTTTATTGTGTTTTAATGTGAAAGTTCTAAATAAATTACATTTGGAGGTTGAGTTTGCCTGAACTCAGTGATGGTGGTAAATCAGTTGTTCACCAACACTATTGTGAGAGCACTACAGCCTATGTTGTTGTTAAAGGTTGTAAATAAAGTTCAAAGGGGCTGTACTCGATATACTGAGGAAAAAAAACAGTGGACTGGGATTGCCTCCACACAGCTCTCACAGACCATTCCCCAATTTGTGAAATACCTATGTTTTGTCATGGCTACATGCACGCACAGCTGGACCCATTATCAAAACGAAGAATAGAGAAACTCGGGGGCACGAGTGTGCTAGTTAACTCGTTATTAATCGCAATTTTTTATCTGTTCTTAATGTACTTTGTAAGGGATATTTTTTCAAGTTTTTAATACTTAAGTGGTATTTGAGACTCGCCTGCTCCGTTGATAATTTAGTCACATTAACAGTAATGTTACATGCAAATAACTTCAGTCTTGTGGAGAAAACCATCTGAAAGGTCTTTGAAACTCAACTTGCTATTCAAAAGCCTTTTCTTAACCCAACCAAACCAATAAGGCCAGCCAACAGTAGGTTCAACACCTCATTGCCCTAACTGTCACTTCATGTTTAAGAACACACAGTTCACATTCCATCTGGTATTCTGAAGTTACATTACTGCCATCATCCTTGCCTTCTTTTTGGCTGGAACCAGAAAAATCCCAATTTGTCCCAGTGTGAAATATAGTATTTCTGCTGTGGCTACACGTATGTGATTTTGTTTTTTCTAGAAAGTTTTCAGTTTCTCTCGGAATTCACATTACCTTTTTGCGCCTGTTGTATGTCAGGTATTGTGAGTAACGTGGTGTTCACTGGGCTGACAGCAGAGCAGAAGCAGCCTCTTATGCAGCATGTTCATCAGTTGGTACGCTCTGCCAACCCCACCGCAGCCTTCATACTGGCAGAGAAAGGAGCTGTCACCAGGTAGGCACCCATAGAAGCATGATCAATGCTTCAAACAGTCATTTAACTGCTTTTATCTTTGCCTAAAGTATTCAGTCTATAGGCTACATTTTATTCCACTTTATGAGTCTTTGTCTGAATCTGTTGGGTCAGAGCATGGCTCGCTTAGTAAAGTGAACATTTCCCAATGTATTCTGTACTTAAAGAATATTTCATTTTTGTAATTAAAAGCCCATTATGGATAAAGTATATTTTCCAAAGTAGTTATGTGTTGTTTTTTTTCATGTCGTATTTGCATACGTTTCTGTATGTACTGTATTTGTATTTGTAAGTTAAGTGTTATAGTGCATATAATTCTATTTTTTTTTTTTATCAATTAGGAATGAAGATGTGAATCTGATATTATCTGATAGCAGCTTCAATGAGCCACAGATGCTGAGAGCACGTTATGTCCTCTACCCTGGATGGTAAGACCTTCACCCTGTGTCCCTCTCTACCTGTTGTGATCCCCGTGCGTCCTCCTGGGTACACACTCAACCTTTTAGCCACTGAGCAACAGATTGGTGTTGACTCCTGCCTTGGTGTTCCTCAGTCCTGCCTTGCCTCCCTCCCTGCAGTGTAATTGCCACTTGTCTACAGTGGTGGGGGTATCGGCTGCCGATTGCTGTAAATCCCCTCAGGGCATCTTGTGTTCTATCACCAGCTGCCTGCTGGCAGCACAGGAACAAGCTGTTGGCTATGCAGTTGCCATGTACACAGAGGTGGTATCTTTCCCTTTGGACTAGGTCCATTCAGCTTTCATGCCTCAGTGGTCAGCCTAATATGAACCTCTGCTAAAAACTCCTCTCAGATCATACATGGGATATATGGCCAGTCTGCTTTTTTTGATTTAGCTTTATTTTGTGTGTATGTAATGTAAGGGTTGTGTATGTAAGGCTTCTCACAAGTCCTAAACCGTTTTACCATCAAAAACACAAACACTGGCCTTTTTTTCTGCGGACAGCTGGTAGAGTAAACAACTCTACCAGCCAAAGACAAAATGTAGCACAAACATTTGGCTTGCTCTAGGTTTAACTTTCTCACCATTTGTGTAATGTGCATGTGTTTCAGGTGTAAAGGGCGATTCTGTTCCGGTTCTGGGTCGCTGGTCCTCACCCAGCAGCGTGTGGCTTTCAACCGGCCCCTAGAGAGGCCTCTATTTGTCACCCGCTGTAAAGGTGAGACTGAAAGAATTCTTCCCCCCACCCCTTTTTTTTTTTTTTTTTTTTTTTAACATGTGACAGAAGTTCCAGATATGAGCTGGCAGGGTTTGATGATTATTACATAAGCCGCCTTTGCCTCCAAATATGGAGACAACTGAGGTCTCAAAGTAATTGTTCGCTGTTGCTGTGAAGCAGTCTGTGAACCCAAAGGATCCACTCATGACATCTTGCTGCCAATGTTGCTTTTCAGAATATTTATATTGTAAACCCAACAATGTATTTCACAATACTAACTGCTGAAACTCATCATGTTTCTGTAGCATTGAAGTCATCACTAAGGCCAAGCCCATTCCGAGGAAATGTGTACAATGTTTGGGGAAAAGTCCGATTTTCTGGTAGGAATAACACATTTTCATTTTATTTTTGTCTTAAAAAAATACAATGTTACTTCTGCTAACTTGTTGGAATTTTCAGATCCGATTTTAAATTCCAAAGAACTTGCTTTTGTTCAGCATTACTAAACAAATGTGACTTATTTTCCATAGTAAATATTTAACCTGCATTTGCATTTCCCAGTTTTGGGAATTATTAGAAAAGGGTTGCCCTCAAGGCAGCCAAGAAGCTCCTGACGGTAGGAATATTGCTCGGTTGTTTCTCTGGTGTCTGGTGTTTAGAATTCAGCTCATAGTCCACTGGTTTGGTTTCCTCCACATAGTTCTTTCTCACTCTTTTTGTCATTTGGAGACCTGTGTAGAGTTGTTGCATGAGGAGAGAGTGCAGGTGTCTGTGAGGAGATGTGCAGAGAATGTGCAGATATTTAGTAGAGAGCCTGGGAAGATACAGTAGTATGGAACGAATGTGGAGACTGTAGAGTACCATCCTTATCCTAATACTCGCATTCCCTTGGTTCAATTGTGTATCTCAGTCACTGTCTTTAGGGTAGTGTATCATTTACATCACTTTATATTTAGTTATTTTTACTTTATTTTTTGTAATTAGCTGTTGCACAGTCAGTACATATTTTATATTAAGTTAAGACGTATTTGACATGTTTCATCTTTTTACCACTCACGTGAGTTCTATGAGCCATTTGGGGAACAGAGAGGTCGTATAGCTGTTAAAACATTAACACCCCTCCGACAGCATGCTGTTGTTTCCATATGGAGCTTCTGAACTGTAGCAGGTGTAGGATTGGGCATCGAGAACCAGTTCCACCTTGGAATTGTTAAAAAAAAAATCCTGATTCCAATTGAAACGTTTCTTTATTGGAATAGTTTTGATCATCAGTTCCAAATTTTAACACATGCAAGTTTTGTTTTTTTTGGCGGCCACCGTACTTCCAGGAGCTTGTTGTGTTGGAGCAATGGAGCACAGTAAGCGTTGCTCTAAAGTGTGGCTTTATTTTACTTTGAAAAGCCTGGTAAAACTGTAAATCACCCTTGAATCAAAATACAATTTTCCTCTTATTTGCGATATAAGCATGTGAACCATTTCAACTCCACACCTCAAAGAATCGGAATCGAGCATTGATAAGAAACGGAATCAAAAGAAAAAATTGGAATTAGAATCAGAATGTCTTACAATCAAAACGATACCCAATCCTAAGCAGGTGTTACACAAGGTGTGAACTGTATTTGCGACTTGGATGTGAGTTGCTCATTTCTGGAACCTCCAGGCTCAGACCGGCTGATGGAGGTGAGCTACAACACAGTGAGCGGGAGCCTGAGCATTGTTCCTCTGACCCCGGGCCCCAAAGACACCACCACGCCCTGCTTCCTGAACTTTGATGGTGTCGGACTCACTGAGGATGGACTGAAGGACTGGCTGCGGCTGTGTGCCAAGCAGGTAGACATTTAAATGTTTGCTGTTTTTAATGGCAATACACACTGAGACTCATGTATAGCTCTATGCTGATTGGTAACATCAGTCAAGTACTATATAAGAATTGTTGTGTAATCACAAGGCTGTTGTTTCTGTTTGGTGTTTACAGAAGCAGACAAAGAAGCCTAAGAAGACTAAAAGTACTTTATCGCCACAAGAAATCAAAAGCATACACGTGAGTGTGTTTATATTTAACATTATAATATAATTTTATTTTTACCAGTGGGTTTTGTGTGGACCAAACGGCATTAAAGCTTGACTATGGCTAATGAGTTTATGAGCGTCCACCTGCTTTGTTTGTACTTATATTGAATTACTAGCATGCACGCAATGCACATATGCACTTCCCAGCTGCTGGTTTCATGCTTGGTGGCTGAAAGAAATTTAGCAGATTTAACCGGCAAAAGATGGAGAAGAACGTGATTCTAAATAATGCAAGTTTTGAATTTATTAAAGTGTTTGTTTTTTTTTTTGTTTTTTTTTTATTCCTTTAAAAATACATGTGGAATGAAATGCATTCAACACATTGTATAGACCCCAGGGATACATTAACATATGCTTTCTGATAAACCATGAATGTAAGCATAATTATGTTCGTTTACAAGAAACCTCCACAGGCTAATTTTAGTTTTATTGTCAATGAATGCCACAGGAATAGCAAAAGGTTTGTTTGTTTGTTTTGTCAAAAACTTAGACTCAACTTGATATTATATGATCTTGTTTAGATGACCAGGCACCTGGACCCACTACCACCAGGCTTCTTCTACAACGGTTATCAATATGTTGACATCTTTGGAGAAAAAATGAACTTCCATCCCTGTATCCTTTTCCAGGCTATTCTCATGAACTGCTTATACGTATAGCTAAAAACGTTATGCACCTTAATTCGAAATAACTCCACGTATTTATTATTGTAAGCCCCACATTGATGTTTTCTGTGAGGCAGTGTCCTCTTCTTCCTGTAGTATTTATGACCGGCACACCCAGTGTAAGAGTACAGCGTAGGGGTGGATGACACGGGACTTTCACTCAAACCACAAATTTCTTTCTAATTTTAACTAGTCATTTTGGTATCTAAACTTAACTGTCAAGTACGCTACGTGACGTGACCAGTTGCCGTTTCCCAGATACCTTTTGGTGCCTATACTTAACTGTCATGTAACCAGTGACCAGTTGCCGTAATTTCTTAAGATATCATACAAATTGTTGTGCATGACTTTACATAAAATATCATACAAACCCTTTGGCGAGAATATGTTTCATGGTGGTGACTATTGTTGAACCTCAACTACTGTACATTTAAGTTGTCGCTCAGGCTTGGAATACTGGAGGATTTTCATATTTCAAAGGGTAAAGAAAAGAAAGAAACCAGTGAACTTAAATCATCTGTTTAACAAAAACATACCGTTCGATGTTAGTCAGTTTAGTTAATACAAATCCAGCTCTGTTTGATAAGTCATAGAAAATTTGTACAGTTTAATTGACAAATATAGATAGAAAGTTAACTTTTTTGAGAACAGTGATCATGAATCATTGTGCATGTCTGCTTGCATCTGTATTTACTGTTGTCGTGGTGATTGTGCAGCTGTTGCCCTTACATTGTTGTTACCACAGACATGGAAGAGTTTATTAAAGAGTACCTCGCCAAGGCCAACAGAGAGGTCGAGCAATTCAACAGTCAGCTGGAGCTGCAGGGACAGCCTGACCTGTTTGATCCGTGATTGAATCTGTCTGTATGCCCACTGCCTCCATCTGTCTTATTTAACTCTAAGGGGAACCACTGTGGGAGGGACAGGGAGGGCTCTGGGGCTATGTACTAAACACTCCACTAGAATGGTCCATGTGTGGTCACACCGCATGCATCTGCAGACACTGCTGCTAGAAGTCCATTCATTATCTATGTACTATGTCACTTTGTTTCCTAATTTGTTTGCAAATGAGCTTTTAAAAAATGACATCACCCATCCGAACCAGTTACACATGGCATGGCTGTATGCCTTACTTCCACCTGCAACACCACTAACTGTAGAGTTAGCACTTTGGCAAGTTAGGTATCGAATTTATCAAATGAAATTTCACAAATTGATGTGGTCACTTGTGTTAATTCAAATTAAGACAGGTTTGTTAAGAGATGAGAGTTGCTCACAACTGCAGACAAATCTGCAACATAACGCAACACAAGACTCCATCTTTAAATCAATGTGATTACGCCCCACTAAGCCTGCAAGCTATGGGACTTTCACAATTGAAGGGAATTTCCAACTGCACACTCTTACAGCTCGTGCATTTCTGTTTATCACAGTTGGCAAATTAATGCCTCTATTTCTGGACAGGCATGGATAGCCGTTTGATTCTGGTGGGCTCCCTGGTGGGGTTTCTTAAGAATGGTTGTCACCCAATCCATGGCCCACCTGTTATCTTGTCTGTGTGCCACGCTGCAGCAGTGGGAGCGCTTGGCCACAGGGCTGTAAACATTGGGCCGCCTGTTGGCTGCAGACAACTGATGAATGATGCCATTAATCACATAGCTAAACACCATCCCAGTGCTTTATTTTAAGACTCCTAAAGTGAATCTAATGAAAGTGCAATAAAGCAAAGTGTTGTTGTAGTTATGAAACAGCCGAGGTCGTCAAGAAACACATTGAATCACTCCAACAGAAACTTTACCTGAAACCACTGTGTTCTGTTCATTATGCTGCTAGTGAATAGTGAGAAACCAGGTAGACACAAAGTTAAGCTAAGCAACACTGCAGCCAGGTGTGGATAACTCATTTTGGTCAAAATGTTCATTTGTTGTTGTATTTGTTACAGGTGTGTTTTGTTTTAATCTTTTGGGTCACTGCTTTTGGGTAGGTAAAGGGGGGGGAAATGAAATAATCTGGGAAAACTTTGATTCAATTCTCTGTTTGGGTGAACATGAGGTTTAAGAGCCTTTAGTGAAAAGTGATAAGGCTTTGTATTAGCAGTGTAATATCTCAGAGAATCAGACATTATGTCCTGTTTGAACAAGTAGTTACAGTATGTAACTACTCATTGTAGGACATGAAAGTTACATTATGTAACCACTCATTCGTTTGTGTGTCACACTAATGGTGTTTGCATGTCTTCCTCTTATCAAGGTTCCTACACAGGTTTTGAAAATATATAACTTAAAATGTGTTTGGGTGGAGAACCGGTGCTGTCATTTGTACAGTTGCATATTTGGGTTGTATAAGACCCACTAAAATAATAAATTGGTATATCTAACAAACCGAGCATTTCAAAGTGAAAGCTTGGTAAATACGTGGGCTTTAGAAGTTGTAAATGTGTAGGAACCCTGCTACAGTATCTAGAGATTTGATGGCTGCCATTCATAATGGGGTCAGCAGTGTAACATGCATACTAATTCATCTTTTGGTCATGTGGCCCTAAGTTTGTTTTGGGTAAATTGATACTGACCAAGGAACATTAAAGTGCTCATACAATTGTGCATATAATACTGCTTCTATAACAGTAGAGTACATTGCATTGGCCTTTGTACACTCACTGTACCAAAACAAATGGCCTGTATTCAATAATGAGTACTGAGATTTTTACCATCTTGCTAAGAGAATATCTTAAACCCGAAATCTAATTCTTTAGGAGACGGGGGAATTCTTGCTAGCGTGGCAAACACAAATTCACTGTTGTGTTGATATTTTTAGATCACTGGTGACCTCAGTCTGTTTTGGGTTGCTGTTTACAACACTGGCTATGTTGTGTTTTACATGTCTATCAGTGCTGTCAACAGCCAGTAAAAATCAATACTTTTGTTTTCAGCTGTCAGACAGAGAAAGAGTGATAACATTGTTAGCAAGTCATTCCCCCTCTCCCCCCGGTAGTATCTGCAGATTCAAATAATCCTGAATCTGAACTCGAGCTGACACTGCTGGCCCCATCCGTCCTCTTTGTAGAGTCTACTCTAATGATCTAAACAAGCCATACCATCTTATGCTAGATGTGCCACTGTCTTTTAGAAGAATAATCCAATGCATAGGATAACACGTAACATAGCAATGAAGTATGCCTCTTAACATGTATTACCCTGGCACGTTCCAGCCAGCAAAAGAGTTACTCAAAGTTACTCATTCCCTTATCTCCTCTTGTACACTCCTTTTTATTCTATAAAAAAGTGCAATTGTACCTTGTGTTTTTATAAATTGTTCTTACAGTACCCTCAAATAGCTCTTTAAGGACAAAACAAAGAATTGAGCTGCTAAATTCTAAGTCTCTTACAGCTTGTATTCTGTGATCTAATGGATACTGGCTTTGAGTGCTTGTAGCTTCACTTAACAACAAGTGAAGGGTTTTGTGCAAAATAAGATGCCACTTGGAAAAGAAGCTTTACCTCCGCTTACAAATGACAGATGGAACGTAATGCAAACAGATTACAGTGCTTTTTATTTATTTTTTAAAGTGGAGCATGAGAGTATGTCACATAAATCCTTTGTAGACCATATGATAACTGTTGTTTGAGCTGGGTCCTCTGTTCAGCGTTTCAGGGATGCATTATCAAAGCAGTCTGTTGTGAGTAACAGTTGCTGGCACTCTGTAGTTATGTAATACTGCAGAGAGTTACCTTGATTGACAGTGAAATAGTTGTGAGGCTGACGTATGGGAGACTGAAGGTTCCACAACTTTGAAAGCTGCTACACATGTCAAAGAGCAGTGAAACTGAAACTATAATTGGCCAAGAGACCAAAGAGTAGTCCTTAAAGAGTTGAGGGTTATGTAAAAATGTTTGTGATATTCAAATCAAATTACCACTGAGACATATACAGGACTACTGCTACAAGTATGTCTACACTATTTTGCATGTGTTGAGATGTCATGTGAATATAATTCCACATATTTAATGACAAATATTGCCTTTCACCAAACTGGTACAACAAAGAGAAAATAATCACATTTATTTTACGTATCTGCGAAGAATTTGAATTACCTCGGAAAAAAACGAATAGTATTTTTATAAGACTGTGAATTGAACATTCTAGGTGCAAGCAAAACGTCTCCTTTCGCACAAGCTACAAAAAGCAAAAGCAGATGCAATTTCTTTTGTAGGAAAAAAACTCAAAAGAGAATCTGAATGGTCGTGAGATGTCATGTTCTTGTGATCCAGCAGTGCCTTGGCTATACGGCTAAGAAAAGCAGAGATGAAAGCTGCGTTCAGAGCTCCATCCTTCTCCCTGTCACAGGAGCTGGAGGAGCTGTTGGCAGGCGAGTATCCGTCCCGCAACAGAGTTGGTGAAAGGAATCCATAGAGTCGTTCTTTAAAGTAATGTTGTTTTTACTAGGTCAGAAGGTAAAGTAGGAAATGTCACACAGGGGAAGGCCGCTGGAGGGCTCAGGGCGATTCACGTATTCCAAATTAACCAGAAACATGTTGGAATACTGAGTATCTCAGCAAGTACTGAAACCAGTACAGTTTGTGAACTTAAAATGAATTCAGGCTCAAATTAGTACATTTCTTGGTTGCTTGTTTTCATTTAGTACATGGATGACGTCAATTCAACCGAATGAGATCAAATTCATTACTTTAATGCGCAACATTTTTGATATTAATGAACGTCCGTTACATTCAAGCCATTTCCAAATGAGTTGCTACAGAGCTAATTAAGACAGCTCCACACAACTCTCTCTGTATTTCTCAGCATGGCTAAGTTCAGAAAATCACATCCGACGTTCGCGCTAAAACAAAGAAGATAATCACCTCTTCTGAAGAGTTCATCTTTGGTGGTGCACGATCACGGAAGGCTTGTATCGTGTGGATGCACCGACAGTGTAGCTTTAAGCTGCGTCCTGTCATAAATATCCTGAATATTACTGATGGGAAATAGAACTAGAATGCCCAGCCCTAGTTGGTTTACAAGACCGGACATAACTAAAAGAGTACTTAAGTTTGTTGGGTGACCCTTACTTATTGGGGGCCCAAAGAGCCCTCCACAAGCCTCTCAGTGTGACTGCTACGCAGCTCTCTGGCAAACTGAGCACCCTGGTGTCTTCATCCTGTATGTGGAGGCTAGCCATTTTGTAGCTGAAGTTATAGGACAAAAACGAAGTTTGGTGTCAATTGGTTTTATACAAAGAGGGGAAATGTGGTGTTCTTGTACTGCAATGTGATAACGCAGTATGGGAGGTTTTTGTTCTTTTTCTAGTTTTAAAGATTGGCTCCATATTTAAAAGGGCCATCTGTGTGGAATGTATGCGCTTCTTGAAGAAGTGGATCATTTTGAGGTATTTTTGTGCTTATTGGAGAAAGCGGCTTGGAAATGGATTTTTACTGTCCAAATATGTCTCAAGCCTCAGGGGACTGTTGATACTAATTGTTTGAGCTGTTCTGTCCTAGCGAGGTTAAAAGGAATCAGGCTCTTCACCCACACAGTCCTCAGACAGCGAGAGGAATTTGCTCAGGTGTATTTATTATTTCCATACCTGAGATTACATATTTGCCCTATAAAACCCAAGTGTGCTAGAAGAAGATGGGGGTGAAATTGTGGTTAATATCTTCTGTCTGTAGCCACACACCACCAGCCGTGTACAAAAAAAAAAAAAAAAACCTCGGCTGTTTTATTATTCGTGTCAAGTGACAGTAACGATTCAGAGTTTGACGTTGTCATGGCAGAATTAGATCTGGGGGGGTAAGCAAAGGGCTCATTTCTTCTCCACTATCTACACGCCGTCCAAAGTAAAAGGAAAAAACTTCTTCTGGTCGCTATTGTAATGACAAGAAGAAAAAAAAGTGCCAAACTGACTTCCACATTTTGTTTTGAGGGTGTTCACAGAAAGTGAGCAAAAACTGAATTGCATTTGCACACAACTACTGTAACTTCTGTTTTTTTCCTGTGACTGATGCTTTTATAATCCAATTGTTGTTTTTATTGCACCACGTAATCCATTAAATATTTATATGGTTGATCAATGTTTGTTCTTGTGTCCAGCTGTTAACACACTTTGTTAAGAACAAATGGCTGAAATAGTGTTAAGAGAATGTGAAGAATCCACAGTTTTAGCCCTGTGTGTGTCTGTGTGTGTGTGTGTGTGTGTGTGTGTGTCTTTTATTAAAAGAAAGGAAGTTTGTTTATGTGGGTGTTTAAAAAGGAAGCTTGTGTGTGTGTGTGTGTGTGTGTGTGTGTGTGTGTGTGTGTGTGTGTGTGTGTGTGTGTGTGTGTCCTGGTATTGTTGCCAGGCAGATACAACGCTCCTCATGGCTCACCTCTGACATCAGCGTTTCCTCGCCTCTCTCCTGCCACCAGTGCCGCCAGTTTCTCGCCAGCGACTCAAGGCAAGACCCCCAACCCCCAGATACACTTAACACACTCTTACCATATCGCTTCTACCATTAACTGCCCTTTTTTCTCCTCCACGCCCCTCTATTGTATTTTTACTGAGGCAGTGAGCCGAGGCTATTTGTGGGCTATTATGACAGCCGCATGTAAACATTCATCACTCTCACTGGCGTCTGCCAAATCCTGCAGAGTGGGCCCAGGTCACTGCAACAATAGGACACTACAGCCACCTGTATTAGGTGGAATGTGGGGGAGTTAATTTCCTTTTAAACTGAAGTGAAGAATCTAATATGTTGCAAGTTCTGGTAGCATCAGCCTTGACCCCAACATAAACTCGTTCATGGGTTTGACTGTTGCGACTGTGTTGAAAGAGTTCTACCCTCAGTTGTCAGCGTATTACGTATGCCTAGCTAAAAGTAATGCAGTCTTAATACAACATTCCTTTAGAAAGGTTGAAATGTTTTAGTGAGGTGTTGATTCAAATGTATGGCGTTATTCTGCCAAGTGTTTTTATTATTTTGTCAGCCTCATTTAGTGAGGGTAGTACTGCAAACAAATAGATCCTCAACAATGCTCTGCCACTGTGTATCAATACCATTGTACATAGTAATTCCAAGCAGGTTTTGAATATGTGTCTTTCTGGACATTTTTTATTGTATATTTTTGGCATTTTAGGCCTGTATTTGTGACAGGACAGCATACACATGAAAGGGGAGAGAGCGGGGAAATGACATGCAGCTAAATTGGCCGCAGATTGCAACCGAACCTGCGGCCGCTGCATCGAGGACTGAGGCTCTGGCGCCCTCTACCAGGTGAGCTTCCCAGGCGCCCATCTTTCTGGATATTTTGATTAAGTTGTCTTAACCCTTAGGCTACCTTTTTTATTAATACACTTTTAACCTAAACAAATGTTTAAGGATCATTCATAAGCATATATCACGTCCTTCATGCAATGGTGCACAACTGTGACTGTGGGGATGTAAGAAAAAAAAAAAAGTCATCCAGATCTTTTCACAGTATATTTTTATTAATTGCATGCTTTTGGACAACTATAATGCTGGGTTACATCTTAAAAGATAAATATAGCACAAATGCACTCTTGATCAGTCTGATATTACAGCTGAGCACAATGTTTGTATTGAATACTATCTGGATCAAATAATAGCTTTCAAGAATTCCAAACAATTGAATTGCATTTGTATCACTTCAATGCTAAAAAGTTTATACTTCAATGCTAAAAGGTTTATGCATTCACAATATTTCAAATTCAATTTCCATACACCTGATAAGGACTTAGTTAAACCTAAAAGATCGGCTCACATTATTTGCAAATATTGCCGACCTCAGTCTTATTTGCAGTAGTCCAAGTCATTAGACAGTTTACGGCTATGATCTGGTATCCGTCGTCCTCTCTTTTTCACACTTCTTTCTCCAACTGCTTGATGTCAAAGGTCATCAAAACAGCCATGTCACTAGACTCTCCTGACGTCGCAGCCAGTTTCAGTTGTTGGAGACCGTTTCCACTGAAAACCTCCCCCTCCCAGACTCTGCTCTTATTCAGTTTCAGATCAGTTCGCGCCTCTCCCATCACGCTCACTCTCTGGGCCCCGGGGACCCTCACCCTGAAGCGGACCCACGAGAGGGGCTCCAGCAGGCCCACGCGGGGCTCAAAGAGCACAAAGCCTTTCCTCCAGGCCGAGTAGACGCAGGGGAAGGGAAGACCTGGCTGATCACAGCTGTTCCTCAGGACAAAGTCACACATGGGGCTGAAATCTCCACCAGGGGTGATCTTAGCATACAGCCCCAGCCGATACACCCCAGCATCGGGCAGGCTGACGCTCACCGTCACCTTGCTGTCTGTGTATGTGCAGAAAAGGTGTCGTGATAGCGGGACGGCTGCCGTTTTGTTCTCTTCCCTGCTGAGCACAGTGTGAAGTTCAAGGTCCCGCTGGTTGTGGAAGGTGATGTTACACTTGCCTTGCTGGGTGCTCACCAGCGCTGCCGTGTGGCTGAATTTGGACAGCCCCGCCTCTGACGTGCGGGTCCCTGGCCCGCACGCCGTGCCCAGGTGGGGAGGGTAGAGCTCGTCTGGACAGATGACGTTCCCTTTGCAGTGCAACAGGAAGTTTGCAGCATTCTGGAACTTGACTTCTGTTTTCTCATAGTCTCGCACGAACACTGACAGCCGGTAGAAGCCACGCGAGGGACACAGGACGTGGCAGATCAGGGCATCCGGTTGAATCTGAGAAGCCAGGCAGCGCTTGGCTACAGCAGCTTCCAGCTCTGGGTGGACCAGTTCACACAGCACCATCAGAGGCCTGGACGTCTTCAGCGCCAACTCGTAGACACCGTCTTCCACCTCGGCAGCCTTGCTGCCCTGGCTGCTGCCAGTTATGCCCAGGGACCCTGCTACAGGCTGCAGGCCCCAAGACAAGAAGGGGTTCTCTGGGATCTCCTCCCTGGCCCTGGGGATAGGACACTCCACTGTGAAGGAGCAGACCCAAATCAGAGCCGTAGTGGCTGTTTCAGGACGGGCAAACACCTTCACATCATACACGCCGCTTGCAGGTGGCAGGAGCTGCAGCTTCATGCTCCGATGGGAAACCGTCAGAAGGCCAAAGGAGGAGTTGCTGGACTCTTTCTGCTCTGGAGCCCCACAATGGAGAAGGTCCTGGTGCTGTGTGATCTCATAGGTAAAAGTGGTTGGCCTGGAGAAGCTGAGGGACACATTTGCCTCGCCATCATCTGAGGAGGAAATCAGAAGTGACTTTTAAGACGATTTCTCTTTATATTGAAAAGACAGAAATGTAAGATTGATAGATGTTGGTTGGTAAACAAATGTCACTGCCTGAATTATTTTCAAAGAAGCAAATACTTTCATACTCCATACCTTGTTCTGGGACAAATAATATTCACATAATCTACTTTAATCTTGTTTTGTTTTTTTGTGAGTGCATCAAATTGTGTTAAAACGGGAGGATTTATACATTTGCAGGCCATGTGAAATCCCAGACGGACCTGTGACAATGTGAAAGTGATGAGGCTGAATTAGCCTGAGCCCCATGGTGAAGAAGGCGGAGGTCTTGAAGACCCTCCTCTCAAACTCCCCCAGGGGGATGGGTGTGTCCAGGAGCTGCCATTTCTCCTCATCAGGGAAGTGTGAATCTATGAACTCCTCTGGGTCCGTTAAGAAATAGAAATCATCGAACCTTGGAGGCAACAGATGGAGACAACAGACTGGTTTGAGACTCGACTCGCTGCTGGTTTTGTGTGTACGATAACAAACGAAAGGGCAGACTCAAACTAGTCTGCATCCAGTAAAAAAAGAACGCTGCTAATCACTCAGATTCACTTTCAAATTCCAAGTTTTGGACATATTTCACAGAAAATCTTTCTAAAACTACATTACCGATATGATGAACGTGGGGGGGGGGGACGCTCTTCCTTTTTGCAAACCTTTTGACGAAGCTTTCATGTTCCATATCTACTCGTCCTGCTCCCCAGCAGGCGTCCAATAGGAACCACTGTCCTCCCAGAAGCACAGAGTTCCACAGGTGATCAGATTTCACATGCTTGAGGCTCTGGCCCTGAAGGTACCCGATGCCTTTACTGTGGCCCGGCACTTCTTGGCACTCGATGCCGACCTCTCTGTAAACACAAACCAAACAGAGCACGCTCACTGCCTTTTGTTTTATATCTCTGTGTCCGTAAGCTCAAATTCAAGGTTATTGTTTGCGCTGCTGATTGGGTCTTGAACACAATCGGTTCCTTGCACATTATTTATAATAGAAATGTCTACCTTGAACTTGGAAGGGGCCAAGGATACAGAATGCAGCACAATACTGAATGAGTGGGTGGAAGAATGGCAACAGAATGCGCGCTTACTGCTTTTGAGTGAGAACTTGTTGACTTTACATTACATTTAACTTTTTATATTTTATACTTTTACATATCCAAAGCGATTTACAATTGCTGTAGATCAGAGGTGTCTTGCTCAGGGACACTTTGGTTGATGTAGCGCAGTGGGAATTGAACCCTGGTCTCCCACACCAGAATTATGTGTCATCAGTGTTGGGAGTAATGCGTTACAAAAGTAACGCAATTACAGTAATGTATTCCTGTAACGCAGTAATATAACGCATTACTAATTAAATTTCGGTAATATTATACTCGTGACAATCTCAGTAACGCGAGTTACAACGCATTTTAACGCAACATTTAACAGTGTGTCCGAGCTGCTGGCTGCGGGAATTAATGCTGAGGTTTGCTACACATAATATTATTACATTTTATCAGCCGTGGAGGGTAACTCTGCCTGTAGTGGAAGGGTTTCCATGACGACCGTGTCTTTAACTGGGACCATTTGTTCAATATGTTGCAGTTTTACGAACTAGAAAGTGAACAACTTAAGCTTGACGAACACGTTTTACATCTAGCGTCTCAGGTTCTATTTCAGTAAGCTAGCAGGAATACACAACAGACAACTTCCGTGTAGGTTGCTTCAAAATAAAAGCACTTCCTGTGACGGTTCGCAGTAAAACAAATAACGTTATGTACTTTTTCACATAAAATCAAGTACTGTAAATAATGTAAATAGTGAGTTTTAATCACACTATAATAGAGCATTTCCTTTAGACAACTTTAGTTTTAAACTAAACAACATGAATTTCTTATTCAAGTGCTTTACAAACATTTTACAAACATACAACTGTAGGCTTTTAATTGAGTATTTTCATTTTCTCCTACTTGCCTATTATATACGTTTTAATTATCTATTTGTATAGCGTTACTTTGCATATTCATATACTGTACATTTTACAAAATATTAATATAATAATCTATGATGTATTAAAGTGGATAAAGAGAAGATTTTATTGATCCGGTAGTGAAATTCAACCGCTAGCTGCCACGTCAAACTTCCGCTGTTATTTTGGTGAAAGTAACTCAAAAGACAGTAATATTGTAATATAACTAATTACTCAGAAATAACTAGTAATCTATAATATATTACATTTTGGAAGTAACTTGCCCAACCCTGTGTGTCATACACTGTGCCATCACCACCCTTCCAGGCAGTGCTGCAACCGTTGACCTAGGCACCTAACCCTAACCTTAGCCCTAACCATTGTCTAATCCTAGTGCCCACCAGGCATTGCTGCCTGAAAGGCGACGCTGGGGGCTTAAAGCACCAAGCAGTGTTCTGATGTCTAGATGATGAAAAACTCAGGAAAGTGACCTGCAATATGGAATCATATTGTGCAACATGTTTTCCTCCTTGTATATAGTAATAGTGGTTTCCCTAGCTCTATAAAAGATTTAGGTGCACGTATTTGGCGGGGGAGTTTAGGGTTTGTCCCTCAAGAAAATGTTTTTCAATATAAAAAAATATATATAAAGGAGAAGCAGTTTGACATAAATTTGGAGCATTTTGTTATCACCAAATCTAATTTCATCTCTTATTATTTTACATCTTTTTATAGCCCTTATCAATTTTACTTGTCCTTATTCTGTCTATTTCATCTAGTTTCTAGTCTAGCTTTTATCTATTATTATTTTATCTGACATGATTTATATTATGTTATATTATGACATGATTACATCTCATTATTACTTGGCTGTCTAAATATATCCATTGTTTATTTTGATAAGCATTACTAATTAATACATGCCAAAGTGAAGTGTTACGATGGACATTGTTGTTGAGTTTGTTTTGCGAGATATCGAGTTTTATTTGCAAGATCTCACAAATCCAACGAACAATAAGGCTAACCTAGCTAGCAAGTAGCTAGCTAGTAGCACAACATGATTACATCTCCTTTGTTGTCTAAAAACGTTTGTTTATTTTGATACACATGTAAACGATCAGGAACAATGAAAACACAATGTTTATCGATAGTGAATATTTTATACAATGAAACGGTGAGTTCATGAGTTCACCACATAGCTAGCTACCTATACCAATAATGTATTAAGAGAACAAACTAGCTAAAGAACAATCTAGACACATCACTAATGAGCAACTATAGGCCAATATCAAACCTTCCGTTTTTAAGTAAAATCATTGAAAAAGCGGTTTTTCAACAACTCAACCATTTCTTGTCACTAAACAACAGTTTTGATACCTCTCAGTCGGGTTTCCGACCACACCACAGCACTGAGACGGCTCTCGTTAAGGTCTTTAATGACATCCACCTTAACACAGATAATGGCAAAATTTCAGTCTTAGTATTACTTGATCTCAGTGCTGCATTTGACATGGTCAAACATGACATATTACTAGACCAATTGGAAAACTGGGTTGGCCTTTCTGCCTCAGTACTAAACTGGTTTGAATCCTACTTACAGAATAGGGATTACTTTGTGTCAATTATACATCTGAGCATACAAATATGACGTGCGGAGTTCCCCAAGGCTCCATTCTGGGGCCTCTTCTGTTTAACATCTACATGCTTCCACTGGCTCAGATTATGGAAAACTACAAAATAAGTTACCATAGTTATGTGGACGACACACAAATTTACATAACCTTATCGCCAGGGAACTATAGTCCAATACAAAAACTGACTAAGTGCATTGAACAAATTAACGGCTGGATGTGCCAGAACTTTCTGAAATTAAATGAGGGAAAAACTGAGGTGGTTGTTTTTGGAGCAAAAGAGGAACAATTAAAAGTCTGCGCTCAGCTTCAAACAAGAATGTTAAAAGCAACAGACAAAGCCAGAAATCTTGGTGTAATCATGGACTCTGACCTGGATTTTATCAGCCACATTAAGACAATTACAAAGTCAGCCTATTATCACCTTAAGAATATATCAAGGGTTAAAGGACTTATGTGTCAACAGGATTTGGAAAAACTTGTCCATGCTTTCATCTTCAGTAGACTTGACTACTGTAACGGGGTCTTTACAGGTCTCCCTAAAAACTCAATCAGACAGCTGCAGCTGATTCAGAACGCTGCTGCTCGAGTCCTCACTAAGACCAAGAGACTGGATCACATCACTCCAGTTCTGAAGTCTTTACACTGGCTTCCTGTCCCTCAAAGAACTGATTTCAAAGTTCTTTTGTTAGTTTATAAATCACTAAACGGTTTAGGGCCAAAATACATTTCTGATCTGCTAGTACACTCCCCAGACCTCTAAGGTCATCTGGGACAGGTCTACTTTCTGTCAACCGAGACAGAACCAAACAGGGGGAAGCAGCGTCCACTTTCTATGCTCCTCATATCTGGAATAAACTCCCAGAAACCTGCAGATCTGCTGCTACTCTCAGTTCTTTTAAATAACGGCTGAAGACATTTCTTTTTGATGTTGCCTTTCTTTAAATGATGTTCATTTCTTTAATGTTTAATTTCTTATTCTGCACTGTAACTTTTATTCCTGTGTTTTATCTGTTTTTATTTTTAACTGTTTCTTCTGTGTTTTATCTGGGTTTTTTTTTGTTTGCTTTTGGTTTTTTTAACTGTTTTTATTTTTTTTAACTGTTTTTGTGTAAAGCACTTTGAATTGCCCTGTTGCTGAAATGTGCTCTACAAATAAAGCCGCCTTTCCTTGCCTTGCCTTGCTGCTACTTCATACTTGTACTCCACTACACAAACAGTTTGTGTATGTTAGTAATGTGTTTTATGCTTAAAATATCGCTTCTTGAACTATAAAAAAGGCACTTACTGAAATGTACAAATAAAAATAAAAGATATTTTTTTAAATATCTCCTTTTTCGGATACAATAAAAACTAATGAAGAAATATTTTCCTTTGACATTGATGCAGTATTAAACGAGATCGCTGCAGTCGGCAGCAGAGAAACAAGCTACAGTGTAAGTTAAGTGGATAATTGTCCAGCTTGTATTTACGTTCATAAAAGTGCTTGTTTTGCTACTGACAGACTCCGATTAATATTCTGACAACATTATGGAAAGGATTTCTAAGGAGGTCGACATTTCTGTTAAAGATTAAGATCCTTTTTGAAACATAAAAGTCCGCGAAATTGCGTTCGCTAAACCCACCAGACTCCATGTAAATAATCAGTTATTTTAGCACATTTAGCAGCTTCTAAAACACCTCTGAGCCCTGAGCAGCGCTGGCTCTGGCTGTCTGTGTTTTCTTTCTTTCATTCCAATTTCGGGTCTGTCAGTCACAGTAACAACCGGGGACATTTCCGGGGACAGTCCAGCCGGGGACAGGTCACCAAAACCAGGGACGTCTGGTCACCCTAAATAGCACGCTACTTGCTAACGCGCTAGCTAGGTAGCTAGGTTGGCCTTATTGTTTGTTGGATTTGCAAGATCTTGCAAATAAAACTCGATATATCGCAAAAAAATAAAGATCTTGCAAAGTGTTTGTCCCCACTACATGTTTATTTTTTAGTATTTAAGAAAAAAAAATTCTCATTTGTTTTTTTCCCACCGTGTCACCTCCAGTGCTCCGTAGAGAAGCTCTTTGAACTGCACTGACCTCTATGAAATGTGCTACTATTGATTTAGTTTTTTATGTTTACCTGCACATCTCTGTACAGAGGCTGGAGTAGCCGCAGCAAACGCCCCGACCAGCCGCTATCACCTCCTCCGGGGAGCTCAGCTTCTGTGAGCGGCCAAGGTACCCACTCACATCATACTCTGTGAACACAGCATTCCTTTTATTGCCAAACAAGTAGTCCATATAACACCTGCTCTAAAACACAGACAGATTCTAAAATTCACAATGTCAGATTGACAGCACTTTAACCCAATGTGTTGGGGGGGCCCGCCCCTGCATATTACAGAACACTATGATTTATATGCAACGTACATAGAGTTCAGTCAAATACACACCGATGTTGTGGCACAGCCAGACCCAGATGGCACGCAGCCTCTCCAGCTCATTTCTGGCTCCTTGGATGATGCTCTGTACTATCGTCTTCACGTCATACACACACTTATCCTTCAGCTGCAGACCACACACACAAAAAAGTATTAACTGTTAGATAAAATTTATTTATAATATATATATATAGTACAGGCAAAAAGTTTGGAACCACCTTCTCATTCAATGCGTTTTCTTTATTTTTATTTTCATGACTATTTAAATTTTAGATTATCACATCAAAACTATGAATGAACACATATGGAATTACATACTTATCAAAAAAGTGTGAAATAACTAAAAACATGTCTTATATTCTAGTTTCTCTCAAAGTAGTCACCCTTTGCTTTTTAGATAGCGCTGCAAACCCTTGGTGTTCTCTCAATGAGCTTCATGAGGTAGTCACCTGAAATGGTTTTCACTTCACAGGTGGGCCTTGTTAGGGTTAATTAGTGGAAATCTTTGCCTTATTAATGGAGTTGGGACCATCAGTTGTGTTGTGCAGAAGTCAGGTTGATACACAGCCGACAGCCCTATTGGACAACTGGTAGAATTCATATTATGGCAAGAACCAATCAGCTAAGTAAAGAAAAACGAGTGGCCATCATTACTTTAAGAAATGAAGGTCAGTCGGTCCGGAAAATTGTGAAAACTTTGAATATGTCCCCAAGTGCAGTCGCAAAAACCATCAAGCGCTACAACGAAACTGGCTCACATGAGGACCGCCCCAGGAAAGGAAGACCAAGAGTCACCTCTGCTGCTGAGGATAAGTTCATCCAAGTCACCAGCCTCAGAAATCACAAGTCAACAGCAGCTCAGATTAGAGACCAGATGAATACCACACAGAGTTCTAGCAGCAGACACATCTTTACAACAACTGTTAAGAGGAGACTGCGCGCATCAGGCCTTCATGGTCAAATAGCAGCTAGGAAACCACTGCTAAGGTGATGGCAACAAGCAGAAGAGATTTGTTTGGGCCAAGAAAGACAAGGAATGGACATTAGACCAGTGGAAATCTGGGCTTTGGTCTGATGAGTCCAAGTTTGAGATCTTTGGTTCCGACCACCGCGTCTTCGTGGAGAAAAGGTGACCGGATTGAAGGCCTGATTCGCACAGTCTCCTCTTAACAGTTGTTCTAGAGATGTATCTGCTGCTAGAACTCTGTGTGGTATTCATCTGGTCTCTAATCTGAGCTGCTGTTGACTTGTGATTTCTGAGGCTGGTGACTCAGATGAACTTATCCTCAGCAGCAGAGGTGACTCTTGGTCTTCCTTTCCTGGCGGGGTCCTTATGTGAACCAGTTTTGTTGTAGCACTTGATGGTTTTTGTGACTGCACTTGGGGACATATTCAAAGTTTTTTGCAATTTTCCAGACTGACTGACCTTCGTTTCTTAAAGTAATGATGGCCACTTGTTTCTCTTCTCTTAGCTGATTGGTTCTTGCCATAATATGAATTCTACCAGTTGTCCAATAGGCTTTCGGCTGTGTATCATACTGACTTCTGCACAACACAACTGAACTAAAGACCTATTTAAGAGTTATTTCACACTTTTTGTTAAGTACATAATTCCATATGTGTTCATTCATAGTTTTAATGCCTTCATTGATAATCTACAATGTCATGAAAATAAAATAAAGAAAACTCATTGAATGAGAAAGTGTGTCCAAACGTTTTGCCTGTACTGTATACATATAAATGTGTACTGTATATGTATCCAAAGATGAAGTCTTTGTATTTTCACTGTGCCAGCATGAAAACATTTCATTCAAGTGTTTTTCTCATCATACTGCGTCATCCTATTTGCCAGCATTTTTCCGTGTCATTCAGTGCATTGAATAAACCCCGTTACTCATCCAAGCTCAAGGACGTGCTTGAGAGCTGCGGTATTAACTGCAGTAAATCAGAAGATGTTCTCATTCCTCAATGCTTATTCTTGCAGAGCTCAGGGACACAAACACCCGTATCTGTTTTGTCTTTGTGTTTTGGTGTTCTCAGTTAGCTTTGGTCCTCTTATTTAATTCCCCTGTCGTCCTTGGGTCAAATTTGACCCATTTTCGAAAAGTTTCTATATCAGAAATAACGTGGATGGTTCCATAAAACGCTCTTCACAAGTCAAATAAATGCTCAGTTCACTACTTTCATTGAATGTGTGTGTTGATTCAATTTTATAGCATTCGAAGAGAAATAAATCAACAAAAAAAGGGAATGAAACGTAAAAACAGCATTGATAAAAGTGTCAAAAACATCGGTAAAAGTGGCAGAAGTGTCGAACAAGTGTTGAAAAGTAAAAAAAAAAAAATCATTTGAAATTCTGAACCAGAAAAACAAAAAGTTGTTCTTCTCATGGTCGATGGGAAGACAACACAAGGGTTAAGTGTGGATGCGCTAGAGTTGTTGTCCCGTGTAGCTTAGCAGTTGAAGCCCGGACTGATGTTAGTCATTGTTAAAGATTCAGTTTTTACCGATTGAATGGTGAGTAGATTTGCACTTTGGCCGCCAATGGTAAAAATGTGAGCTACCCTATGTTGTGTAGGGCTGGGTACCGAGTTCAATAATTATTTTTACGCACCAACCAAACTGCTTCTAAAGTATTGAGTATTATTACCTAATTTCAATGCCTAAGGAGTAAATCTCATCTGTGTCAGTAAGCCAATAAGCACACAGCATTCTTCCACTAAGATCTAGTAATGCTGCTGATTGGGTGTCTAACATTACATGTCATAGATGCAGGTTGGAAAAACTCTTTATGGGGATATAAAATTGGTATTCAAAAGGATAGGGACCGGTATTGAAGTCACGGTATTGGTATAGGTACCAGTATTTTTGAACAATACCCAGCCCTAATATTATGTTACTCCAGGATCAGGGTTTCTCCCAGAAAGGTTGTTTAGCCCAGTGGCAAGTGTCTTTTCTTTTGCCAAAAAGAGCCCAAAACATTCTGTGATGTCAGAATCATGAGCGGAATTGCAGAATTGAGAATCTATGAGACACATTCCATTGGGCCGTACATTTATCAGTGTTAAAAGCTAATTGGAGATTCGAAAATATGACATTGTCTAACTTTACAACCAAGCCGCCCCACCATAACTGTAGTTTAAAAAATACATTACTAAAAAATTCCCAGTGACTTAGGCCTGAGGGGGGCAACATAGGCCCGCTGGGCTACCAGACTTGCAGTACACTGGGGGGGGAAACACTGATGTTTTGCTGTATGTGTGTTGTCACCTCTGCTCCGGTCCTGATGACATGGGAATCGACCCTGTGGAAGACCTCAGAGTTGGTAAAGAGGTCCTTTCGACGCCTCCTCTTCCCTACCGCCACAGGGTGTGGCGACACGCTCTGCCCTAGGTGTGCTTTGGGTTTCAGGTCCCTGTGTTCCTCCGCGTCCTTCCTTACTGCGCTCTTCTTCACCACGGTGATGGTCCTGGCTGCGCTCTCAGACGACAGCTGTCTCTTTGCCGCGGGACGCTGATCTTCACTTTCAACGGTCAGTTTCTCAAACACACTGTGCCTTGGGACCACAGCACTCCGGGAAGCCTCAGCAGACCTGACCTGCAGGACCCGGGCAGCTGCGGTGCACCCTGCAGGAGGGGGCTTTGGACTGTCCTGGGCATGGTTCTCATTCTGTACCAGAGCTCCTACAACAGCAGCAGGGCTCGCTTTGCTCAAGATTGGGTTCTCCTGGAGGCCATGAAGCTCCAGGGCCTTCACCTGTACACATCCCTTCTGGGTCCCCTCGTCTGGCTGAGAGAGGCGTGCAGCACCAGCACAGGAGAAGGGGAAAGAGAACTTCTGAGTTGCAACTGTAGCTGACATTATGCTGGAAGCATGGCGTCCTGACCAAAGAGAAGGGAGATACTATTCAAAAGACAGCAGCCATTTTCTTTGAGTTATTTTTAGCTAATATTTTCAGTCCTGTGAGTAGGTAGGGCTTCAGAACCTTGTTCAATAGGTTACAATAAGACACACACAACGGTGTAAGTTTTGTTTCAACATTGTGGGGGTCACATCATAACTGCCACCCTGGAAAGCTTTAAGCATCTTAATTTCCTGCATCCTGGTGAATCTTTATGCAACAATTTGTGCCTTTTCTGCATCAATTTATGGTGAAAAGGGGAAGTTGTTATTATTAAACATATTCAAATCACACATCGCACGTGTTTTGGGATGGTTCTTTTTGGGTATTGTAGGCCATAAGCTCAATATACATTTTAATCTACATACATTTATTTTATTTACTTTATTTTTCATGCTCCTGTTGTGTTTTTTTAAGCCCAATATAGCAGTACACACAATTTCCATACGAGCCCCCTGAATGATATTTTGGCCTCTTTTGGGGAGTAGGATTGTCTTTTTTATATTTTTTTAAGGAGGGAACAAATCTACCTCTTCTAAATACTGGGGTGGGGGATGGAAAAGATTCATACAGTACTGTTGCACATGCGGCACTGAGAGAAGCAGAAAATATATTCTATACAGTACTATTCTGTGTAAGACAGTGATGAATTGGCAATTATATCATGTCTATTCATGACCGGAAATGAACGCAAAAGGTTGAAATGATTAGTCACTGTCACAGAAAACAGCGCAAAGTCCAAGCCTTCACCAGATTAGGATGACCTTCTAGCTCCGTGTGTGTGTGTGTGTGTGTGTGTGTGTGTGATGGACCTGCAGACAGAATGATGGGCGGACTCAATATGCCTCAGAAATGGGCAACATGTGTAGGGTTGACCATTTTGGATATTAACAGTTCTGATTCCAATTCCAAATCTTCCTTTCGATTCCGGTTCTTTGAGGGGTGGGGTTGAAACGGGTCACATACTTATTTCACAAATAAGAGGAAAGTTTTATTTTGATGCATTGGTGGGTTGCAGTTTTCCAGGGCCAGACTACAGCAGTGCTTACTGTGCTCCAAGGCTGCAACACAACAACCTCCTGGCCGCTATGGAAACCAAAACTTGCGCATGTTTAATACGGAACCAATGATCAGATTTGAAAGCAAATCCTCCAAACAATTCAACAATTGACTAAAACTTAGTAATCTTTCAAAAGGGGACAGCAGGTTTGCGGAGTGGAGAACACTGACCATCCTTCAACCAGACAACCCGAGCAGATGCCCCGTGTTGGCAAGTAACCCGCAGCATCTCTTCTGACTCTATGCAGATTTTAAACTATGAATACTGATTTCTGCCTTCTAACAGGTGATTTAGCGGGCTCAGGAAGTCTTTTATATATCAGTCTATCTTGTTGCTAAACCAAAATCCGTGTGCTGCCAATTGAAGGTGCTCTAAGTGATGATGATGGCCTTTTTTTTATTGGAAGGGGCTTTGTGCCATCATCAAAACGCAAAAGATAAAGAAGAATAAACAGTGGAAATGAGATATTAAAGGTGCTCTAAGTGATGTTGGGTGGCGTTACTTCTTGTTGAAATTCGAAGTATTCTCAAACAAAACGATACTAGTTTGCCCCTCCTTTCTCCTCATTCCCTCCCTACTGTGCTTCCGCGCACTGACGAGATGTTTTTTACAGTGTGTTCAGGGGACAGGCAGCTTGTAGATAGTGAGGAGATGTTTTTTACAGTGTGTTCTGGGGACAGGCAGCTAGCAGATAGTGAGATGTTTTTTACAGTGTGTTCAGGGGACAGGCAGCTTGCAGATAGTGAGGAGATGTTTTTTACAGTGTGTTCAGGGGACATGCAGCTAGCAGATAGTGAGGAGATGTTTTTTACAGTGTGTTCAGGGGACAGGCAGCTTGCAGATAGTGAGGAGATGTTTTTTTACAGTGTGTTCTGGGGACAGGCAGTTAGCAGGTAGTGAGGAGATGTTTTTTACAGTGTGTTCTGGGGACAGGCAGCTAGCAGATAGTGAGGAAATGTTTGTTGTATGTAACAAATGTAGCCTAAAACACGCGTGACATTGGTTAGAGCACCCTTAAGGTCTGGATCCGAGGATATCATGAAACATGTTTCTTTGTCTTGGCTGCCGATATTTTTTCTTCATCTTTTGTATTATATGTGTTGTTCTCTAACTCTGTGTACTTTTTTTTTTTAAGCGGAGCTGCTCAGGATTGCAATAGGAATATCAGTGTAATCTGACAATACAGTTATATCTTATGGTATCTGCCCAGCTCAAGTGTCCTTTGGCAGGCTCCTAAGCCCTATCAGCTCCGTGGGCACTACACCATGCTGCAGCCGACCCTGACCTCCTGTCCTGCTGGAGTGTGACTACAGTAAAGGTCCCAAAGGATACCATAAGGTTATCACCACACATCCGGAGCCAATCATGATATGTATTTCCCTCTCAAAACCACACAGCATTTTACTATCACTGATGCAATGTTAATGATAACTCTTCAAAATGCAGATTTATGTCAGATTTACACTCACAACAGTCTAGGCAGGTTGAACTGTCGCTACATCTCTAAAAGTCGCAGAAGCTTTTACTCACCCTGAGAGGATTGAAAATGCTTGCTGGGTGTTTTTTCTGGAGTGTCGGGTAGAGATGTTTCCACTGTGTGTACTCAGTGGTCCCCCGTTGCATGGGGGGAGGCTTATATACCCTCCCAGTGGCCTGCCAGGACAGGCCCAGGAATAACAGGCCTAAAAATACTACAAAGCAGTTAAGACCAGCCAATAGAGTAAGCCCCAACTGAGGAGTGTGACGTCTTTGTGTGTGTATGTGTGTGTGTGTGTGTGGCTTACAGTGTATGTTGTGATGTGCTTGTGTGTGTGCATTGGGCTAATCAACGCACTGCAGCATATCTGAGCACAGTGTGAATTTGTGAGTGTGAATGTGTGTGCATCAGGTTGTGTATGTCAGCATGTGTAAGTATGGCTTGTGAGCGTGTGCGTTTGTATGGCGTTGATGGGCGGGTGGGAAGGTTGGCGCGTGAGCACGTGTTGGGTGCAATGAAAGGGTTCGGATTCGAGGAACAGTTGACCGAAGGAAGTGAAGGGTTTATGAAGGGTCCTGGCATATGAAAACGCCCCACATCAACATTGAACACACACACACTCAGTCACCTTTGTTTCTGTTTTGCACAAATTCACAATGCACTCCATCTCAGTTGCATTTTACAATATATATCATGTATTGAATAATATATTTGAATATAGGCATATGCCGATAACTTTTATTAGATTAGACATGTAGATGTAGGCATATAGAGATAAGACATGTAGATGTAGAGATGATAGAAAGTCACTTCTGGTTTAATGGAACAGGTCAGTGTCACGTGCAATATCTCAAAAACATTTCCAGGCGTACAGCAGCTACAGTTCCCAACACAGCATGTGGCGCACAGTTGGTTTATCGCCTTGTTTTATCGCTGGAAACAGCTGCCCGCTGCAGCAGAAAACTACACTCTGAAACTAAAGAGAATGAACCAAAAACTGTACATTTGTAGGCCAGAAATCAAAAACAATTAGCTAAAACAACAAACAAAAAAACTGCAGAGCTTATGCTATTATCTGCAGGCAGGTTCATAAATACGAGTGACTGCGTTGACATTACACATTGTTACTTGTTGTTATTAAAAAATATATTTGATATTGATTTTTCTGGCTGAAAAGGCTGTTGGAAGAGGACCTCCTCCTCTGCCATGAATGCAATAGTGGAAGAGAATTACAGAAATGTAACATACAGAACTGTTGTAACAGTGGAATTACCACAAGAAAAGAAAATATTTTCATATAGGGAAAAATAAAATCTATTATGTAAAGGGGGGGGGGGGCTCTGCAAGAGCAGAAACACTGACAACTGAGACGTAGAAAGCGTACGCAAATATTGTACTTCTACTTGCAGGTAATTAAGTACTATTACTTTAATGAACTTTTACTTAAGTACAAATGGTATGAAAATGTACTCAATTAAAAATAAAAAGTATTTAAAATGTTTGTATTTCATATTTCTTTAAAGGTGCTCTAAGCGATGTCACACATGTGTTGGGCTACAACATTTGTTGTTACATACAGCAAACATCTCACTATCTGCAGCTGCCTGTCCCCTGAACACACTGTAAAAAACATCTCCTCACTATCTGCTAGCTGTCTGTCCCCAGAACACACTGTAAAAAACATCTCCTCACTATCTGCTAGCTGTCTGTCCCCAGAACACACTGTAAAAAACATCTCCTCACTATCTGCTAGCTGTCTGTCCCCAGAACACACTGTAAAAAACATCTCCTCACTATCTGCTAGCTGTCTGTCCCCAGAACACACTGTAAAAAACATCTCCTCACTATCTGCCTGTCCCCAGAACACACTGTAAAAAACATCTCCTCACTATCTGCTAGCTACCTGTCCCCAGAACACACTGTACAAAACATCTCCTCAATATCTGCTAGCTGCCTGTCCCCTGAACACACTGTAAAAAACATCTCCTCACTATCTTCTAGCTGTCTGTCCCCAGAACACACTGTAAAAAACATCTCCTCACTATCTGCTAGCTGCCTGTCCCCTGGACACACTGTAAAAAACATCTCCTCACTATCTTCTAGCTGTCTGTCCCCAGAACACACTGTAAAAAACATCTCCTCACTATCTGCTAGCTGTCTGTCCCCAGAACACACTGTAAAAAACATCAAACTTACTATCTGCCTGTCCCCAGAACACACTGTAAAAAACATCTCCTCACTATCTGCTAGCTGTCTGTCCCCAGAACACACTGTAAAAAACATCTCTTCACTATCTGCCTGTCCCCAGAACACACTGTAAAAAACATCTCCTCACTATCTGCTAGCTGCCTGTCCCCAGAACACACTGTAAAAAACATCTCACTATCTGCTAGCTGCCTGTCCCCTGAACACACTGTAAAAAACATCTCCTCACTATCTGCTAGCTGCCTGTCCCCAGAACACACTGTAAAAAACATCTCCTCATTATCTGCTAGCTGCCTGTCCCCAGAACACACTGTAAAAAACATCTCCTCACTATCTGCTAGCTGCCTGTCCCCAGAACACACTGTAAAAAACATCTCACTATCTGCTAGCTGCCTGTCCCTGAACACACTGTAAAAACATCTCCTCACTATCTGCTAGCTGCCTGTCCCCAGAACACACTGTAAAAAACATCTCCTCATTATCTGCTAGCTGCCTGTCCCCAGAACACACTGTAAAAAACATCTCCTCACTATCTGCTAGCTGCCTGTCACCAGAACACACTGTAAAAAACATCTCACTATCTGCTAGCTGCCTGTCCCCTGAACACACTGTAAAAAACATCTCCTTACTATCTGCTAGCTGCCTGTCCCCAGAACACACTGTAAAAAACATCTCCTCACTATCTGCTAGCTGCCTGTCCCCTGAACACACTGTAAAAAACATCTCCTCACTATCTGCTAGCTGCCTGTCCCCTAAACACACTGTAAAAAACGCGGTCTCTGTAGACAGCCCAGGGTCTACAAAAGCAACAAAAACAAACTGTGCCCACCTGCATCACATACATACACAAGCATACACAACCAGGGGTTGGGGATGGGGGTAGGGGTATAGCACAGATGGGAGGGGATGAGGAGGAGGGAGGGACGAGCTAGTCTTGTTTTGTTTGAGAATAATTTGAACATCAACACGAAGTAACGCCACCCAACATCACTTAGAGCACCTTTAATATCTTATTTCTACTGTTTATTCTTATTCATCTTTTGCAATACATAAAAGTAAAAGTACAGATTTTGAAAACTACCAAAAAAGAAGTAAAAGTATACAAAAAAACTACCCAGTTACAGTACCAAGAGTAGATCAAACCTCTGACCAGTGTATCATCTTCTGTGTTCCTCACAGGTCTTTGAACTTTTTTTTTCCAACTGTATGAGCATCCATAAATACTGCCGTAAAAAAAAAGCAACTTGTCGGGTGATCACCGTTAACAGACACAGTATTACATAACACACGCCATATGTTGGTGTTGATGTTGGCTCATGGGCACGGCGGAGGGACGGCCACCTCCGCCGGTGGTGGATCCTGAGCCAGCTGACTGAAACCGCGGAGTAATAACGCCATCTGGAACAGCTGTCAGCCAAGGAATCTCACTCTGGCTTATTAGGGAGAGCAGAGGAGCTGGGAAGAGGGGGGATTCTCCAACTCAGAGAGAGGTGAAACATATGGAGGGGGAGATGTGAAGCATTGATATGGAAGAGGGAAGGAAAGCACTGCAGGCTGAAAAGGAGGAATCTTAATCTGGTTCCAGGCATAAGTGATTTATTTTTTTTTTTTACAGTGAGAAAATGTTGATGGCAGTCCCCTCTGGGCTCGTACGCTTCAGATGTCGAGTTCATGCAAAGATTCTGCAACCTTTCACACTAGTTAACCATCAGACAAAGATGGATTACCTGTTGAGGTGGTTTCTTAATTAATGAGCATTTATGTCATTGACATTGACAGTAAAGGCAGTTTTTAGCAAGTAGAGATGTTTTTTATAGTTACAAACCCCATATACCCCTGGAACATTAAAATCATGTTTAATTATTTTATCTCTGTAGTTTAGCTCCTCTTAGTAAGAAAATAAGTGGACCTTGTGTAATGATATATTTTTGTCAAGGAGGATCCTTCACACTAAACTTTGAGCAAATATGAATTGCAGTCTGGACAAATAAAGGCATTTAAAAAAAAGAAAAGGAAATTAGAAGTAAATGAAATCAAAATGCAGTGGAAGAAATTAATCAATGGCATGGGAAAATAGGGCAATTTGAAATTTGGTTGTGTTGTAGTGTTGGGTTGCGTCATGAGGTGTGTGCAGCATAGTTGCTAAATCCATCTCCGCCATGTTTGCTTTTCTGACTGGAGGCACAGAAAATGGTTTCCTTGAGATCTAAGGCACTAACTGGGTTTATATTCTTCAAAAATATCAAAAACATATTTGGGCCTCGGGCTGTTATGTGATTTTTTACACTAGCAAAAGCACTTTAAAATCTATAACTAACTTGGAGCTGGTGTAATGTCCCCAGCTACCTTGGCTCTCATTATTGTTGCAGCGGCGTTAAAAATGGGTTGCAGTTGCCTTTGAGAAGATCAAGAACAAGAGCGCATTGCACCCTGCTGGAGATGAAGGCACCAGTGAGTTTCTCTACATCTCACATGGACATGAGACCTGATTCTTGCTATTTTTAAACGATAAAAAAGCGGATTTAGTCATTACTGTGACAGTTCTCTGTTGATGCAGCAGCTGTAGCCACAATCAGAGTCCACTAAAACAAGTGTAGTTTAGTAGTTAAGATTAGTTTTCATGGCAAATTATAAGAATAAATGAGAAGGTTGCAGAGTGCCTACGATCAAAGAGCTAACTCCCACCTACGGATACAAATACAAGTTTGATCCGATATCTGTGTATCCAAACTACCTGCACCAGCCAAGACCTCAGTCAGTTCTCCCCCTCTTTCAACAGCTGGTGAATGCAGCTTAAAAACAGCATAATCCGGACAGCTGACCTCTGTAATTTCTGGATGATTTATATATTATAATTTGAATGCATTGTAATCATACCATGTTGTGATGTATATAGCTGTGGTAGTGTATATTAATTCTGGATTATTTAGAAACAGTTGTAGTGGTAGTCCTATATCATGCATAGAAGATCATACGTAGCCCCCTATGAAGCATCTAGACGGAGGTTGGGTTTAGGAAAAGGTCACACGCGTGAGACGGCCGCAGTCTCTGGGGGATGGTTGTGTTAAGGAAAAGAACAACGATAATCCAGAAGTTAAAGTCTGAGCAAGAACAATCTTTGCTGAGTTCTGTTGGTGGCCATGATGTTGTGGCCCTCCTCCCCCCTCGGGGTTCCATCTCGCTCCGTTAGGGGTGAAGGAGTTAGCTAAGGCTAACGCTAGCGAGGCTAAGCCGACGCCACGACCAAACGTTAGCGATTGGTTATGGCAGATCCAGAGTGGCTCTGGGCTGATCCAATGGACTCTTTGCACGTGACGTCATGCTCTACTCATGCAAATTATGAACGCCATGACGGATGGCGGAAGAGCTACGCTGTAGACGGATGGCAGGCTGTTTGTTGGTGTTTTTACATACGCTATCAGCAGAGTTATCCTCACCAACACAGCATGTGTATGTATTGCCTTTCTGTTTTAAATGACTGATAAATAATAATAAAAGTATCCTCACCAGCTAGCTGCCGTGCTAACCAGCTGTTCCTGCTAACATGTCAACCCAATGATGACCCACCCAAACAGTTAACTATCATCACTGAGCTAGCTAGCTACATATTCCAAAAAGAAAGCCGTTCCCTTGATCATTTCATTCAGCACACACAAAAATATTGGTTAAAGTAAAGTTGACATGGCACGGAAACTAGCTTTAAAAAGGTAAAAAAAAATGGAGGTCTGTGGACCTCCTACCCCGGCTAGCCAACCAGCTAGCTGCAGCTAGCCAACCAGCTATGGACTGCTCGCGTCGTAATATCACCAGGTTAGTGGACCAGAGTCTGGTAAGACCGGGCTAAGGGACCATAGTCTGGTAGGACCAGGATAATGGACCAGAGTCTGGTAGGACCAAGCTAGTGTGCCAGAGTCTGGTTGGACCAGGCTAGTGTGCCAGAGTCTGGTTGGACCAAGCTAATGCTAAGGGACCAGAGGCTGGTAGGGCCAGGCTAAGGGACCAGAGTCTGGTAGGACCAGGCTAGTGTACCAGAGTCTGGTAGGACCAGGCTAATGGACCAGAGTCTGGTAGGACCACGCTAAGGGACCAGAGTCTGGTAGGACCAGGATAATGGACCAGAGTCTGGTAGGACCAGGCTAGTGTACCAGAGTCTGGTAGGACCAGGCTAATGCTTAGGGACCAGAGTCTGGTAGGACCAGGCTAATGCTTAGGGACCAGAGTCTGGTAGGACCAGGCTAATGCTTAGGGACCAGAGTCTGGTAGGACCAGATTAGCCATTATCTGGATGTTTGGACAATATACTTCAGCAATAGCCAAGTCAAATAGAATCTTATTTTACCCTGTTAAAAAAAACAAGGTATACTGTGTTAATCCCGCAAGGGGAAATAAAAAACACATATGGTGGTTCATTTACCAGATGGTTCCGGCGCTGTCCCTCTTTTTCCTCTTTCTTTGTGGTTACTTTAAACTCCAGTCGCTCCAAGGAACATAAACCAGAACCTGAAGTTTTGAAGAAAATGGATGGTGCAACAAGGCAGGCCTGCTTGTTTTTTGGGGGTAATGATTGTAAAGTTTGATAAATAAAATGTTTACGGCACTTACTCTCCAACTGGGATACTGTGGGAACAATTGGTGGGATTGCTGTGGATAAAAATACATATGGCAGTACACTGGTAAGAGCTAATGAGGCTTAACCCTGTAACCAGCTTTGCGGGGTGCAAATGTTCCATCAGAACAAGATCCTTCCCGAGACTACTTTTGCAGAGCCGGCGTCACTGCGTCCGGAGCATAGCGCCGTCCAAGACCATTGTGATTGGTTTAAAGAAATGTAAACAACCCCTGACTGTTTTTTCCTCCTATCCAAGAGTGTATGCTCCTGTTACCTTCCTCTGCAACTTGAATCCACAACCCTCCACATACCACATACCATACCACATTACTACATGTAGTAGCTGGATTAGGCTTTTAATGATGTTGTGCTGGCTTTTTGGAATAGCTTGCCTTTAAATGAACACAACGACTGCTAGATTAACCATATGCATTTGCATAAAACACTTTGAATCTGGATGAAAATCTGCATTACAAGTTGTATCTTGTTTTGTATGTTTGGAGTGGTTAAACCAGTTCTTCCCTACTGAGGGTCTGGATCTTCACAAAGTGTTGCAAGAGAAATCAAAAACTACTTCTACTAAACAAAAATATGTGACTTCCCCAGACTTTCCTCTAATCGTCTGCCTTTTTCTTGTGAAATGCTGGAAAGCTTTTAATGTCTTTTTTAAAGTTGATATTTTGTCATATCTGGAGGTCACAGGCCGTGACATGTCGGGGAAATGCAAAGACAATGTTCCATTAAGTGTTAATAAGTAAATACTACTTACCTACGTGGGCTACCTAACTAGGCTACCTACTTAGGCTCTGATCTGATTAAATAACAGAAATAAATCAACTTTACCCATAGGCTAGTAAAAGTCTGTTTTACCCATTAAAAAAAAAAAAATTAGCAGCATGAAAAAATCATTTATTTGTATTCATTTTGATTAGATAGTTAATTCAAGTTTTGCTGTTTTCTCATTGGTCCATGTATCAAAAGTCAGTCAGTGGAGGTTTTACAGTAATCATTATGCATTTTTCGATTTGGGTGGTTGTAACATTTTTTTGTATTATTATTATTATTATTTTTATTTTTTTTTGGGGGTTATGGCCTTTAATTGACATTATAGCTAGCTTAAAAACAGAAAAGAAGAGAGAGAGAGGGCAACATGCAGCAAAGAGGCGCTGGGCGGATTCGAACCCAGGCCTCTGCCAAGGGCTCAGCCTACCTGGGGAACACACTTTACCGGGTGAGCAAGAGCTCGCCCCGGTTGTAACTTTTTTTTAATTTTTTTATTTTTTTTATAAATCCATTGTACCTTTACCCGCATTTTACGGCTGTAGGCTTTAAAGGGGCACAGCAGTTGAGCCATGTGCGAAGAAGCTGGTGGCAGGTGTCACGTTCAATGGCTGCTTATCAATAACACGAAACTGTTGTTTCACTCAGCTTGGTAACATTGCATTCTTTGTGCCAGCCCAGCGCTGGTGTGGACAAATCAACGGTCTCGTGCCTGTGGCGAGCGGTGGGCGGGGTCGCTGCTTGTGACACTCGGCGGGCGCGTGCTGTCATCCGCACCTGATGACCGTTGATTACTTGATGAAACTATCGTGACTTTTGTAGCTAAATGTAGCTATCTATCGAACAACATTGAACACCACCGTTTTTACTCGTGGTATGCGAACAAGTAAAGAAAAGCCGGTGAGAGAAGAAGTTATTCTGACGTGACGTGATATCTGGAGACCGGGGGGACGTTATGAAAACTGTTAAGAACGATGGAGAGGTGACGGTGGTGTCAGTAAATCGATTTACCAGAGGTAAGATGCACTTTAGTTTTTTTTAAGTTCACGCTAACGGGTTTTCACACGGGCAAACTGCCATGACATTCGTGGTTTATTAGTGAGAACTGTATATTTTGCTCGACATTGTCCAGAAAATACCTAGCTTACTGTAAATGCTACTTGTATAATGGCAGGTAAGTTACGTTAGCTAGCGCGCGCGCGTGTGTGTGTGTGTGTGTGTGTGTGTGTGTGTGTGTGCCTGACTGAGACTGCTAGAGATTCTACTGTATTAAATGAAACACACAAACTGCACCAGAGGAGGGACAATTTACTAAAGTGGAAAATTAGGCAGAGTGGAAACAAGACTAGCGAAAACACCCTCCATTGTGTTGTTCGACTTAGCATTGCTTTTGGCTAATATTTCCCAACTGTTACAGTAATTCGGTAGGCTACTAATTGAAGTGCTGTAGGAAACCTACAACATGTACTGTATCAGACACCGTAGCCTATAAACTAAATATAATAATAGCATAAAAATATTTGATTACAGAATGTAAATTTCATACGGACAGGACATTGTTTCTCATTGCATTGACATATTTTCATGCTTTCACCCCAAGACATGTTCTGATGTGTCAGGGAATGTGTGAGGACTACGGAGCACATTTTATATGGATATAGGAAATGTTGAACACACAAGTATACAGTGACACTGGTGCCAAAAAACACAAGCAGCTTTAAATCTAACAAACAGTGAAATGTGGCATCTTAAAAACACCATGCTTTCCAGTGTTTGCAGCCTCACATTTACATGTTAGGGCCTCATAGAATGTAGGCTATTCCTCCCAGATGACCATTGTTGTAGACAAGAGCCAGAGCCACAGATAAGTTGACAAAAATACTGTATTCCTGCAAATGACAATTTCGAGGAGATGTAATGTAGTATAAAATCTGATTTGACTTTTCTGGATTCTAGAAAGAAACCCAAATGCAACAGCAACACAAAACATCAAAGAGGTAAAGTGTGTACAGATAGGAAGAAGTGCAAATTTTTTGTCCAACACTGCACTCATATACAGTATGTGCCTGACAAACTGACATTTGACTCAGTACTCATTCTGTGACATCTAGTGATGTATAATATAATCGTAAAGTATGCAAGTGTAGAACAATTATTTAACAATAACTGGCTCAACGGAAAAGTGATCAGCAAAAATCTTCATAATTCAAGTTATTTATCAAGCAAAGATGCTAAATATTTGTTGGTAACAGCTTCTAAAATGTAAAGATTTGCTGCTTTTCCTTTTGTTAATGATACATTATATATATATATATATATATATATATATATATATATATATATATATAAAAGATTTGAGGTGTTTAGACTGAACAAGATTCTCTTTTAGACGTTACCTCAAGTTCTGACTGAGGTTAGACTCAGCATTTAATCAGTTTAGAAAAAATAAAGTCATCATAGAATCAACATAAAGAAAACGTTGTCTTGCATATTGTAGACTTGCAGTAGGTTGATGTTTTTGTCTTCTACTACTCTGTTCCTACATCATAATGAAATCAAGGTGCTTGTAATTGGAACACTTCACAGAAAGACATACTTATTAGCCTTTTGTACCTTACTTTGCTTTATCTTGTATTTTTAATTGGTCGTTGCAGAACAGTGTCTCTATAGCCTGAATCCTTGCAAAGCTCATAGCCTTCTATAAAAAAAAATAAAAAAATCTTTAGTCTTGTGACCTTGAATTTCCAAACAAGCACTTTTTTCCCCCCATATCATCCAGTGTGTATTGTGTAACTGTCTCTTTTAACCAGGATTACCTCTTTTTTTATATGCCATTTGGCTGGCTCTTTCATCCTGAGCTCCTCGTGGACTTAAGAGTGCATACATGTTGTTTTTTTCCGGTGGGAGTCGAGCTTCTATCTTCAATGCTGTTAACGCCGTGCTCTACATGCTGACCTACACAGGAGAATACACCATGCCCCTGTTAATACTGTAGGGTCAAACCATATGGGATGTTACTGGTTGATTACATTTTTAAATGGAATTCACCGTTAGATGATATTCTGTATACAGTAACATATCTTAAACAATTATTACATTATAACCTGTGTGACTGTTAACTATCCATTGTTTAGCACTCTACTTGTGCTTTTGAAGGACAGTAGTGATGTGTGTGTGTTTGTTTGTTCTGGACCATAGACTGTTCAGTGTGAATTTGTGACCTTGTCTGGTTCTTTACTCCCTATATACCAAACTATTCAATTACCGTTAAATTAGTTGAACACTATTCTCCCATTTGCTCAGACAGAAAATCATTCATTTGCAATAAAAGAATAACTTCCAGATGCATCGTTGCATTTCAAGTGTTGCACACGGTAACTCAGCCTAGTCTCATGAGCTAAACTGGGTGCCACTGTCACTGTGTCACGAGCCAAAGCATTCAGAGTTTGTTGTAGCAACTAAGGTACTAATAACTTGGATTAATATAGCGCATTTCATGAAACCCACGGACGCTTTACACAGGTACAGGGAAAAGACACAAACACGGACTAAAAGGAATAAAACTTGGACACTATATAGAAGGGGGACGTAATTTAATACAGCCTACTGATGTACAACCACATTGCACACTGTAAAGTTATATATTATTATGAATGTTATGTTATATGACAACATATTACATACCTGAGGGCAAATTCAGTGTGGGTTTTAATTTATTTACATTCCCGTACTGTAATTGTCTCCATCGTTTGAAAGCCTGACCTTGCACGTCTTCTGTACTTTCCGTTTTAGCCTTTTGTTGTTCTTTGTTTAATTTTCTTCTTTCCTGTGATGGTCCTGCCCCAGTATCAGCCATAACTACAACAGATAACTTGGATAAATTAGAATGCAGTTTGACCAATAGCTATAAAGATATCTCCTGCTACCTTTTTATCTGGCTGGATACGCAAAGGGCTTTTTACGTTCATACGTAAATACGTAAATAATGGCTGTGAAATCTCCAGTTATTTACTTTAGATTTCACTGTAATATTACTATTAGTAGTAGTATTACTGTATATGATTTTTACAGTAGAATGCTTTAAAGTTATATTACAACCGTGTCGACATGACAAAATGACAGTAAAGCATTATTGTAAAAAAAATCACAATATAGCCACTATAGTACTGTAAATAGTAAACTACTGTATTTTTTTATCTTATTTTCCTTTTTAACTCATACCCAGTAAGCACACATACATCGCCACGACGTAAGATCGCTTCATCTGCAATTGATCACGGGGCATTGTGAACGTAGTTTATTGAGCGCCGGGACTTCTTATTAGGATGGAAATCTATACATCGCAGGAACGTATTAACTGTGTCGGTTAGATGTTTTACAAATTCCTCAGTTGTTCGCGGGTCATTTGGAGGCATAGTTTATAGCGTCTGGATGTCTTTACGTTACACACATTGTTGATGTGATGGACAGTAAACTGAGTTCTGCCCAGCAACATATTCGCGCCACAGTCGACAAAGGAAGGAAAAAAAGTGGCCAGTCAACGAAGGGTTAGGATGGAGACTGCTTCGTTGCTGCTGTCAAACTCCATGGTAAGCACTATTTCATTTTAACGTAGCTAACGTTAATACAAATATTTCAACGTTTTTGCATGTGGAAGTTGGTGTTCATCTGACAAATAACAAGATATGTTAGCTAGTGAGTTATGCCATGTCATGGTTTAAAGTATCATCGCAATAGCCGCCTGTTTCACATTCATTTAATCCTCATGTTGTCCTCGGGTCCAATTGACCCATTTTCCTATATCAATGTTCTTTTTAACTATCCAATTGTAATTCCCCAAAATAACAGGATTGATTCCACACAAGCGCTTCGGCAAGTACAAATCCCCACTTTCATTAATTATGGGGTGTCTTATTCAATTTATTGCATTTGAAAAACAATTTGAAGTGGTTTTGAAATAGTATTGAGTAAAAGTCGACATATTCCAGTCTGTGATTATCCATCAACATCCATTCCTTCAATTTTAGTCTCAATAATTCCTAATTTCTGCTTTTCTATCTCAAACATTAGGTATAATTTCCTATAAATGAGTCGTCACCAGTCCTGTTAACATAATTCTTTTTACTGATATATCACTAACGTTGATTAGCTAGCTACATACTACTTAAATAAAGATAAAAAATACCTGACAAGTTAGTTTAATGTAGTTGCTGACCAGTCACTTTGTTTTGCTTTTTGTTGACCAAAAGCCTAGCTAACATTACATAAAACTTACATTAGTGGTTTATAATCGGCAGGGACTAAACACATTCAATGGACATAGTGAATCACATTTGACTTTGAGATCAATACAATTGTCAGTGTCACAATTAATTTGATTGGTACTTTTCCATTTCATGTTTAAAGCAAGGGTAACTTTGGTAAACTGTTAGCTAGTTGTTGTGTGTTTGCTTGTTTGTTTCACTAGTTATCCCTCATTAGAAAGGTGCTTCTTGCTAAGAATATCACCATCTTCTACAAAATGTCAGGAACACACTGGGTTCATTGCAAAACAGTAGTTTGCAATACTAAAAATACGGCATCCTCACAAAAGAGCATTATTTTTTTTAAAGTAGCTTTCCGTTTTTATGTTGTTACGATGTATAGTAGAAGATCAGAAGACGTGGGCAGGAGTTGTGAGAGAAAGCAATGCATAGATGAAGGACACCATAAAACAATAATAGTTGTGTGTATAAACCTGATCAACAAGTGAAAAGAATCAGGTATGTTCTTGTTATATTAGTTTTTTGTATAATGCAAATTAAACTCCTGTAATCCAAATCTATCTAGTATTTGGGGCAGGCGCAGTGCGACTCATAATTCTTTTGTGTTGCTCTATTTTTCAACTCCGTGTGTTCTAGGGTTCCTAGACTTTCTCTATCCATTACATTTTACTTGAATTATTAATTACCTCTGTATATTAATCTCTTTTAGATAACAGGAAAGAGTTTGAAAACTATGATTTGATGACCACTGCAGAATTGGCCTGCTCAGAGGAAGAGACACTAATGATTCCAGAAAAGAGGAAGCCAAAGAAGACCTACGCAGACTTCAAAATGGGTAAGTAATAAACTATTATTAAATCATATCCATCTATCAACAGTAAATATTGTAACTCTTTGGAAGTTACTTAGTTAGTTTGGAAGTACTTAGGTTAAATTTATTATTCAAAATTTTGTATTCAAAATGTAACCCAAATGTGCAGTGAAGGAGAGATACCAAGTAGACCACATGCACCATATGTGACAATTTACTAATGTGCAACATAAATGTACACCTTATTATGTAATATCAATAACTGAATTGTAAACTTTCTGTCTGTATACTCAACTGTTTTAACTGCTTTATTCTTACATTTTTACTGATGTGTTTGTCATTGCACTTTCTCTTTGGTCACTGAAAATGTCCCCACTGTGGGACTAATTAAGGATCTAATCTTATTTAAAATGTTTTATATGTTGGCATTTTTTAGATCTCAATTGTCTTGATGACCAAGATATTCAACAGGGAAATGTGGAAAGCTGTCAAATTCCCAGTCATTACTTTGCCAAATCATCTATGGTAAGTTTACAAAAATCTTAATCCCAACATCAAGCTAGGTATAACATAAGTAATCATAATTTGATGATAATAATAATAATAATAATAATAATAATAGCATAACTAACTTGACACAACTCCAACATCACCATCTTATACCCTCATCACATGTGGTGCAATACAAAGTAATTGGAATCAATGTAATTGTTAATGTGTTTTCTTCTTAATTTCAGGGCTCCATCTGGGATTCTGGGTCTCCAAGGTCAGGGCATGCAAGAGGCCATAGAGATGAGATTTCTAAGAAGTTTCTTTTCTGTTTTAAATGTTCATGCAAACATTCAATATTTTATTTTTTATTGTTCAATGTTTTATTTTATTTCAATATTGCCATTGTTATTCATTGCTCTTTAGAACGTGTTTAGCGTGTTGTCCATTATTCCATATGTACCTGTTTTGTCGTGTTCCTGTTCGCCAAATCTTAAATAAATAACTTAACAATTTTCTTGTCTGCAGTTAATTGAACTATTTTAGAATATGGGTGATTCTATTAATGCTGGGTAAAATTAATTGGTGATACAGTATTTAAATTGTACAGTGAGAAACTGAATTTACAGTGATTAATTGTTACATAATGTTTATAGTACTGTATTGCCATATACAATACATAAAAAACAGTGTACAGTAAATAAACAGCACTGCAAATGCAATTGAAATCACAGTATTTAAGTAATATTTATTCTTCATTTAAACAAGCAATACTGTAAATGCAACTAAAATCACAGCGTTTAATTGTTTTGTATTTTACAGTGAATACCTAAAACACTGTAAAAGGAAGTACAGTATCTTTTACTGTAAAAAAAAAACAAACATTCACAGCAACTTCCTGGTCAATTGTTGCCCGTAAGTTACTGTAAATGTTATGTTAAATTTGTTACTGTTGTTACAAAGAAATCCGTGATCCGTCAGAATGTGTTACCGTAGAGCTGTTCTACCTGCCGCAAATCATTCTGTGACTTTGCGGGAATATTGGACCTGGGCAAAGGCATTATTAAAAACTATGTAAAAAATAGTGTTCTTTTCACTGCTGTTACAGGTAATTTATGATCATTATATGAAAACTTACACCGATGCAGAAACAGACAAAAAAAATGTAAAAGTTACATATAGTAACTTTAACACTCTAGGATAGATGGGATTAAAACTAGGGGTGGGAATCACAAGGCGCTTCCCGATACGATATCGTCATGACACTTATGCCACAGTACGATATTATTGCGATTTATAACCTTTTTTCCAACTTCTAATTTTTCCCAATTTCAAATCATGTCCCCAAAAGGAAACTTTGTCAACATCTGTTTTATCTAAAAAGATACATTTCTCAGTTTGTTCATATCACTTTAATTTTATTGCTGCAAAACGGTATTGTCGAGCAGACAAAGTGACCAACGCATATAATAATATACTTGGCACCTGGGTATCGATACAGTATTGACACTGAAAATATCGCGATACTATGCTGTATAGATTTCTTTTCCCTCACCCCAAATTAAAACGCTCTGACTTGTTTTTATTTCTTTAACCAATCATAATCATCTCTTATCTGGTATCTGGTCGCGGGAGCAGCAGCTTCATCAGGGGACCCCAAACTTCCCTTTCCCGAGCCACATTAACCAACTCCGACTGGGGGATCCCGAGGCGTTCCCAGGCCAAGTTGGAGATCAACTGAAATTGAATTGTCCATCATTTGTATAATGATAGCTCACCGGCTGACGGTTGATTTACCATCACATGAACTGACGGCGCCTTCGCAAAATTGTTGATGCTAGAATGTAAGGTTTGGAGGGATAGGCAAAGGCTTGACCTGCCCTACTGTGCCTCTGCTTGGCATACCCTGATGTCCTTACCCCTGGGGTGGCAGTAGCTCGGTCCGTAGGGAGTTGGGTTGGGAACCGGAGGGTCACTGGTTCCAGTCCCATATGGACCAAAAATACGGAGTGTGGATTGGTGGCTGTAGAGATGCCACTTCACCTCCTGGGCACTGCCAGGTGCTCTTGAGCAAGGCACCGTACCCCCTCACCCGCTCAGGGCACTGGTTCAACTGGCAGCCCACTCACTCTGACATCTCTCCATTAGTGCATGTATAGGTCCTGAGCACGTGTGTGTATTTCAGGCCTGTAATTGTAAATTGTAATTTCCCCACTGGGGACTAATAAACAAATTAAATCTTATACTTAACCAATGTCACTCCTCATGCCTAAATCTAAACTACCTATCAACCAATTAGAGGCGCGCGCATGCTTTCACCCATCTGTCCCAGGCTCGCATGAAGTGTGCAGAGTTTTGAAGTGAATTTGACAAAGCAGCCAAACAGTGGAATTACAACTTCTGTCCCGTTTCATGATGCCATTGAGCCCAAAAAGACTTCCCCATAGACTTACATGTTAAAAGAGACGTGTAAATCAGAATTTGCAATATTGAAAGTGGAGATAGTGGAAGCGGAGGAGAGTGCCTGCGCACCCACATTGTACAGCCAATAAACCCAAGACTAGTTAATTTTAATTACAGTAGGACTATTTATTTGCATCTGCAACAATAAATTAATTGATTAATCAAACAATCAGCAGATTAACTTATGAAAATAAAAAATAAAAAGCGTTAGTCGCATACAATAATTATTCAATATGACAGTTTTTTAATGATCTTTAATAAAAGGACAAATTTGGGCTTGAAGTGTTCTTCTGTCCAAAACTCACAATTGGGTATTAGTCAGTAGCAAACCCAAGGTCTTGAATATTCAGTATTTTATAATTTGTCCTTTTTATAGTAGCAACAAATATTATGTAAGTATGATCAAATTGAACACAACAAAAAGTTGTGTGTTCATGGACGCGTAGGAATTTGGTTCACAGTGTTTAAGTGGCATTTATTATTCCCTGGCTGGTGGGACTGCTGTAGAATTAAGTAGCTACTGGTGAAGACATTAATCAATCAGCTCAGACACAGTGACTCACTTAGCTTCCAGCTCCCTCAGTCGCTTTAAAAAACAGTTGCCATGTAAGAGACATCATTGTGTCTGGGTTAAATTGGTATGGGCTAAAGAAAAACTTTCACTTTGTACATCATAAGATGTGCATAATATAAGGACAACAGGATCTCATGTAAAATTCAACAATTGTGAGAAGTACAGATGGTTCATGTATTATCTATAAATTATTTCTTAAAGGTATATGTAGGATTTTCTTTAAACAATGTGCAGACTAATACAAAAGTAATCCCTTTAAATAATCACACCAGCTATAAGTGTGTGACAGAGATGTCCGTCTCTGCAGAGAACCTTCCCTCTGTCTCTCTGAAAATATTCTTTCGATTAATTGTTCCAAAATTATTTTTAATGGTTAAGAGGGCTTTAATAAAAACATTGGTGTGTTGTGACAGGTCAATGCAGGAGCATGTAGTTCTACTCCGTCAGTGGTTCATTCACTCTTTAAAAAAGGAAGGAGGAACATTGTCCATCTTAGTGACATCACACTTTATTTCTATGATTTGTTTCTTCAGGAGAGTGTGATGAAAGTTTGCACACACTTACCAAACTGCCCTGGTGCTGAAGTTAGCATTTAGATTCTAAAAATGCATTGGACATTGTAAGATTAATTGATTTTGCCTGTTGACCCAGCAAGAATTGAATTGGTTATTTGCAGGTAAAAAGCTTCCATCCATCTAGGTTTAAACTGGGCTATATCATACTTCAATCTGGAGAAATGTTTTTAGATTTAAAAAGACATTTATTACATGGTGCACAATAATGTAAAGAGTTGTTTAGTTGCCTATCAATGGCGTTATTTAACCGCTGAACCTTCTAGTTGCACTAACTTCCAGTCAAAACAATGGTAACTAGGAGATGGACCAGGTGGTAATGTTGACATGCTGAAGCATTGATGTCAGACTATTGTGGTGAGCTAGTTCGGTTTACAATAATAACTCCTATGATCCCATACAACTTCCCAAATTCATCAAAAGTCTGTGTGTACATTTCACATTCCACGTCAGTGCCTGTTTAGCGATTTGATTTCTTTCTTCTGAGTGTGTGTGCCCTATCCACTTCCATTTCCTCCTCTATCGGGTCTTGTTTGGTGAGTTCCCAGAGGTTGGCATTAGAGATGATGTTGGGCCAGTATATTCCCAGGAGGCATCTGAGGTCGGTTGATGAAGGTCTACAACGTATTGAGTATGGTGGTGATAATTCTCCAGGTTTCTGAGCCATAAAGCAGAGTGGTCTTTACATTTGAGTTGAAGATTTGCAGTTTGTCTTGAGTGATATTGTTTAGTATGGAGCCCCGGAGCTGACATGGAAAAAAAAAGAATAACAAAACATGTACTGGGGCAAACACTTTTGCAAGATTTTGACTTTGTTTTGCAATATCTCAAGTTTTATTTGCAAAATCTCCAGTTTCATTTGCGATATCTCAACTTTGTTTTGCAAGATCTCGCAAATCCAAAAACAATAAGGCTAACCTAGCTAGCTAGTAGTAGTGTTAGCTAGTAGTGCACTAGCTAGTATCTAGGTAGCTATTAACACGACATGGTAACATCTTCTTTGTTGTCTAAATACTGCCATTGTTTATTTGGATTACTAATAAGCATTACTAATAATACATGCCAAATTGAAGTGTTATAATGAGTATTGTTTGTTGTTGTAACATGCTCGTTCATGAGCGTCTTTCTCTGTGTCTTACAAGTATAGCTAGTTTGTTCTCTTAATATATCCATGATATAGCTTGCTAGCTATGTGATGAACTCGCAGTTTCATTGTATAAAACGGTAAACATTGTGTTTTCATTGTTCATGACCATTTACATGGGTATCAAAATAAACGTAAATCTAAAAAATAGTTGTAATCATATCATGCTACTAGCTAAATACTTGCTTGCTAGCTAATTACTAAGGTTAGCCTGCAGCCATTGACATCAACAGTCGACAAAAATGTTCACTATAACACTTCACTTTGGCATGTATTAAGTAGTAAAGCTTATCAAAATAAACGATGGATGTACAACCAAGGAGATATAATCATGTCATCCTACTAGCTGGCTAGGTTACCTTTATTGTTTGTTGGATTTGCGAGATCTTGCAAATGAAACTAGAGATATCGCAAATAAAACTGGAGATATTGCAAAAAAAAAATCAAGATCTCGCAAAAGTGTTTTTCCCTAGTCTCCATGTATTTTGGCGCCGTAGTTTAGCATGTTGAATGTTGTCCTTACTTTTCCGATTCTGGTTTCGACATCGTCCTCCGTGCAACCTTCCACTGTTACTGTTTACATCCTCTAGTGCGTTTTGGTACATGCTTATAGGTGTGTTCTTGCTGTTGATACGCAATGCTTTAGTTTTTGATGAATTTATTTTGACGGGAAGAGCAGCAGTTTCCTCCAGTTTTCCAGATTTTTCCTGCGTCTGTTGGTGTGTGTATGGGCCAGTAGTGCCAGATCATCAGCGAAATGGAGACCTTCTAGCTACTCGGTCAAGCTCCGTATGCCAATTTGTCTATTAGTTTTGGCTACACCACAGATAGTGAGGAAAATAATAACACCCTGCTATTTTGCAAGTTCTCCCACTTAGAAATTATGGAGGGGTCTGAAATTGTCATCGTAGGTGCATGTCCACTGTGAAAGACATAAAAATCCAGAAATCACAATGTATAATTTTTTTAACTATTTATTTGTATGCTACAGCTGCAAATAAGTATTTGAACACCTCAGAAAATCAATGTTAATATTTGGTACAGTAGCCTTTGTTTGCAGTTACAGAGGTCAAACGTTTCCTGTAGTTTTTCACCAGGTTTGCACACACTGCAGAAGGGATTTTGGCCCACTCCTCCACACAGATCTTCTCTAGATCAGTCAGGTTTCTGGGCTGTCGCTGAGAAACACAGAGTTTGAGCTCCCTCCAAAGATTCTCTATTGGGTTTAGGTCTGGAAACTGGCTAGGCCACACCAGAGCCTTCATATGCTTCTTACAGAGCCACTCCTTGGTTCTCCTGGCTGCGTGCTTCGGGTCATTGTCATGTTGGAAGACCCAGCCTCGACCCATCTTCAATGCTCTAACTGAGGGAAGGAGGTTGTTCCCCAAAATCTCGCAATACATGGCCCCGGTCATCCTCTCCTTAATACAGTGCAGTCGCCCTGTCCCGTGTGCAGAAAAACACCCCCAAAGCATGATGCTACCACCCCCATGCTTCACAGTAGGGATGGTGTTCTTGGGATGGTACTCATCATTCTTCTTCCTCCAAACATGGTTAGTGGAATTATGACCAAAAAGTTCTAATTTGGTCTCATCTGACCACATGACTTTCTCCCACGACTCCTCTGGATCATCCAAATGGTCATTGGCAAACTTAAGACGGACCTTGACATGTGCTGGTTTAAGCAGGGGAACCTTCCGTGCCATGCATGATTTCAAACCATAACGTCTTAGTGTATAACCAACAGTAACCTTGGAAACGGGGGTCCCAGCTCTTTTCAGGTCATTGACCAGCACCTCCCGTGTAGTTCTGGGCTGATTTCTCACCTTTCTTAGGATCATTGAGACCCCACAAGGTGAGCTCTTGCATGGAGCCCCAGTCCGAGGGAGATTGACAGTCATGTTTAGCTTCTTCCATTTTCTAATGATTGCTCCAACAGTGGACCGTTTTTCACCAAGCTGCTTGGCAATTTCTCCGTAGCCCTTTTCAGCTCTTGTACAGCCCTTTGGTCTTGGCCATGTTAGTAGTTGGATTCTTACTGATTGTATGGGATGGACAGGTGTCTTTATGAAGCTAACGACCTCAAACAGGGGCATCTAATTTAGGATGTGGAGGTGGAAATTTTGAAGGCAGACTATCAGGTCTTTGAGGGTCAGAATTCTAGCTGATAAACAGGTGTTCAAATACTTATTTGCAGCTGTATCATACAAATAAATAGTTAAAAAATCATACATTGTGATTTCTGGATTATGAATAATAGGTTTGGATTATGTCTCTCACAGTGGACATGCACCTACGATGACAATTTCAGACCCCTCCATGATTTCTAAGTGGGAGAACTTGCAAAATAGCAGGGTGTTCAAATACCTATTTTCCTCACCGTATAGTCTGGGATAGGTGGAAAAAACGCTCTGAGTTGGCATTTAGCAAATTAGGATACATGCTCTTACCAGTGTATTGCTGTTTTTTACTTCCACAGTACAGCAGCCCACAGCAATCCCATAAATCGGCCCCAAAACGTCTCAGAGAGTAAATGCCGTAAACATATTCTTTGTAAATCATTCACTTAAAAGAACCAAGCAGGCCTGCCTCATTTGTGGGTCCATATTCAGAGTGTGTGCGTGTGCGTGTGCGTGTGTGTGTGTGCGTGTGTGTGTGCGTGAGCGATATCATGCATATGTTTTGAATTTGTCTGTGTATATGTTTGTGTGTGTTTTCATAATAGATGAATTTTGTTATTCTCCTTGGCAAGCGATACTTGGCCAGAATCTGAAAACGGACAATGCAAGGCAGGAGCCGGTCAGGAGGAGAGGAAATCCCATCCAGTGTTTGTCCACTAACTGTGTCTTTGCTGTCTTCCTGCTTGGCACACAATACAACAAGGTGCCCTTTACAGTTTATTGCAGCTTTTTTACTGTGCTCTCTAGGTGCTCAGAATTTTAAAGTGGGCTGTAGAGTGAATTTTCTCAGAAGCAGTTGTCTACAAGCAATGACAAAACAATGCTGCTTAATCTATTTTCATAAAAATGACATGCACTCTAGTAAAAAGATTAATAGCAAAAAGTAGAAGGAGCCTGTAGTATTGGCTGATAAAATAAACATTTCTGCAGACTGTATGATGAACATCAGGAAATTATATTTTTTTCTGAAAGAGATAGGTAGTGATTTCAAATTAATTCTTAAACCACACATCAGATAAAGTGAGTAGCAGTATTATCAGTAATTAATTTCCATGACTATTAATTTACAATAATTTTGGCATTCACTTAAGGATAGAGTCAAATATGACCCACCCTACCAGTTACATCTGTTATAGAACTTTGTTTAAAATTAAAATAGTCATATCTCAATTAGCACATTATTTGACAAATATATTGGCATAACAATGGGTTTAGTGCCAGTTAAAAATATGTTTAAACATGTAAACCAGATTGTTTGGTCCTTTTGTAGGAGAGACTGATTTACAGCAAGGGCAGACGAGGCAGGATGATCCATGTTGCTGATTTGACTATTTCACTCACTCACTTAAAAGTTAAAAGTGTCTGTGTCAGCATTGCTTCCCCATAAGGGCCTTTAGAAATGTAAAGACAACAAACATTTCCTGTGGAGTGTTGTGTATGTGTGTGCGCGTTGGTATCACAATGAAGAGGGAAAACAAGTAAGGGGAAACTACAGGTCAAAGGGCACAGCCGCTATCTTCAATTCAATGCCGCTTCTACTACTTCTACATTTCTTTATCTGACAAATCCAAGATCAGACAAGTCTTATTGAGATAACCAGTTTGTGTTGATTTTAAGCTGTGCACTACTACTTTCTCAATGAATTTTTTGAGGATATCTAAATAGACCTACATCTTCTACTCATGTTCACAATATATATTTTTAAATTGATACCATTAAGAAAAACAAGAATCGAAATTATACGTTTTGACAAACCCACAGTAGTGTCCCTGTTTTGAGCCTCTGTAGCTTCCAGCAGAGGGCAGTGTGTGTCTCTGTCTCGTTGAACAACACAATATATTCTGTTGAGTCTGCTTGTGATGATGTTCAATGTCTTTTGCTGACAGTCTTTATCTGCATTGCTGTCAAGTGAGTGAATGGTTGTGCACATCTTCATACCATACGTATTTTATGTAAAGCAGTACCTGCACAAGACCAATAATTATTGATCACATATGTAGGCTGTCAGTCAGTGGCCTCCGATATGCAAATTGTACTTATGCAATTAGTATTCTTTATTTTTTTTTATTGGTCATTTATTACAGGTTTCTCCCCCGCTGACTTTGTTTCTCCTTGGGGATTAATAAAGTCCATTTGTATTATGAAGAATATTCATGGAGGTAGTAGGAGCCATGAGGTTTGAGTAGTATTTTTGACCAAGAGGGTTGCTGGTTCAAATCTGATAGCCTGTGGACAGAGCTAGGCAGGAAAAGTGAATATAAACCACCCATGTGCCCTTGAGAAAGCAAGACTGTTGCGTGTGAATTAAGGCTAGGTACTGAATACTTTTAGGCACCGACCGAATTTCCTCCATAGTATTGAGTATTGAAAAATGCCTCATAATTCAATGCCAAATTTCTTAACTAAGGAATAAATCTAATCATCAGTGAGCCATGCAGCATGCTTCTACCAAGAAGTAATGCTTGTGCTGTCTAACATTACAAGTCATAAAGGCATGCAGGATTATGTTACCCACAGAGACAGGGCTCATGCTTGACTACAGTGTGCGTCACATAGGTGTAAAGCAATGTGTAGCCTAATAATGTGTAGCCTGTAATGTGTAGCCTAATTCATTTTTGTTAAAATGGATTTCATAAAATTTCTAACAAAAAACATATTGTTCAGGAACCAGGATCAAATTTACGGTTTTGGAAACATAATTAAAGATACTGTTAGAAATGTTAGTGAATGTGTGCTCTGAGCAGGAAGGAGCTGAAATAAATGTGTGTGCTCAGTCAGCCTTCCCCTTTTTAGATGAGGGTTAAACTTCCCCACTAGGCTTGCTGCACTGGAATTTTGATTTCATATCTCATGCAGTCATTTCATTCAAGTTTTCAGGACAGCTTTTTTTTAAGTGTGCAAGTGGGATTTACTGTGTAGCACTTTGCAAGGGCACATTGTTATTGAGGATTGATTCTGTCAAACTCTTGGCCGCTCTGGCATCCATTATTTTGTTGCCGGCCCAGCAAACAAGTTAACCAAAAAAAACAACAGTATGTCATTTGTGCGCCCCCACACTGGTGCTGGTTAAGTTATTGTATTGTGCTGGGGTTGTTAGAATGAGTGGTAGTCTACAGAAGGGTTTCAGGGCTACGATGACTTTTTGTGAGTATTGACTTAATTGTGGCATTATTTTGTTAAAGCCAACTTTTGTTTTGGTACAGGACTTAAAAATACTGATGCATATGAGAGGTAAAAGAAAAGGTCTTAAAAAAATAAAGAAATAAAAACAATCTGTACAATAGATTTATGTATAACTTCATTTCACTTCTCCTTACATCTGTTTGAAGGGTTGATTTGTGTTTAGTTGCAGCTACTGTATAAAAACAGGGTGATTTGTAGAAAATAGGCCTGCACAACTAATTGTTATAAAATCACAATCTCAATTCCCCCATGTTCACGATTTAATAAGAAAAATGTGTCAATGACTTAAATTCTTATTTAATTTTACAAGCCGACTGCATCAAATAGGTTTTAAAGCACGCCCAAGTGCTGCGATGCTCTCCATTCTCTTCATTGAAGCTTCTATGTTTACAGGCTTGTGGTGATGCGCAATGTGCTATAGGTGCCAAAAAAATCTATGTTTGGTTCTTCCAATTTATTTTGTTTTGTCATGGTTCATGTGTGCAATAAACATTTCACTTTGTGAGAAAAACCATCGTGGCAGAGAATCGTGATATCAATTCTATGCTGATTCCGAATCGTCCAGGTCTAGTAGAAAGGCAAATTTTCTGCTGTCCCAAGTGTTTGTTGCACTGCTGCACTGAAGCAGCCAACTTCAGGACAATGGAAGGTGAAAGAGCACGACTGAACCAAACCTATCCTTGGCCCACAATGTGACAGAGAGAGTTAATCCCAGTATTGGATTGTTGAAATTCATAGTTTGAAATTTCTTTAAACGGTTGAAGCATCCTCTGAGGGCTTTCTTAAAAGGTTTCAAATATAATGAAATAGCCACTGAAAGAAAATTACAATATCCTACTTACTTTTTATGAACAAGTGTGATGAAAGCAAACCTATAGGTTGACCAAACAAAAGAAACAAGAGCACTTTGTATCTTTTGTGCTTTAGTTTCAATAAATGGCCATATGACGATGCTGCTTGATTATTGAAAAATCATAATCACGATTATTTTGGTCAATATTGAAATCATTATTTAACATAACTCATTGACCTTTGGCAAGATGAGAAACCCCTTGAATCTTACCGTAATACTTTTCCCATTTGAATTCTTTTACCATTCAGAACACAAGATAAAATAAGAGTTTACTTGCAAAATAATTGTTTTTATTGATTATTTGTTTTTGTTATCGTGGAGTATGGCTGCAAGACTTGATGAAATTTCTTAATTGAGATTATTTTGACTGATATTGCAAAGATTTGTTCTTTAGTCGGTAGGATACAATTTGTAGGCTGGGACATATATTTTGCCTTTAACATAAACGGGGCCCCACCTACGATATTGCTGCAATTTGGATATTGCAGTACTCCATATTGCAATTTTGTTAAAACTGCAATCAATTGTGCAGCCCTATCGTGGAGCCGAAATTGCATTTGTGATTTAAATGTGATTAATTGCACAGCCCTACTAGTTAGCATTTCACTTGGCAGCAGGTAGCAGGAATCCAACACTGGAAGTCTCGATCTGTGACGTGCAGCCTTCTGGAGCTAAAGACAGAGCGTAGCTAAACAGTCGCCTGCAGCTGCACTTTTCCAGACACCACGACCATTGCCAGAGTTGAAGGTGACGGAAATATAGCACCCCAATTGTTAAATCCTTGTTCATTGTGCCTTCCCCTTGAGTTATGTAACGGTAAAGCGCGTAGGCACCGGCGCAACTTCCTGGTGCATTCAAGTACACCTTGTGAAGTTATGATGCATTCAGATGCAAATAGTGCAGATGATAATCATGATGTACGAGGGTTTACCAGGGATTTACGGCACTGCACGATCTGTTCCACAGTAGCACCGGAAAGCTAACGAGGTTAGTTTAGCTAACCGCTAATTCGGCTAACCGCTAGCTGACAGCTTGATTCAGCCTAAAATAACGTTACCCGAACTAAACAGTGGGAAAAACTGGCTACAGCTAAATTAAGACATTACAGTAATAATAAAGACAAGTATTGAGTGATTGTATTTTAAATAAGCACAAGTAGAACTGACATAACAGCTGTTATATATTTAAACAGTTATTTTAACTTTTGAGGGTCTTTTACATGCTGTCTCAGCTAGTGGTTAGCCAAATTAGCTGTTAGCTAAACTAACGTTAGCTTTCCGGTGGAGGCGAACAGACTTTCTTTAACTGTCTATGGGAACAGATTGTGCAGTGTCGTAAATCCGCGTTCATCGTGATATCATCTGCGTAAGCGCGAACGTATTGCACATGCGCAAAACGGATCGTGCAGGCAGGACGGATCATGTACTGACAGCATGTTTTCAAAGTAATCGTTGGAACTGTAATGGTATTATGAAGTACTCATATTGGTAAGTAAGGGCTATCAGTGTATAGGCATGACAGATGGAAGCAAAACACTTTCAAAACGTGGAAAGTGGGCCTTGAATATTATTCCCAGCTTGCATGTCAGTGAAGAATTTTATCTCGTATTTTTTCTTGCTTACAATGCAAGAATGTCAATATCATTATGACGTGAGCATGTACCTGTAATGTGTATTGTACGGCAGCGTTTTAACAGCACATAGACTCGACCACAATGTGTGAAATTCAGAATTCCTAATTTTGGTGAATTTATGAAATTTATATTAGCTATGTTTATAAGCTGTTTGTATGTAAACAAACAGCTCTCAGATGCAAACTTCACTACCAGTGTGATAAAAGTAACCACTTGTCCTCACATATGTTGAATATATGTTGCATTGTGTGTGTTGTTATATCCCTGCACTGTGTGTCATCTTGGTTACACTGCGCTGTTTTTTTGCCTGAGAGAACCTAATCAAGTTGTTTTTCTCCAAATTAAATCTGTAGCTATTTTGTGACCTGAAATACACCCTCATCCCCCTGGCAACACACACACACACACACACACACACACACACACACACACACACACACAATACCCATACAGTGGGAATTGTGGGAGGGTAAATTCTGATAGCTCCTGCAATGATGTGTGGAGCAGCAGAGTAACCAGAACCAGCTGCTCCTCTCGTCCTCTTTCTCTTACTTCTTCTTCTCCTCCTATTCCTCCTCCTCTTTATCATCATCTTTTTTCTTCTCTTCCTATTTCCCTTCATCTCCCTTTTCTCCCGTATTCCAAAGTGTTATTATAATTATCACTGTGCCTCTGTCTCCTTCTGTGCCATAGTACAGCATAAACAAAGACGGTGCTAAAGAAAAAAATAGGCGCACACACGGACTAACAGGTGCACAAGCTTATAGACAGACACACACGCACACACACACACAGAAAGACAAGATAGATCCATGCAGACATGGAGGTGTAGTTAAAACACATACACAGCACACAGTCATTGCTCACACACACTCAGCTGCTAATGATGGTTGTTCCCAGTCAAAAGGAGGGAGCAGGATTCCCTCTCTGATTGATGACTCATTGAGGAAATAGCTGTTTGTGCATCATTACTTGCTATGCTGTGTTACCATTAATACTAGCACATCTGCAGACGCTGACATCTGGCACAAGGACAAAAGGACACCAAATATACTGCAGCAGCACAGTACTGTACAATACTGGACTACGAATCGGTTAAACCACATCATTTCTGCAGCTCTGTGCTAAACATGGCTGCATTAGAATAGACACCAGGGTCATATTTATCTCTAGTTTTTACTGTTGTTGTTAAACTGATCCTGTTACCAATCAGTTACGTTTTTTTTGTTGTTGTTGACCTTGTTAAGTGCCTTGAGTACCTTTTTTTTTTTTTTTTTTAAAGCGCCATATAAAATACATGCAACATTAGAAAAGCAACAGGATCAATTTTGCAAAAGGACCGTATGCTCACAAAATGTTTACTTACAGACTGTGGAGAAAAATTGCATATTATAGAAGAACTTAAAATATTATTAAACATCTTAACATACACTTAAGATATGCCAAAGGTAACAGGAAAATACAAGTATATCCACATATATTTGTCAAAAAGTAAAATAAAACTGTGTTAAACCCAAACAGCTAATTTTAACTAGATTGGCGCTGGCCTAAAACTACCACAGTTTATCTTGCTGCCTTTGCTGCAATATTCACCCACTTGTTAAAACATTGTCTAATATCGCAGCAACTGTATATAAAGAGTATCACAGCTACTAGCTTGCTAACTCTTTTCCTAATAAAAGGAACAGCCACACAAACCTCTTACTTCAGTTCTTACTGTTACTCTAACTTGACATTAAATCAAGACCACAAATTACACATTTGTATGCAAAAAGTAACTGATTTGAGAACATAAATCATAGACAAATGACAAAAAAAACAGATAATGTGTCTGCATCCATTTTGATGATTTGATGAATTACACAAGTCATTTCCAAGCAAAAATACCAAACATTTGATGGTGTGTGACTCCAGTATTTTTCTGCTTTTTCTTGTCTTACTTTATTGTAAATTGAATATCATTGAGTTTTTGACTGCTGGTTAGTCATCAATAATGAAAATAGTTGTTAGCAGGTGTGCTTAGTATAGATGTGTTTCTGATTTACTTAAATAGGAAAATAAATAAAAAATAACAATGCCAAAGGAATAAAAATATACCGTACAGCATGGATGATGCAGTACTCTACCCTTGAAACTGTTCTACATGAAATGTTTCTGTATGGAACACACACTATATATACTATATGACATACATCTTTATTTGCCTTCTGGGACTTTGTTAATCCCTGGCTCTGCTGTTAAGAAACGTGTACACCGCAGTTACGTGGTTGACCTTTATACAGTGGGGGAAATAAGTATTTGACCCCTTGCTGATTTTGCAGGTTTGCCCACTTACAAAGAATGCAACGATCTATAATTTTAATCATATGTACATTCTAACAGTGAAAGACAGAATCCCAAAGAAAATTCCAGAAAATCACATCATATGAATTTATAAAAATTGATAACCATCTGATGAGGTAAAACAAGTATATGACCCCCTACCAAACAGCAAGTATTCTGGCTCCTACAAGCCAGTTAGTCTTTCTTTAAGACACAGCCCCAATCCCAACCAATTATCTACATCAAATACACCTGCCTCACCTCGTTACCTGTATAAAAGACACCTGTCAACACCCAAACAACCAGCATCCAACATCACCACCATGGGCAAGACCAAAGAGCTTTCTACGGACATCAGGGACAAGATTGTAGATCTGCACAAGGCTGGGATGGGCTACAAGAGAATCGGAAAGCAACTTGGAGAGAAAAGATCAACTGTCGGTGCAGTTATCAGGAAATGGAAGAAGCACCACACCACCGCCAACCTCCTCGGTCTGGGCCTCCACACAAGATCTCGCCTCGTGGGGTGTCCCTGATCATGCGACCGTGAGGAATCATCCCAAAACCACAAGGGGGGAACTGATGAATCAACTGAAGGCAGCTGGGACCACAGTTACAAAAGAAACGGTTGGTAACACACTACGCCGTCATGGATTGAAATCCTGCAGCGCACGCAAGGTCCCCCTGCTCAAGAAGAAACATGTACAGGCCCACATGAAGTTCGCCATTCACCACCTGGACGACTCAGAAGAGGCCTGGAAGAAGGTGATGTGGTCAGATGAGACCAAAATAGAACTTTTTGGCCTCAACTCAACTCGTCGTGTTTGGAGGGCAAAGAACACCGAGTACAACCCAAAGAACACCATCCCCACCGTCAAGCATGGTGGTGGCAACATCATGCTTTGGGGGTGCTTTTCAGCCAAGGGGACGGGACAACTCCATCGTATTGAGGGGAGGATGGACGGGGCCATGTATCGTGGAATTCTGGACCAACATCTCCTTCCCTCAGTGAGAGAGCTGAAGATGGGTCGAGGATGGGTGTTTCAGCACGACAACGACCCTAAGCACACCGCCAAAGCAACAAAAGAGTGGCTGAAGAAGAAGCACATCAAGGTTCTGGAGTGGCCTAGCCAGTCTCCACACCTGAATCCAATTGAAAATCTTTGGAGGGAGCTTAAAATTCGAGTTGCCAGGCGACAACCTCGGAACCTGAATGATTTGGAGGCTGTTTGCGGGGAGGAGTGGGCCAACATCCCTGCCGAAATGTGCACAAACCTTGTCACCAACTATAAAAACCGTTTGACATCTGTGCTGGCCAATAATGGCTTTTCTACAAAATATTAACATGCTGTTTGTCCAGGGGGTCAAATACTTGTTTTTCCTCATCAGATGGTTATCAATTTTAATAAATTCATATGATGTGATTTTCTGGAATTTTCTTTGGGATTCTGTCTTTCACTGTTAGAATGTACATATGATTAAAATTATAGATCGTTGCATTCTTTGTAAGTGGGCAAACCTGCAAAATCAGCAAGGGTTCAAATACTTATTTCCCCCACTGTAGTTGTTGATTGTTGACTTTGAGCTCACCAGGATGTCATAAAATAGTAGTAATTTCATATCTATTGATTCACATAGGGTTGTTCTGACTATCCCATGTCATTAAAAGTATTATTTGTACCTTTTCAACATGCGTTCTGTGCTTTTGTTTATATTAATGTGATTAATTTTAGTTCTAAGTCGGTTCCTTCTCTGTAAGTTTCTTTGAGACCTGCTTTAGTGAAGAAGGACTACATAAATGACTTGACCTAACTGAGTCTCCTGAATGCAGGTAGAATCTTTCATGTGCAGCCACCTACCTCTGCAGTGCAATTTTAGCTTTATCAACTGAGTTAAAAGAATGAAAAACCTTAGTTTTGCTGCATTATATGGCTTTTCCTCCTTTTCCTCTGAAGCTTGGCAGACTGCTGCTAGTTTAGGAATGTAATGAGCTATTAAGAATTGGCTTTTTATCATTCATAAAACTCACACAGCTTTGGACTGTCACCTTAACACAAACAAGGCAGAAACCAGTACAAATCCCAGCTAAACTACATAAACTATTTACCAAGATTACCGGCCAGCATCTGATACCATTAAAGCCAGAATTAAGAAAAGCATTCATTATTGTAAGTTTTGTATTACTATATTCTAGGTGTGCATCACACATAATGTTGAAATGGTCATAATGACTTTTCATCATTATGGAGTGGAATCATTGACACTGTAAAAATGGGCCCTTAAAGATGATGCTTACGTGAGAAAAAGTTTGTAATAATGTACTAACGTTCAATTCTATGCTATTTAAATAAATCAAGTCTAATAAAGTTTACAAAATAGTGTCGTAAAGTTCAGGGGGACAGCAAGCTTACGACCCAATAGTTGCTGGTTTAATACCTGGAGGGCAGGATAAAGCATTTACTGGTCAAATGAAAATTGGGACAAATTCAAATCTTCAGGATTGGCCCTTGATACACAGTGACTTAAAGTAAGTAGACAGTAAGTGTTTGGTGTCAGGGACAGCTGAACATATGGTTGTGGCAAGTGATGCCTCTTATGCCCTGTTCTTTTTGTCCTGTTTTTTCCACAACCTAAGAGGGAGTACTACTCAGGAACATCGGTGTGCTTGAAAGGAATAGTTGTAGATGAGGTAGTGAAAGGCTGTACGTGTTCAAAAATGGTAGCTGCGTGTTTTTTTTACCAGCTGTGTTGTACTGGGGTCTGGTTTCTGACTATGACGACAGTAATAATTAGAGTAAAAACCATTGTAAAATATATGTTTTTATAACACTCACTTTTTCCCTTCTCATGATGTTTTGACAGCATGTGCCAACACACACTTGCTCTCTCTTACTCAAAGAAAATGTTGCTGTGAGATGAAAAGGTGCAGAATAATTAAAAGAAATACTTCTAATTTAGCTACCGTAATCACATATTGGCGTTTTTGTTAACAGATAGGTAATACAGAAATGTTACACATATGTCAAAGTTAATTCAGAAACTTTCACCCCTAGTCTGTCCAGGTCATTTATTTTCAACAACAATGTACCAAAGTACATTTATCAAATTAAAATGTTAAAGGGGTCTCTTGCAGTGATCAACAAAAGAGAGAAATAGACCTAACCCTTGTGTGTTCTGTTTTTAAACCAAAATAATACATCATTCTTCACATGCAAAAATAATGACTACTTCCATAGAATTTTGTTAGTTTTACTCAATTTTATAGCATTTCAAAAAATGTTTTAAATAGTTTTAAACAGTATCCTGACTAAACTGTGACATATACCAGTCTGTGATTCCTTCAACATCCTCTGACTATTAGCCAATATGATTCATAATTACTGCTCTTTTTTATCTAAAAGAATTATATATTATTAAAAAAAAATATGTTGAAAAAAAATTGTCAAAAGCGGCAATGGTTAAGCTAGTGTGCACCCATCATGACACCTGGGTAGCAGGTTCCTCGGTGGATGAGAACACTTGAAGTATCCTCCGGGGAGAACATGCCCTGGTTCACTGAGTGATGCATTTGCCTCACAGTCCGTAACAGTTTTTATGCAAAGCAGACCCACTGGCCATACCACACACTGTGGTGTTATATATGCTGACTTATGCAAATTAGTGACCTTTCACAGAGCATTTACATCAGGGTGGGGAATTAACTTTTTGATCCAGTGGTCTCTGTGTCTGGTAGATTTATAAAATTTTCATTATTTCATAAAAATCAAAAGAACCGACTCCAATCCAACACTGTAAAAGGCAAAGTCTTTTTTAATAAATCCACCCTTAGATGTCTAAAAGTGTAAATAATTGGAACATTTCAAGCCATTTCCTCAAGCCATGTTATTTAATCTGTAACAAAAAATATGCATTATTCAATCAGCTGCGCAACTTTTGCAACACAAGTGTACATGGTGTTTGATTTTGGTAGTATTGGATTTTAAGAAAATATATAAGTGAAAATCTGTCAATTAAAAATGTATGTTCTTGCTCAGTTATTTTAACAAATCCCCCCCTCTCTCCAAAATTAAAAGTTTATAAATTATAATTCTGTGTAGCTTACCAGCTTTATAATGCGGCATTACTGTTCATGCTGTGTTCTGGAAACAAAACCCAAACAGCAGCAATTTCCTCGTAAAAAATGAAAGCGGCAGCTCCAACAAGTGTTTTTTTTTAAGAACATATGATGCGTATCTAAAACTTTAATATATTGCAAATGAGGATTGATAGAAGAAGAAGCAGCAACAGTCAACTGCTAAGCTAAGCTATTTGTTATTTGTAGTGGCTGTTATTGTAGACATATTATTTATAAAGAAAATACAATTGGTATGTATTACAGCAGCAGTAAATGGTGGTACAAATACTAGCAGTTATTCTTTGGAGAATAAGTGTGAGTACAATTAAAAGTAAATTAAGAGGAACATTTCCAAATGATGCTTCCATTTTAAGGCTTGTCATTAATAATACTTTTCCAGGGTTATGACCTTTCATGTCAAAACTAATGGCTTACATAAGTTAAATTGCTTGTATGTTGCTTGATAGTGGTCATAGGAAGGGAAAATGCATACCTGATGCTTATTTGACAGTACAGGAGGCTATGTTCTTAAGTGCAATCCTTAATTAAATGACCGAATTTGTGTATTTACAGTGTCTGCAATTAAACCAGGATTTAAAATCCAAAATCCCATGCTCTCAGCAGTAGACTGAGTTACTGCATTTGGCAACTTAATGCAGAGGTATCAACACAAATCTTTTCACAGCATGGCCAAGTCAGTTTTTGTCAGGGGTTGCAACTACTTGAGATAAGTTGTATGACATTTTATTTTATGGTATGACAGTACAGATACAGACAAAAGAGAGAAAAGAGGTATGACCTGAAACAAAGGTTGATGTTGCGAAATGCCACAATTATTTAATTATTTATATATATTTCATATAGTGTTTCATTTAATTAACTAGTTTCAAAAATATATAATATATTTCTTAAAGTATTTGTCTTGAATTTGGAAAAAATCACAAGTTTCCAGAGTCCACCT
>JABXJD010000042.1:2715000-3090000 GCA_013375575.1 Percina caprodes
ATCTGTTTCTGTATGATTGAACCACCCATTCTCTTAAGCTTTAGGTGTAACATTTTTATACCGCGCAAACATTGTAAGAGGCGTTCAGGGAAAGCCCAAGATTTTTGATAAGGAGAGAGAGAGATGGTTTTGACTCCTGAGTCCATTGAAGATAACTGTAGACTTAATTTAAAGTTGGGTAAATAGTTTTAAAAAATAAACGTAATTCAAGACAACTGATTTATTTTTTATATTTAAGCCAGACAATTATCTTTTCCTCACAATTATCAACTGTTTTGAGGGGCTTAACATAACTGAATACGTTAATCATACTCTATTTGCAATGAATGAATACTGTAGGGAAAACAAATTAAATACATTATCCAGTGAATGTTTTGCAGAAACATTTCTTTAAAATGTAAATTAAAAAAAGTATGGGAAGTGTTGAAAAAGTACCTGTCGCTTTGTCTCATGATGTCTGCTAGTGTAAGCACACACTTACAAACACACATACAGTAAATTCAACTCTGGAGATTTGGGGTACAAGACAAAATATGTGTATGTACTGTATATGTCTGTAAGATGCCAGCCTTTTTTTTCTACCGAGAGAGCGGTAGTGATCATCACGGCTGTGTATATACCGCCCCACGCCAATGTAAAAACAGCGCTCTCTCCTGTCGAACACCATTAACGAACATCAGCGGTCCCACCCAGACTGTGTCCATATAATCGCAGGAGACTTTAATAAGGCCAACCTGAAGACTGTACTCCCAAAATTTTACCAACATGTAAAGTGTCTACTACACTGTGGATCATTTCTACTCCAACATTAAGCACGCATCCAGAGCCATACCCCTCCCCCATCTTGGCCAGTCAGACCATCTCTGTCTCCTGCTCCCCCCAGCCTACACACCCCTCAGACACAGCGCCAGGCCGACCATAAAGACTGTTACAACCTGGCCTGAAAACACACTCTGCAAGGTACAGGACTGCTTCAGCCAGACAGACTGGGACTTATTTGAACACCAGGAGCTGGGAACATTCACAGGATCAGTAGTGGACTACAGGGCTGCTCGAGCTGACCTGAAAAGTGGAATTAAAAGAGCCAAGGCAGACCACAAGAGGAGCATAGAGTCCCACCTGTCCAGCAACAACACACGGGAGGTGTGGCGAGGCATACACGAGATCACAAACTACAGAGGCTGTGATACAACATCAGGGGATCTTAGTGCGAAGCTGGCAGAGGAGCTGAATTGCTTCTTTGCTCACTTTGAATCATCACAACAGCACCACTCATCCACCCCAGCCCTACACCCCCACCTGGTTCCTGCATACCTCAGTCGTGCCCCCATCCACATCTGGTTCCTGCACCACCCCCCTCAATGTAAAGGAGCACAACGTCGGAGTACTCCTGGCAGTGAACCCAAGAAAGGCTGCCGGCCCAGACGGAGTACCTGGCAAGGAGCTCAGGGCGTGCGCTCACCAGCTCGCCCTCATCTTTACCAGGATCTTCAACCTCTCCCTGGCCCAGGCAGTCATCCCACCCTGCCTAAAATCAGCCACAATCATCTCAGTGCTTGAAGAAGTCTCCCAATTACCAGCCTAAAGGATTACCGTCCTGTGGCCCTCTCCCCGGTAATCATGAAGTGCTTCGAGAAACTTGTTCTCCAACATATCAAGGACTTCCTCCCCCTAGACCTGGACCCCTATCAGCTTGCATAACGCGCGACTAGATCCACAGAGGATGCCAACACTGTTGCTCTCCACTCTGCGCTGAGCCACCTGGAGCAGCAACAGAGCTACGTCCGGATGCTCTTTGTGGATTACAGCTCCGCTTTTAACGCATCCCAGACATTCTCGACTCCAAACTGGTCACTCTCGGCCTCCCCCCTCCAACATGTGCCAACAATCTGAACACCTCAACAACAACCTGGCTCTGAACACCAACAAAACCAAGGAGATCATTGTCGACTTCAGGAAGAACAGCACCGACCTAAATGATATAACCGATTGTGGTGGAGTGCGGCGAGTTAACCGGACTCACAAAGAGCGTGACAGCTGGAATCTATAGTCCCTTTCACACATCCTATCCTTGAAATGTTCAGGAACAGTTGCTGTGGCTGTGTACAGACAGTACGGCTGTGTTGTGAATGGAAGCAGGGACAAGCACGTAGAATGAGTAACCGATCACAAGGCTTCGCTGGCTAGATCACACAAGACTTCAACGTTCTTTTAATGTATCAAATTTCTGATTTAAGAATGACAAAAAAATATATATATTGTATCGCAATCTTCACTAATCTTTTATCTTTATACTTATTGTACCTGTACTTGTAGCACCGTGGGTCGGAGAGAAACATTTTTGATAACTTTGAACGTCTGGCACATACTGCAGAAATTGACAATAAAGTTGACTTGACACTTGAATACATTACAAGAACAGTGGCACCGGCCTAGTTGCTTAAAATAAGAGACGTCTTCTGCCGTGTTCACATGCATCCGGCCTTGCCCCATCTTCTTCTTCTGTTAAGTTTTATGCCGGTTGGCATCAATAGGTATCGCTATCTGATGGACTGTCCCTTGCCCCATCTATTCCAGCACTGGAATAGCGGTGCCTCAAAGGTTTTCCCAGTAATTTACTGGGTGAAAGAAGCTTACAATTGCATTCAGGGGCACCACACTGATGGAGGAATGAATTGGAGTTCACAAGAACTATAATTTATTTCTTGTTTTATTTTATTTATTATTTAGTAATCATCTGACTAGTGTGTTCTCGGTCTTGCAGCAATGTAAAGCTTTGTGTATTTTGTACATTCCTTCGTTAATAAGCGATCCAAGCCGTGGTTGAGTTTTGCTTATTAAAACACATCCTCTCTGTAGTGACATTCTAAGTACATACCACATGGTGCAGAAGAGAGAAGCTTAGGCCCTTCAAGGATTTCCGCTCCTTCAGAAGACAGTATATAATACATCTTATTGGATATAAGAAAAGAGCTTCACAGTTCGCAGGGGAAAATAGTTCAATTCAAATATATGTGGCGCAACAGGCCATGGCAGGGACACACAGGGATAAAATGAATACTAAAAAAATGGTATCAGTGGAGTATTATGTTGTCATTACCAGAGGAGATAACTGGGCTGTCCTCTGAGCCCAATACATAATGTTGTTCCTCCTCCTCCTCTCCTGAGCGGTTTCAGCTGCTGTATAATTAAATGAGAAAACACTCCTTTATTCTGTCAGCCGGGGACAGAATTGAAAAAGATCAGAAAGCTGGGAGATGGAATAACAATTTAGGCCAGGCGGTGATATTTTATTTGTTTATTTCCTTAGTCTGACCACATCACTGAGCAAATGTAACCTGGCGATGTAGAGGGCTGAGCGCTGAAGCTTGACGACGTCCTCCGCTGTCTCTCCTATCCTGACAACTGGCCTGATTTATTGTCATTGACTGAATACCACGAGTCAAAGACGGGTATATACTTTCCTTGGAGCGGGAGGTGAAGGGGAGGCGACAGTGTTGTTTTCTGTCTCGGACTCCAAATATGTCCCAGAACGACTCTCTTGCGTCGGTTTAGGATACATCTCATTATTCGAATCATTTTATAAGTGAGGAGTGGAGGGGGGGGAAAGAGACAGTGAGGGGGAGGCTGGGACTGGTGAGACTAAACCTAAACTCGCTGACCTTATTTAAGTATTTGGACTGGACAGGCTGGTCTGCTTGTCTCGCCTGCAGCGTCTCCGGTCGTTGTGTGTGTTTTGATTTAATATCAAAAGGCATTCAATGAAACTGGGATCCATGGTGCATGAAAGGCCTACATCCTCCCGGACTATATTTGGGTTTTCAGCAAGACGAGCAATGAATTTACCCAGTCGTTTATTTAAGTGCCCATAAGCCTAAATAAACTACTTCAGTCGGGAATGTCTTCTAAGAGTTGTGTATTTAACTTAGTAAAAAATGAAGGAATTCTAAGATTTTCACATAGGGTGCGATTTGTGAAAATGGGGGTTTCGATTATTCACAACAAAACAAACACACAAGAATTAAATTCCCCTTTTAATACCATGGATATAGAGACACTCAGCCAGCCATGCTAACACACCCATTTATAACCTTCAATATCCAATGAGAAATAATCTCAAAATAAAACAGCACAACGTGCTGTCAACATAATACACAGCGCTTTCAAAGCCGGAGAGAAGAGTTCACTTTGAGGCAAGAACAAAATACTTTCACCCAGGAAACGCTTGTTTGTTCCACAGGATTGTTTTAACCACAGTCCTTTTCCAAGTTGTTTTGGTGCCTAAACTTAAAGGACCGTCATCTGGCGGTGGCTGTAGCCCGCTCACAGTCACCTATTGACAAATTGTATTATTCTGTAGCACTATAGACTGTTCACTTTACAGCGCTTTACTTAGTTTAAAATTCTTCTTTTATATAATATATATGTTCTATTGGCGAACTAGCATTGATCACTTCTAGGGGTGAATACATTTTGTCCCCAATGGGGATAAAAATAATTCAGCAGAGGCAGGGATATGTAGATCAGAAAGGTTTCAGAAAAATCTCACTGGTTTCACATCACAAACCACTAGATAGATATGAGACTGCATGCTGCCATTTGAGTGGATTTGGTACTAATTGTCAACACTGAAGTGTGCTCAGAACGAGATTAGAGGTTTGTTTGAAACTGTTTCCTATAATGGAACTAGTGCACTATATAGTGTGTTCGCCATGTTGTACTGGTGTTTAAATTCTCAACAGTCAATTTTATTCATTATATAATCCACTATAAAATACCCACAATGCACAACTAATTTAAATTACATGTACAGAGTACAGGCCAAAAGCGTTTTCTTTATTTTCATGACTATTTACATTGTAGATTATCACTGAAGGCATCAAAACTATGACTGAACACATATGGAATTATGTACTTAACTAAAAAGTGTGAAATAACTGAAAACATGTCTTATATTCTATGCCTTCAGTGACAATCTACAATGTAAATAGTTATGAAAGAAACGCATTGAATGAGGAGGTGTGTCCAAACTTTTGGCCTGTTCGCTCTCTCTCTCTCTCTCTCTCTCTCTCTCTCTCGATAGAGATATATATATATATAGATATATTTATATATATTTATATATAGATAGATATAGATATATATTTATATATATTTTAACGATAAAGATGCTAGAATGAATAGCTGTTGATGTGGGGAGGGGCCTATAGAGAGTGCCTTTTTGCAGGGCCCAGAATTATGTGCTACACCCCTGCATGGAAGTAAACCATTTTCTTTTGTCGTTTTATTTTATTTGTTTTTTTTTTAAACAAAGCCCTAGAAGATCCCTGGACGTCCATGGATCTGGAACCTTGGAGGACTAAAGAGGTCCTCCTCCCTGACTGAAATGCCAGTGATTAAACATTTCTGAGCCAGATGGTCATGAATTTTTTACCCTTCTCCTGGCAAAGATTAGATTTTGACTTGATTAATACCACTACAATTAATAAAGTGGAAAAGTGTCTGTCTGTGAAACTGTGGTCTGACCACTCCACATTTTAAATTGTTTTTGGAAATAACGGACGTCATTTCCTTCAAACCAAAAAGGAAAGAGACCATCCAAATTGTTATCAGAGCTAAGTTCAAAAGCTAGCATCTGTGATGGTATGTGTGTGTTAGTGCCCAAGGCATGGGTGACTTGCACGTCTGTGAAGGCACCATTAATGCTGAAAGGTACATGCAGGTTTTGGAGCAACATACAGCAACATATGCTGCCATCCAAGCCATGCCTTTTTCCATGCTTATTACAGCAAGACAATGCCAAGCCACATTCTGCACATGTTACAACAGTGTGGCTTCATAATAAAAGAGTGTGGGTACTAGACTGGTCTGCCAGGAGTCCAGACCTGTATCCCATTGAAAATGTGTGACCAGTATAAAAAGTATATATAAAGTATAAGTCAAAAAACGACAATGGAGAACCAAGCTTCTTGAGCAACTGAAGTTATACATCAAGCAAGAATGGGAAAGAATTCCTCCAACAAAGCTTCAACAATTAGTGTCCTCAGTTCCTAAACGCTTATTGAGTGTTGTTGTTAAAAGAAAAGGTCATGTAACACAGTGGTAACCATGCCCCTGTCCCAACTTTTTTGGAATGTGTTGCAGCCATCAAATTCAAAATGAGTGAATATTTGCACACAAACATTTTCAAGTTTATCAGTTTGAATATTAAATATCTTGTCTTTGTAGTTTAAGTTTTCTGTTAATTATTTACGTTTTACATAACGTCCCAACTTCCTTGGAATTGGGGTTTGTAAATAATATGCTAACAACATTATTTGCTTGGGGAGTCATTTTTGTTTGTTGACTACTGATTTCATTACTCAAAGCAATTTTTTTTTCCAAGAGCCATGTAGCATTTGGAATGTAAGCCTACAACTTTAACAACTTTGAGTGTGCTACGGATCTATCTACTGTATGTAATGTGACAGCTGACCCAACAGAAACAAGATAACATAGTCAGACAAAAACATCCCTCGCCCCTGCTCTTGTCAAAGAGTGTCAAGGTTAAGGATTTATTTAAAAACTTAGTTGTATCTGTTTTGGTTGTAAAATGAGCTGATAATAATGCACCTTTCACAGATAAAAAAATCACAAAGTGCTTCACAGTAAAATGTAATACAATACCAACAAAGTACAATACAAGACCTATGTACCTTATGTGGAGGGAAGCAGAGCTACCCTGGAGGAAGAAATAATCTAACTGGCTGAATTAAATCTCAGTCTAAGGCAACAAAGAAACTGGTGTCATGCCCTTAGACGGTCAGTGGGCTAAAAAAAAACTAGCGTATCTAGAAAGCTATAGGTGTGGTTAGCTTGAATTTGGAAAGTCAGCCCTGCTAACTTGCTTTTCTACACACAGTGTTTAAAGTGGGATCTGACAGGTGGGGGAGTCCTAAGATCATCAGAAGAATTGAGTTTAACACTACTACAACTAGGCTACTTTAATAGTCTATCCACTGTATAGCACTTAAAGAAAACTCACTAGTTCACCTGTACCTGTTCTAAACTAAATCACTACAGTGATAACTGCATGCCAAATTAATCAGAGCACAAAATGCATAATTGCCTACAAAGTTACCACACTGCAAAAGGTATTTTGAAACGGAGTCCAATGCAGTCAGTCCAGGAAATTACTTTTTTTTGGCTGGTGGATGCCCAATTTTACCAGCCACTTATATTTTTTACCAGCCACTTTTTCTGGAATTCAAATTTATAAAAGAAAGTGCACTAGCATATTTTGAATTGCTTCAATACATTATTTTGTATTATTACATATTGTATTACTTTAAACAAATAAAAAGTGATATGAAAAAAATTTAGAGCCGTTATTGCCACACTCTGCTCCTGGTGTCCCATCTTTGCCAGCTGTATGGCAGTGCACTTGATATGAGACTTGGATGACTTGTGGTCTTTTATTGCCTCTAATATAAGGTTAGTTGTTCCTATAACAAACAAATTGTTTGCATTTTCTGAAGACGAGTAGGTTCGACAGTAAGTACAGTGCATGGACTGCCAGTCTGTAAGGTAGGCTATCTGGTTGTGCTGATGGACGATATAATATTGTCCAGAGCCACCATTGAGATGCCACACCCCCCAACCTGTCAGACAAATGCTAATCATTTACCGGTAAATAGTTTATCCATCATTAGTTTATATTTTTTGCTGCCTCCAGGTTCACTAGAAACTAATTTGCCTTCTGGCTGTGGCAACACGCCGATAATCAAAAACACACCTTCGACGTTCTGTGTGTGTCGCAGTAGGTTACGTCAGTTTCCTGCTATGACGACCAGCCACAGCTCGCCTCACGCATGAGGCAATACTAATCTGCAATGGAGAAAGGAGGACGGGGCACCACGGTCGAGTCGAGCAGGTACCATTAATGGAAAAACGCTGTGTGGTGGACGGGAAATTGACAACTGCAAGACACTTGCATTGGGCTTTGCGCTGTGCTGCCCCTTAAGTGGAAGCTAACTAACTTTGTAGAAATTACTGTGTACGTGCATCAATAAGTAAGTCTGATGATGATGTTATGTTGGATTTATGACTGTACGTTAGCAACAGTAGGCTAATTCACAAAGGTGCTATTTTATGAGTGAGCTAATATTGCCCATCTGTTCATGTGCACTGCAAGAGTTGTTTCTGTTTATGGAATGCGTTATTCAGTGCAAATATAACCGAGAATGTAGTTTAATCTCAGTAATGATGGTATATTAGGTTATTACTGTCACTCTGTTAAAGGCAAACGTTCCACTGTTCTGTCGTTACGCAGAGCAGGGAGATCTGACTGAGTCTAGACTTTATGGCACCGTATGTAAGTGAAAGTAGGTCAAGTTGTAATGTGCTGCCCCTACCAGCGTGTAATGCTGTCTATTTACAGAGGGCTTTAAATGTATGTCTGATCAACTGCCAGTTTAGGGGATATCGCCCAACCCTAATAGGCTAACCATTCCCTCGTTTTCCCTTTGCCACAATGTGCCACTTGTTCAAAAAAGTACCTTCTCTTTTTTTACTTCACCCTCAACTAGTTGACTCTTAACACCGGGGATATGCTGCCACATTTTTTTAAATCAATGTCACGGACCACCGCTGAAAACCACTCTACCCGCCACTGTGGTTGGTATAAAAGTCACCCGACACTTTGAAAAAGTACCCGCCATTGGCTGGTGGCAGGTGCTAATTTTCCACCCTGCAGTCCACATAAAAACACACCAGGGCTACATTCATGTCCAGCTTACTTCATGGAGAATCATGAGGGCAGAACAGCATCACTTATCTGTTTTTAACCAAACACACACTGTCTAGCTCAGCTAAAAACACCGTCCCCGTATCCCAATGTCAAGGAAGGATCCTCCAAAGCCAGAATTTGGAGGATGCTACGTCATCAACGTCCGTCGAAGGACCGTTCCAATGTTGAGGATCCTCCGAATTCCTCCAAGGACTGAGTCCATTCAGAAAATTTCCTATAGACAGAGCCTTCACGGTCCCATGTGTATCCTTCGTGGTCCCAAATCACCCACAATCCTATGCACGGGCCTTTGACTGCTCGTTAAAAAAAAAAATAGCAACCTAAGCGGGAATTCGAGTGGCATCGCTGACGGTGAAATAATAATTTAATCTTCAGTGTGTGCCATACATTTGTTATCACATTCGTTTTACATCAATGTAAAGCTTAACGCTTTAATACTTGTACAAATTGCTATAATAATTAGGGAGATACACCCCAAGCTAACGTTAGCTAACTGAACCTATCATTTAACATTCGGCTGTTAGCTAGCTGGTTGCTGTCTTTGTAAAGTTTAAGTATTACGATGGCATGTTCATCTCTTTTTATATGCCGTTACCGTATATGCGTAACGTTAGCAGAGATTTAGAAAGTTGGTGTGTTTATCACTAGTCAAAAGACAAGCCAAAGACCAGCAGGGAGAAAGAGGCCAAAGAGAGATGTTGAATACATTATTTGCGATATTAAATATTGACATTCTAACAATAAATGCTTTAAATTAACTGGTTTGTCTGTCATTAAGTTCTTGGGCGTGTGTGTATAATATTTTTAGTTTTTTTCCGTCGAATTGTGACCTGGAATTATTCAAATGCTATCTGTTTTAATAATTTGTAAGGTATACATGTTTTAAAAAAGACTAACAAAACATGTATCTTTACTATAACATTTATTCACACAAGTATATTTACATATACACATGGGACCGAGAAGGATACACAAATGCATCCTTCTTTGTCTATGGGAAATTTTCTGAATTAAGGACTCAGCCCTTGGAGGAATTTCCTCGACATTGGAACGGTCCTTTGACGGACGTCGATGACGTAGCGTCCTCCTCCTGGCTTTGGAGGATCCTTCCTTGACATTAACGGCTGCTGATTCATCTTCTCCATCCCAACAGCATAATTAAACAGCACAGTTAACAGTTCCACAACCATTTCATCCAGTGTTTTGAAATGCGGCAAAAAAAGTCAATGACACAAGCCCGCAATGACGTGCACTTGATAGCCTGTTCCATTGTACATGTTCTCCAAATGCTAAGGAAGACTCTGACCTGCTCGTGAAGGATCCTTGACATTGCGAAACGGCACGTATCTGCGGCACGTTACCGTGTTGTTCACTACTGAGCCCGTTTATAAATCGGTAAGCTATCGTGATCTTCACTTTTTCAACTGACTTTAAGAGATGGTACACGGCTGTCCTGCTATTATTACACAGTTGTCCTGTTCTCACTGCAGAGAATTTAAAAACATAATAACGGAACACTGGAATGGATAGTGTTATTTAAAAAAAAGTCAAACACTGATGTATAAAACTGCCAATTAAATTCATTTAATTGTTAATCGAAGGTGGTTCCAGATTGTTTCGGCACACTTTAACCCCAGCATACAAGACAAAGGACTAGATTTACATATTTGCAGTTTGAGACAAAGACAAAGTCTGTGCAGTCTTACAGTTCAACTGCAGTCAGGAACAAACATCTCCGCCAGACATAATACAGCTCTGTGTACGTGGAATATAGTGAGTGTAAGTTAATGGAAAGCTACAACACAACTCTGAGAAGTGTGCTTTTGATCAACAGAAGCCCATTCATCATTCAGAGTCTGATTTCTGCTTTAAATTAATACACATATATTGAAATATGAAAGCATGCCACAAATGCATTACTGTGGATAGACGGGAGGCAGTGGGAGTGAGCTTTGTCTGCTGCATACTTCTCATGCTTCTTTTGTCCATTAATACATTTATGAGTCATTGATGAATGCATGATTATTATTTTTCTTTCCTTTTTCCAAAGAACACTGAAATGACATAACCTCAATTATGCCATATTTTTCACCAGCTGTGTCTACATGTTGAAGTTATATGCTATGTTGGAGCACCCAGTACATCTGTACTAAATAGACTGCGTGTAAACTCTTTAATGACTCTACACTCGTTTTTCTTAAAACAGCCAACCACGGCGTTAACAAGCCTTTAAAAGAACATTATGCATTATAATTTGCAAACATTATGTGCTAATTTCTCCAGGGGTAATTCTACTAGCCAGGCTCTGTGTGAGGCCTTTTTCCATCGCCTCCCCTCCCCACACACACAAAGTCACAACAGAGTGAAACCGTAACATTTCTCACTGTGCTCCAGCAGACTATATTTTCATGCTGTGGTGAGTGGGAGCTCAGCAGACCATGCAGGCCAGTCTGAATCATTCCAGTCATTTTAAGTCTTGGGCATTATTCCAACAAGGAAGACACTTATTACCACAGTCCGGCAGTTTCTTCTCAGTCAGATCCAGACACCTGCCTGGCCTGCAGGACTGAATGTGGCTTTGAAGCTGCACACACTCCCTTTAGACTGAATATACACACACACACACACACACACACAGTTAGCAGGACACAATGGTACACATGCATGCACAAACATACATGGGCACAAACCCACATCCATGCAAACACTCATTCAAAGACATGCACAGGCCCACACACACACACACACACACACACACACACACACACACACACACACACACACACACACACACACACACACACACACACACACACACACACACACACACACACACACACACACACACACACAAAATGAACACCGCCATTACAAAGCTATCCTCACCACAGCAAGCCTCTCACAGCGAGCCATAGGAGGGAATGGATCAGTTAAGAAAAAACGCTGCACCAAGCGTAGCAGCATAAAGTTAAATTACTTCAGGGTTGCTTTTCACATTGCTTCATCCACAGATACTCTGCATTTGCTCAAAACCTTTTTGCCCCAATGAGTAGATTTATAGATTTAAAGCTGCATTAAGCAATATCTGACAATTCCAGCACATAAGGTAAAAGTCCAAAACAACGTCATCATTAACTTTCATTTCTTTACCAATTTACAATTGTTTTCATTGTTAATCTGTTGATCTCCCACGAAATGGCCAAAAAATGCCTGCGATAATTTCACAAAGCTCAAGGTGACATCATCAAACATCTTGTATTGTTTGACCAAAACCAGTAGTATTAAATCCAACAAATCTATCAAAACAAAAAACAATGGGCTCAAAATAGCGGCTGAAAACTAAGTGTTGCTTCTTAAAGGGATTAGCAGCACTAATAATAATAATAATAATAATAATAATAATAATACATTTAATTTGTAATGCACTTTATATTTACGCAAATCCCAAAGTGCTACATTAAAACAGGTGTTAACAAGTGTTAAAAAATAAAAACAGATCTGGGTTATTTTTCAGACATTGGGAAGCTCATTTCAGAGCCAATTATTATATATTTCAGAAGACATGATACGAGTTGCTGTGTATTGCTCCTCGTGACAAAAAAAACAAAACTGAACTTTGCGTTGATATTGTTGGAGTGCCTCTTTAAAATGACAGTCAGTTGACTCAGTGTTAAAGTCAAAACAAATGTGAGAGCATAGTTTACCCCAGGAAGTGCAGTGAGCGTATCTCTGTTCAAGTGCCCTCGAGCAAAACATATAATCCTTTGCCTGCTGTCTTTAAGAGGTCCTAAGATCTGATTGGAGGCCGCATGGTTCATTGATATTTTCATTTAGACACTGCCTTGAGCCTTAATTCAAGCAATTACATTCCTGCCTCCATAAACCATTTGGACCATGTTCGTTACCATGCTGAGTACATTCCCAGCCAGAGCACAGTACTACATGGACACAGGCAGGGTAGCATCTACGGTCTGCTGCTTGAATATCTCTTTGCTCTGGGTGTGAGTCATGTTGTGCATAAACAATGATTTTCAGATGTACCATTAAACAGAGCAAGTAACTATTATGTTTGTGTTTTCTGTACATTCATGGTGAATCAGTGATTATAAATCGCATTTTTGTGACAAAAAATAAAGTTGTTAATTAGGATTGAGGTGAAAAGGTGTCCTTTAACCTGACTTACAGCAAGTAGATACATTGGTATTAACAAGCAACAAATGCACCAAATCAATTCAGTGAGGAGTATACTGTATGGTACTTTCTGTAAATATATGCCTCTTTATCATTTCTTTATTATATTGTTTAAATTAAACCCTGAATATGGCCTTTTGACAGCCATAATGGCACCTACCTCATTACATTGAGCTTGTACAGATTGTGGGAACATCGTACTACTAAACTACTACTAAACTCAAAGTATTTTTAATTCACTGTGAAACATGATGAAATGAACAAGATATTTAGCTAAATGTGACATGAAAAAAAGTCTAAGGTTGTTTATTCCGATGGTGGATTAATAATGTGCAAGACTTAAAAAAAAAAAAAAATGTCTTTATCCATAGACTTACATTGCAAAAGAGACGTCTTTAAAAATAATTGGATATCTTTTGTCACAACCGCCCCAAAAAAAAAAAAACATTTGCAAAGTCTAGAAGAGCCGCATCATTAAATCATTTAATTCCCATTCAAGTTAGCGGAGCGCTTAACCAGACAGAGCCGGCTCAGCTGGATGAGGGCTCAAGTACGCCTGCTTTAAGGCACATAGTGCAGAAGCAGCGCTGCTCACGTGGGCAATTTTATACGCGCAAGTTCAACTTTCTTTGCTTCGCACACCACTAAGCAACTCTCATAGGAATGAATGGGCTCCACCTCAAACTTTGTATCCATTTCTCTTTATACAATGGCTAAGTGCCCTACCTGCTCCTTGTGCACTGACTCCTGTCCTAAACGTTTTATGGTCGCACAGGTAGATAGTAGTACCTGAATAGTGACTCATAAGTTCTACATTACAAAAACCTACCAACATGTCACCCCTTATTCTTAGGAAAAATTGGACAGGTTATCTTGAACGTGTATTATATTGTGGTAAATGAAAATCAATGGTAAATTTGTTGAACAAATATGCACATAGGCATTCTGACCTCAAGCAATAGTGTCATGTCACTTTCGGCTGCAGCATAGGGCAGAGGTGTTCAAACTGTTAGACGTGAAAGTGCAACTGTAAGTTAGTTACTGTAGTTCGGCCCACAGATTGGACCACCATTATTAATATGGTCAGCAGACGGAACTGCAGCAGTGGCTTATGGACACAATTAAGGTAACCTTTCTTGATTGCAGCAATATCCGGGAACCATCGCCTTATCGTGGTGGAGGTTGTGGTGTGTCCCTATGAACCTGAGGGCTGTGTTGTCTGGAGCTGTGTGCTCCTGGTAGGGTCTCCCATGGCCAAGGTGAGGGGCCAGACAAAGAATGGTTCAAAAACCCTATGAGTGAGCAAAGCAGACCCTGCCTGGAGGAAGCCCGGGGCCCCCGTCTGGAGCCAGGCCTAGACCGAGGACTCGTCAGCGAGCGCCTGGTGGCCAGGTTTGCCACGGAGCCCAGCCGGGCACAGCCCGAAGAAGCTACGTGTCACCATTCTCTCCAAACCCATGGGCCCACCACCTGTGGGAGAAACCATTGGGGTCCCGACCGAATGGCAATAAACCCAGAGAAAAATAGTAGGAAAAATATGCTCATGTGAAAATCTTTTCATTTTAAAATTCTCTTCCGTATTAAAGTAATTCAGTAATGTCTGTCTGTATATTGATGGGTACATTGCAAAAAGAAACTGCTAATAGGTAATTCGACAAATTTTTAATGGTGCTGATTGAAAATGTAAAACAACTGTGATAGGGTGTTGTGAGGGCGCTGATTTTATCTGAGGGAGTCAGAAGACTAAGGAGTGTGCTGGGGCCATGTGCATAAAACTCGGTGTAGACACAATAATAGAAATATGCATAAATCATATTTTCATTAGATTCATACATACACCCAGTTCTCTTATTTATTTCAATCATTTGGGAACTGGGAGCATGTGTATGAGCCTTATATCTACTCCCACATAAATGGACGTAGATATGCCCTGAATCCCTCACTGCATATCGATACCTGTGGCTGCTCCACCACACATTAGACCTGTCACTGACTCGTTATTATGGATCCACGCAACTTCTAGGCAAGGCTCGCCTGGGTAGGAAATTAGCACCCGCCACCAGCCAATGGTGGGTACTTTTCCAAAGTGACTTTGCCTTGTATACCAGCCACAGTGGCGGGTGGATTGTAAAACATTCCTTGTAACGGATTGGACAGCTTTTGTCAAGAGTGTTGTTGCTAAGTCACACCATGACACTGCTAATGAATCCCCAACATTTCCAGATTTTGCTGCTTCATGATAAAATATTCAAATACCAAAATAACAGAAGGCTTTTTTTGGCGAAGAAATTATGGGAAATGATACAGTTTACAGCCGGGGCTTTCACCACGCATTTTTCCGTCAACTCCAGAATTTTGTCAAGTGGTTTTCAGCGATAGTCCATGACAACATAGTTGAGCTGAGATACAGACAAAAGGAAAATAAATGTGGCGACATATCCCCGGTGTTAAGAGGCCCGCCGTGGGGTCAGCAGTAGCTGTTGAGGGCAAAGTAAAGAAAAAGAAGGTACTTTTCGAACAAGTGGCTCATTGGTGACAGAGGGACGAGGGAATAGTTAGCGTACCTTCCCACTGGACTTACTGTCGAAGGCAAGTGCATTGCCATACAACTGAGGAAGACGGGACCCCAGGAGCACAGTGTGTACAAAATTTATGGTACCCAGCAGATAAATCCTAGTGACTTTAGTGATTACCTGATATTCCCTCTAGCGCCACCATGAGGTTGGCATTTCAGATAATTTGAGCAGACCAGCATGATTATCTTTGTATCCATTAGGGCTGCATAATTAATTTAATTTTAATCACGATTTTGACGATCAAATTTGCGTGATCGAGCGATTTTTTTAAATGCGTCGTTTCATAGATGCTCCGGGGTTTTTTGCAAAGCCCATCTACCGCTCCGTAAACCACTGTCTGATCATGTGCCAGTCAGTTGTTCCCTGTATCGCGCAGCTTAGTTTCTAGATGGAGACAGTCACAGAGGACAGAGTAACGTGTGGAAAATTCAACAGCAGTCAGTTCTAAATACGTCGAGTACGTACGAGAGGCAAACCTGTATTTGTACCAGTGTTTCCGCTGGTAACTCAAACACAGAAGAAGTTATTGAACGCAACTAACTTCAGTTCGTAGAGTAATAGCGTGCGAGACGGAGCATGCTGGACCTGGGCGAGAGATGTGACCAATGGCCAGAATATCATAGTTCATAAAAATGCAGCGCAGTGACGATACAGACATGTCATACACACGTGTGTAACGCTGCTGACCCGCCATTCGACTCGTGCTGGACCCATTCATAATGAGTCAGCCGTCTCTCTGTGAGCAGCGTCCATCGCACTCCCTCTCTCTCCCTAGCTCTTTTAATCACTTAAAACAAGTAAAGGAGCTTTCTCAGAGATACATTTAAAAAAAAACAATATCCCATGCTATTTACTTCAGATAGCTATATTTCAGTTACATGTGTTGCAGCTGTATGTCTTTACAACATACAACTTCAACATAAGAATGTAGCATAATATGGATGTGAAAGCAGTTATAAATAGCCTGTGTGACAATAAAATATGTTTTGGTTAAAATCAACAAATAGTCATGAATTATTCGTGATCACAATATTGATCAAAATAATCGTGGTTATCATTTTGGCCATAACAGTGCAGCCCTAGTATCCATCTACAATAAAGAATGTGATTTTCATCAACACCTGTGTATCTTTTATTAAGTATGCCATAATAATGCTGTTTTGGGCTTGAGAAATCTGTTCAGGAGTGAAAATGTTTGGTAACCATGGTGGCTGTAGATCAACTCTGAAGATGGTAAAAGAAACCTTCCTCATCTCTTTACCTCTAAGCATATATTAATGTATTAATAATAAAAAAGTAATGTATTGAAGCAATTTAAAATATGATTGCACTTTATATAAATTTGAATTCCGGGAAAAAAAAGGTGGCTGGTAAAATTGGGCATCTACCAGCCACTGTCGCTGATGGGCAATAAAGTTAATTTCCCACCCTGAGGCCCGCCCTTCAATAGCATTCACACACTACTACTGGCCAGCATGATTACCCAAGGTAACGTAACGCGATTTCTTCAGGTCCTATCCCCTGACCAATCGGCTAACCTAACCTAACTACTCGAGGTCAATGCCTAACCCCAACCAATCGAGGTGCTTTGTAGGACGGGACTTGCCTAGAAGTTGCATGGGTTACATAACGCGTCACTCACAGGAACGGCTCGATGCTAGGAGAGTAAATTCATCAGGTGGACAGAAAACCAACTGAATACTAATGTTGTTCACTGTTTGATTTAGCAAGTTGTACACTTACTGCTTACACATCAAGCAAAATCTAAAAAAACGCAATGTCTAAGCCCACCGCTAAAAGAAAAAGAAAAAAAACTATCCTCAACCAGACCCAATCATATTCTTGCTGTTTTTCATGGATATTGTAGAAATATTTCAAAGAAGTTGTAATGATTTAATCTATAATTTTCTTTGGCGAGTGCGTTGAAAATATCAAAAGCTGAACTGAAATGCTTTGGACTGAAATCAACCATGTGAAAACCTTTTACACATTTAACCAGAAGACCACATTCAAGCTTATTCCAAGAATCTGCTCACCAAGCTTCTTTTCTCCAGCTCTTTGAGATAATATTTGACTTTGATAACCAACATGTTTGCAATAACAGCTATCTGTTCCAAAGCAAACTTTGGACACACCTGCAGTTCCTGCCAAGAACATTGATTTAAATTTATCTGGGAACTTGATGCTAGTTGCTGTCTGCAAAAACGATGGACTTTCTCTGTGAACAAAAGAAGCTGCAGTTTGCAGTGACAGACAATGCAGAATAATGCACACGGCTTTGGATTGATGACCGCATGTCAGTGGGATAGCTGATGGAGTTTTAAACCGAATTCTATGAGCAGCACAGAGATACGCTAGTTTTGAAACATACATCCCATTGTGTACTTTATACAGTTAATCCAGTTTTTCAAAGAAACATCTGTCAATTTTTCTCCCATTCGTGTTTTTTTTTTAAATCTCTTGCTCCTTCTCATCAAGCCCTACACTCAGAATAAAACAAAAAATATCAAGAGTTTTGAAAACCGTTTTTCACCTTGTTAAATCAATATAATCAAATAAAGCTTTTAATTTAAGCTGTATTACACACACACACACACACACACACACACACACACACACACACACCCTCCCCATGGGTTCCATTCGAACAGAGCCACTAAAGGGTGAGTTGAGGATTAGAATATAATCTCTGACTCCTTGTAACTTCTGTGCAGTGCTATCATTTCCAGCCACACAGGAAAGGGCCTTTTTCTGTTGGTGGCGGGCCAAATCTATTGCGTTTCCATTTTTTCCACCTCTCCTGCTGCCCTTATCCAATTCAGGGCTTATGATTGTAATACTAAAACAGAGCGAGTTGTCAAACCAGAAACAGCAATGATGAATGCCCCGCTGCTCTGTGTGCTTGGTTTTTTTTGTTTTCTTTTGGGGGGGGGGTTTGAGGTGCATTTTCTTGACCGCGACTGCTCTGCTGTACACTAGCAGGCAGCATTGATTAAATGCAATAGTTCTGTTATCTGGATAAGAAGGGGAGGAACACGAGGACGATAGTGGGCAAGGGAAAATAATGAGTTCTTTCATCTTGGCAGTGAGGGCGTCTGCGTCTTTCAGACTTCCCAGGGAGATGTACACAGCTTAAGGAAATGTTTAATTAGAAAATGCCAACCTTGTGTCTGCGTGCTATGTGTTCGGAATAACAACATTTATGATGTGAATATGACAGAACATTTCCTTTTCTGCTGCTTTCGCGACGCAAAGAAATACATCTAATCAATTGATTCTGAAGAGAGAGAGAAAATAATTAGCCGCCTACAAGGCCGCCACCGCTCTTAAGACGACACTGGATGGTACTGGATTTTAAACATATTTAATATTGTATCAGACGAGGCAATAGACCTGCACCAGAATCCTCCCAGTCTGTGTGTGTGTGTGTGTGTGTGTGTGTGTGTGTGTGTGTGCGAGACAGGTACCTGGTGTGAAAGTTGCAGAAAGTAAACAAAACCAGTCAGAAGCTTTAAGTAATAATGACTCATGGGGACGATTTCTAAAGAGCTGCTGTGGGTCTAAAACAGCATATGTTTCAGAAAGATTTTAATACCCAACGTTCATCATCCCAAGACTTGCATATAAAAGAAACCCCTACTGATTAAATCTATTACAGTTAGCAGTATGTAACCAAAACACCTTCTAAAACTTTCCTTTGATTAAAAACCAAGAAAATAAAGTTGATATGGAAGAGGTTTGTGAGGCCCTCTGGCCCCCAATGCTCCCCCTCATTTAGATGAAATGGATCGGTTTGTACCTGCACTGTGGTTTGATCATCACCTGACGTGGCTAATTGTGCTGACTGCTGGCAAGCTAGATGCTTTTTTCCTCAACATCAAAACTAAACCTGGATTCCCAAATAAAGCCAGAATGAAAGGAAAGAAATTTAAAAATATATATATATATATATATATATATATATATATATATATATATATATATATATATGGGAGAAAACAACTTGTTAGCTCACTAATGTTTTAGGACTGCTTTAATACAGCTAGTGTAGTTGCTTGGTTAGCTGTCTACGTCAGTGTATTTACACAACAGTAAAGCACATGAAATACATGCAAATTATCAGTCTGTCCCCGTTTCACAATGTCAAGGAAGGATCTTCCAAAGCCAGAATTTGGAGGATGCTACGTGATCAACGTCCGTCGAAGGACCGTTCCAATGTTGAGGATCCTCCCAATTCCTCCAAGGACTGAGTCCATTCAGAAAATGTCCCATAGACAGAGCCTTCGTGGTCCCATGTGTATCCTTCGTGGTCCCAAATCACCCACAATCCTATGCACGGGCCTTTGCCGGCTCACTAAAAAAAAATAATAATATTGCGGACCTAAGCGGGAGTTTGAGCGGCATCGCTGACGGTGAAATAATAATTTAAATGTAAGTATTTTTTGTGTGTGCCGTACATTTGTTATCACTGTTAATGTTTTACATCAATGTAAAGCTTAACGCTTTAATGTTAATGTATGTGTCCTCATACCTGGCAAATAAAGCTGATTCTGATTGTACAAATTGCTATAATAATTAGGGAGATACACCCCGAGCTAACGTTAGCTAACTGAACCTATCATTTCACATTCGGCTGCTAGCTAGCTGGTTGCTGTCTTTGTAAAGTTTAAAGTACGGTGGCATGTTCATCTCTTTTTATATGCTGTTACCGTATATGGTAACGTTAGAGATTTAGAAAGTTGGTGTGTTTATCACTGGTTGTATCTGTAGACGGGAGGTAACACTGCACCGTGTTAACTTCACTAGCAACGTTCAACGAAGGCTAACGTGTATGAGTAGTTTCCCATGTAATAACGTTATAGCATTCATAACATAAATATCTTTTTCTTGTGTTAACTGTCTTTTAACAGGGACCAACGGAGGCGGTCACCAAGGATGGCAAAGCCAAAGACCAGCAGGGAGAAAGAGGCCAAAGAGAGATGTTGAATACATTATTTGCTATATTAAAGATTGGCATTCTAACAAATGCTTTAAATTAACTGGTTTGTCTGTCATTAAGTTCTTGGGCGTGTGTATATAATATAAACTGTTTTTCAATGTCTATTTTTCCATCAAATTGTGACCTGGACAGAGGTAACTTCAAACTATAATTATATTCAGATGTTAACTGTTTTTATAACTCGTAAGGTATACATGTTTTAAAAAAGAAAAGTAGCAGTTAAAATTAGCTTGTAGTTTACTGCATACATGTAACATTAGCTTATTTTTCAGTTCAACAAATGCAAAATATGATCAGCGACTACAAGGTAAACGCTACCAGTTAATGAGACACCACAGGCAGTATGACATGCAGTAAACTGCAAGTGAGAAAGATTAAATAGTACAGTAGACACACAAGCGCCAACATATGAAAAGTCATAACACCATTGGTAAACACCCGCTAACACAGTAAAGGTAGGTGTTAGTGTGTTAAATGGTCAGGAGTTGTCAGTTGCGTTCATGATGAAGAACTACACAGTGGACTTTAACTGTATACAATAGACAGGTTGGATGACTAACCTAAAACTTTCTCCTTGTTTGCAATCTGGAAGCAACACCATCATCAGCAGCTGTGTCTGATTGCCCTTCGTGTTGAATATATTTGTGTGTACAGTATATAGTAATGTTTGAATAAATGTTATAGTAAAGATACATGTTTCGTTAGTCTTTTTTAAAACATGTATACCTATACAGATAGCATCTGAATAATTCCAGGTCACAATTTGACGGGAAAAAAAAACAGTTTATATTATATACACACGCCCAAGAACTTAATGACAGACAAACCAGTTAATTCAAAGCATTTATTGTTAGAATGCCAATCTTTAATATAGCAAATAATGTTTTCAACATCTCTTTTGCCTCTGTCTCCCTGCTGGTCTTTGGCTTTGCCATCCTTGGAGACCGCCTCTGTTGGTCCCTGTTAACACCAGAAAAAGATATTTATGTTATGAATACTATAACGTTATTACATGGGAAACTATTCATACACGTTAGCCTTCGTTGAACGTTGCTAGTGAAGTTAACACGGTGCAGTGTTACCTCCCGTCTACAGATACAACTAGTGATGAACACACCAACTTTCTAAATCTCTAACGTTTCGCATATACAGTAACAGCATATAAAAAGAGATGAACATGCCACCGTACTTTAAACTTTACAAAGACAGCAACCAGCTAGCTAGCAGCCGAATGTGAAATGATAGGTTCAGTTAGCTAACGTTAGCTTGGGGTGTATCTCCCTAATTATTATAGCAATTTGTACAATCAGAATCAGCTTCATTTGCCAGGTATGAGGACACATCCGAGGAATTTTTCTCTGGAGCATTAAAGCGTTAAGCTTTACATTGATGTAAAACATTAACGGTGATAACAAATGTACGGCACACACTAAAGATACTTAATTTAAATTTAAATTTAAACATGGGACCGCGAAGGAGACACAAATGCATCCTTCTCTGTCTAAATTTTCTGAATTAAGGACTCAGTCCTTCGAGGAATTTGGAGAATCCTTGACATTGGAACGGCCCGTCGACTGACGTGGCGACCTCATCCTGGCTTTGGAGGATCCTTCCTTGACATTAAGAAACGGCTGCTGATTCACCTTCTTCTAATTAAACAGCACAGTTAACAGTTCCACAACCATTTTGTCCAGTGTTTTGAAATGCGGCAAAAAAATTCAATGACACAAGCCCGCAATGACGTGCACTTGATAGCCTGTTCCATTGTACATGTCCTTGGAAGGACTAGTCCTACCAAGGAAGGATCCTTGACATTGAGAAACGGCATGTATGTGGACAGAAGAGTGGAGACGGTAGAAGCTAATAAGTGCAGCATTAAGAAATATCTATACAAAGTGACAAGAAACGTTTCAAGTAGACGTAGCCTAATAAAATAGTATAGTTTGAAATACACAGTGGTGCTCACTTACAAGACCAGCAGCAGGTTCAATCCTCCATCTGATCATAATTTTGTAAAACATGGTGAGATGTAGGCTATAATCCTAAATATTTTTAAATTAAGCTTAAATGTGATATACTATAATATGTAGGCTTTGCTTCTATCCATTTCCTGACAATATAAGGTATTATTCATGTGGCCTCTGTTGGAAAGACCAAAGGGCCGAAATCTCTTATGTATAGCTGACCTGTTAAGAAGATTCTTAAGTGATGAGTTCACAAAAGGCCCGGATGTTTGTCCACCCTTGAACATAATACATTATGATATTGGAAAGGCTTTTTCCCCTACTCTTCCTGGCCTTCCGGTTGTGGCCCTTCAGTGTGGTAACACTGTTTGCTTTTCAGATCCATGAGGGTTAAAATGGCCACACAGGTAAATGCTCCTTCTTTTGTCTGCCTTGTTAATCCTTGCTAAAACACACATAGATCACAATCATAGGAGTCACCTATGATCTCTCTGAATCCCTTTTTATCCACTCAGCCATGGTGACTCCATTAGAACCTGTCCTCTTTAAGTTTATTTTAGCCTGGCTTAATCTAGTCTCTTACAAGTCAGAGGCCTTCGAGGAACCTTCAAGGGTTCTTTTGAGGGCATCCACAGGGGGAATTTTACAAAGTTCCTTAAAAGAATTCATTAATGTTCCATGAAATCCAAAGGGACCTTCTACAGACCTCCAACATGTGGAAGGATTCAAAGAAGCACATATTTTTGCCGGGTGTGGATACTCGAAAAGCTTTTCAAACTCACTCTTTTTTTTTTGGTGCCTTAGCCCAAAGTCAGTCACAGAAAATGAGGATCCAGGGTCAGCCTAACCAATCTTTAGTATTCGTCTCACCAACACGGTTTCCATTTTTCATGAACTTTAAAGAACTAGGCTGATTTAGGAGTTATTTTTGCAAGTTAACTTCTAACAACATTCTCTAGCTGGGTCAATCTCACCCACATTTGTAGCCGTTTTTGCAGCCATTTCTCATGTAGGCAGCTAATTAGCGGGCTAGCCATTGTATGTAAGAAGATGGCGTCAGCCAAAAAGCTTCCGGTGTCCCTTTTCAACAACGAGCCGGTTATCAATGAGCACAACACCAGACCTGTGAGGTTTAGAAGTTTGGTAACAATATAGACGTTTTATTTAGTCATTCTAATTGCTACTAAAACAACAGTGCAATGCTAAAATGTCTATGTCTTAACATACAATGTATAAACAAGGGGTGTTCATTTTTGGCAAAGCTAGGCTAAACACATTCCAGACATGTTACTGGACTCGATGTACAGAGATCAAATTTGTATCAAGCTTCTCATCTAATTTCAGGTGTATTAAATCAGCTTATATTTCAAAATGTCAAAATGGTTCTTTCAGGGGCTCTTCGGTACCCTGAAGATCTTTGATGACCCCCCAACGAACCCCAGTTTTGTAAAGTGTGATGTTGCCAGACGCAGCCTGCTCCACTGGCCTCTAAAACCAAGTTAAACATGGAGACAGTGTGAGGTTATTTATTGCCTCCATAAAAGCTGGTAAGTGTGAAGGGGAAGAAGGGTGGAAGATGGAGGACGGGGGAGAGATGGAGCAGCTGCAGGCTCGGCTTTCCAAGAGGCTGTAGTTTGTTATCAGAAGAGGATCGAGCATCACACAAATCAAAGCAGGAAGCTACACAGGAGGGACAAATTCACTGACGCACACGTGCGTACAAAACACACAGTCACATGTGAGTGAAGAGTAAGAGGTGGTCCTCTAAAAAAGGTTTTACTTGCAGATAAGCACACATAATCACACAGACACACACCTACAGACAACCATGATGCAGACTCACACACACAGTCAGTGTGTTATTCAGACTGTACTAACAATTTCACACTTTCTCATTATGCCTCAGCCAGAAGCACTCGCATATGAATACACATTCATACGTGACGGCACAGTCAAACACACAAGCACAGATAACCACGAAACAACACACACTTGTGCATGTACACACAAACACAACTCTGCCTTTTATACAAACAATTTCCCACTTACCCACTCTGCCTCAGCCAATTTCGGGGCAAAAAAACCCACCATAAGTCCCTGTTCAGTAGCTGATAGTGAGTGCATCGTGGCTTCCAACAGCCTGAAGATGAGAAAGTTCAGCTGAGGTTATTGGATTAGTCCCCCTTTCTTTTTGTGGCGTTGTGTCCTTAACTTAAAGGGCGCATTGCTGAATGGATCGGACTCTCCTTGAAGGGGACGACAGGGTGAAAGGTTAGCCTCGAAGTACAGTTCAGATTGTTGTACCGTAAATGCTCTTGGTTCATCTGTAGCTCTGGCAGGAGGGCAAATGTTTTGCCACTTCAACTTGAGCGGCCTAGTGGCTGATATTACATGTTAATAAGCTGCACGATAAGAGGTAAACATGCAACATGCTATAACGTTGCCAATTGCTATAACAATATTACAATATTACTGTGTACTCAGTTATGCATTTCTGCTACTTTAACTATTCTGCTAAAATAAAATGCTTGTTGAATTTAAAACCAATGAAAAGATCATTTCCAACATTAGTTTTTGAACAAATTGAACAGTGAATTGAAAACAAAGTTATGACATGAAAGAATGACAGTTACATTTTAATATGCAGTTTAATTACTGAACTACATACAATATGTTGCAGCCTCTTGCGATGAGTTTATTGTGCCAGTTGTGATGACAATAAAAAATTATATATTGTACAGCCCTAATGGGGGCACGTTGTTTCAGATACAAGTGACATATGGAATACATAAAATATATCACCGATGCAACGGTTTTATCTTTTGTAAGGTAAACAGCGGAAATACAGCTTTTTTGTGTTCTCTACCAGGAATGTGCATTTGTGTGTATGCAATTGGTGCCTTGCCGGATTAAGTTGCTATGTTTTATTCTTTGACCAATAGCCAGAAATCAAGTTTCTCGAGAAAATGTTATAATACTTTACCTGAACCTACAGCTAAAAAGGTTTATGTTAAAGACAAACACTTTCTGTGATTATCATCAACTGAATATATCCATTACCAGTAGGTGGACCAATAGAACAGACCCCTGCTTTGCACGATCTTTTATCACATAATGCAGAGAGAGAGCTCCAACAGCTAAAACTAAATAGCTGTTGTCAGGGGTGTCCACGCCAGCTGTTGGACTTCTAACTTAACAATTTATCACAGTTTCCAATAACAGTCCAAAATCATGCAAGAAGAGCATTGAGAGAAACACTATAGGGATTGGTGTGCTAATGATGTGCCAAAATTTACCAAATGACTGACTGACTGACTGACTGACTGACACTGACTGACTGACACACACACACACACTGACTGACACACACACACACACACACACACACACACACACACACACACACACACACACACACACACACACACACACACACACACACACACACACACACACACACACACACACACACACACACACACACACACACACACACACACACACACACACACACACACACACACACACACACACACACACACACACACACACACACACACACACACACACACACACACACACACACACACACACACACACACACACACACACACACACACACACACACACACACACACACACACACACACACACACACACACACACACACACACACACACACACACACACACACACACACACACACACACACACCTGCCCAGTACAACCACAGTCCACTGGAGCGGTTGGGGGTTAAGGGCCTTGCTCAAGGGCTCTGAGTGGTGGCAATGAGGGACGGACAAGCACTGCTCTTTAACTTTCCCCACCCAATATTATCCTGCCGGTATGGGGATTGAACCCACGGCCTCCTGGTCACAAGCTTGCTTCTAACCTTTAGGCTACCACTGCATAACATTGATATTCACACGGAGATCCCTCGATCAACCATCCACTTGTTTTTTTTTTTTTTTTTGAACATGGCATAGTACAGCCATGGCCCAAAACCCAACCCAGATCAGGTCCAAACACAGACACGTTTATGCAGGTAAACAAACTTAAATAAATAAATAATTTTGATGCTGTGAGAGTCTAGCCTGAGTCTTAACACTGTGACAGCCGTAAACTGCATTGTGTTTCAAACGCTCAAGACTTCCATATTTAAAATACAATAGAACATAACTGAATGTGCTTTGGAGTGGCTATTACATCACTAATGCCTCCATAATATGCACTCAGTTTACTGACCAGTAAATTGGGATATTGGGTATACACAGTGAGGAAAGTAAGTATTTGAAACACTCTGCTATTTTGCAAGTTCTCCCACTTAGAAATCATGGAGGGGTTTGAAATTGTCATCGTAGGTGCATGTCCACTGTGAGAGACATAATCTAAAATAAAAAAATAAAATTTCCAGAAATCACATTGTATAATTTTTTAACTATTTATTTGTATGATACAGCTGCAAATAGGTATTTGAACACCTGTCTATCAGCTAGAATTCTGACCCTCAAAGACCTGTTAGTCTGCCTTCAAAATGTCCACCTTCATTCAATCTGTATGGAGGAGTGGGCCAAAATCCCTTCTGCAGTGTGTGCAAACCTGGTGAAAAACTACAGGAAACGTCTGACCTCTAATTGCAAAAAAGGCTACTGTACCAAATATTAACATTGATTTTCTCAGGTGTTCAAATACTTATTTGCAGCTGTATCATACAAACAAAATAGTTACAAAAATAAAAAATCATACATTGTGCTTTCTGGATTTTTTATTAGATTATGTCTCTCACAGTGGACATGCACCTACGATGACAATTTCAGACCCTCCATGATTTCTAAGTGGGAGAACTTGCAAAATAGCAGGGTGTTCAAATACTTAATTTTCCTCACTGTATGAATCATTATTTTGCATCATTGCTGACAACTGTCACAGTAATGTGCATCCTGTGGACACTACTTTTTTGTTCCACTGGAAATCTTATATATATATATATATATATATATATATATATATATATATATATATATATATATATATATATATATATATATATATATATATATATATGAATACAATTTACACTCAGACACACTAAAATGATGGACAGTCAAAATAGAGCACAATATAAAGAAGGCGTGATTTCAGACACAGCCTTTCAGTCACTCAAAGTCCTACATTTGCCATTTTTTTTTCCCCATCTGCTCCTGCACTCTAGCTCAGCAAATGCTGCAGCTCCAATGGATGACAGATGGAAAACAAAACATTTATGCAGCAAATTTGGGTTACACAAATATGGGTTTTTAAAGTCCCACACCACCAAAAGCCCGTCATTTATATCAATAATGAAGTCTATGACCAACACCCAAAATGATTACAAGGATTCTGTGTTATTTTTAAATATTTTTACTTGGCAGGAAGGAAATAAAATTGAGGTAATTTTTGTTTAATCAAGAAAATAAAAGTCCATGCAGGTTTTAGAACTCTAATAACCTTGAGCATCCTGTTTAATTATAACTATTGACCATTTTTGCAACAGATGTGTCCAAGTTTTCTCTTTGATCAATACCAAATATGTGAACTATAATCTTGTGCACTACGCACTGCAAAAGTTGAGTAATGTTAGAAAAAAACCTTCTCTCAGTCCCCCAAAAAAAATGTATAAGTACCAAGCAGCCCGTATTGAGGTTTGTTTATGCCTTAAAATATAACGTTGTAGTACACGAAGAACAGTTATCAACTTATTATGTATTTATTTAAGTGAGTCATGGACTCCCAGGCAGCTGTCACCCTGTCAAAATCGTCTCACTGTGGACTGTGTCTCATTAGCATGGCAGACGCCTCCTTTTAGAAACAAGGAACGAGCCAGCCTACACCTCTTCACAGAGAGACAATCTCTCGTTCCTGTTTTGCCACAGCAGCCTGTCACCTGCTGCCAACAACCCTTTCAAGGGGATTTTTCCTGCTCCACTGATGCACAGAAGGAGAACCTCCCCGTGGGTTTGCATGGCCACTTTTCATGGTGAAGGGCTTTTCCTTTAGAAAAGAGTCTTACTGCAGAAAGTGCCAGTCTTAGCAGGAGGACACTTTAAATGGTAAAGGTTTGTTCATAATTCTACATTTCCTTTTGAGGATTAAAAAATATCTAGACCTATTTGTGATATTAAAATCCTTTCACTTTTCTTTCCGGGTTTTTAGAAGAAGTATTGAAATATTTGATTTAAACTTGCTCAAAAAACCTTTTTTTTCCTCAATCAGCTTCATAATATGAGCGATGTGGTTCTGCATGAACACATTATGTGCCAAAATTAAAAAATTCTTCTAAGCTCTTTGAACTAGTTTAAAGTGGACTAGGCTCACCTAGAAAAAGGTGACGTCTGAGGACCAATCAGGATTTAGCTATTGTCTAAATCAAAATGTAATGACAAATGGTGCCTTATTAAGTTATGTTTCCAAATTACACCTGCAGATTCCAGATGAAGCAGATGAGTTCTTAAATAAATACATAAAAACTTAGGGATGTTTCTTCCTAAATTTCATTTTGTTGGTTGGTTATTTAGTCATTGTTATTCAAAGGTTATAGAGAAATACTTGGGATTTGAAACCACGTTTTTAGGGGCAATAGCTAGCTAAGTGATGATGCATTCACATGTAGTACATGTTTCATCAATGGTGGAAAATTCTAAAAAATAAAAATATTTTTGGGGATGTTCATTCTTTGGAGGTTCCATGAGAGAGCCCTTAAAACCAAAAAGTCAAGCAAGCATTGCCTCATTGGGATGAAACGGTGCAGTTTTTCATAGCACCTGAAACACAGATATTTTGAAAACTATGGATTTCTTCAAGACAACAATATTTTATGAGCTTCTGACATAGGTATCTGCAAACTGAGTAACTGAACTAGACAGACAAACAGTCAATTAAAAAGTACAATATTCCCCTATTATGTAGTGGAAAGAAGGCAGAAAGTCTCCCGAAATGAAAAATATTAATGTATTAATATTAATGCAGAAAACAATTTAAAAAAGGAAAATGACCTATACATGAATTTGTACTTGTGCTTATATTAAGGGGCGACTGTGGGTCAGTGGTAGAGCGGTTGCCTGGCAATTGGAAGGTTGGTGGTTCAATCCCTGGCCCTGTAGTCCCATGTTTAAGTGTCCTTGGACTAGACACAGTGTTTATCTGATGAGCAGGTGGCACCTTGTACAGCAGCCTCGGCCACAGTGTGTGAATGGTTCCTGTATGATGTAAAAGAGCTTTGAGTAGTTAAGACTAGCAAAGCACAGTACATTTTAGTACATTTACATTTATATTGAAGTATAGATTTAAAAAAAAAAATCATTTGTCAATTAATATTAATTAAATGAATAATATAATTTTTTCAGGGTAAGGTGACTTTCTGAAAATTAATTTGAATCTTTCTTTTAATTAAAAGTTTTTAGCCACACATCTGTGTTTTGGGAACTTATTCCCAGGAAGGTAGTGACATCCTCTGAGGCTGCTAACAGCGTTCATATGAGCTTTTGTGATAATGGTAAAAAGCAGACACTATCCCATATAGTTCAATGAGAGCTAGACGACACGTTGCCTGAGCCATTTTGCAAACTGAACTAAGAATAAATGATTGGATAATTGCTTTAAGTACAATGTCTATGGCAAATATATAGAAATGGGTCTTGTTGACAGTGTTACATCTTTTCAGTGTCCGTGCTGTGATGTGTAACACGGTACATGACACATATGGTCGAGGGAATAGAGGATTTGAAGAGAAGAAAAAATGACATTTGTTACAGCAGGGAATATCTATACATGCCAAGTGTAGAAAGACATGTTAGGAGGCAGAGGACCAAAGTGTAGAAGCATTAACGCATGACTCCAAGCCGTGTGTGTGTGTGTGTGTGTGTGTGTGTGTGTGTGTGTGTGTGTGTGTGTGTGTGTGTGTGTGTGTGTGTGTGTGTGTGTGTGTGTGTGTGTCATGTCTGACTCACTCCAAAGCCCAAGATGATCAAAGCCGGGACAGACTGAGACAGACAGAGAGCGGGGGACACAGTGAGCCAGAGATGGATGCAGTCCAGACCTCACATTACATGCTTGTCTGTCAAGCAGACAAATTATTAGGCAAACACCTGATAAGATGCAAACTCCAGCAGGGTCAAGGTGCATTTGTAGGCAATGAGGACTTTGGGCAGCACAGACACACCTGCTTTGCCATATTTGCAAACAGAAGGCATGTGTTTCCCTCCCTCGCATTGCTTTGAATTCCACACATCTTTGCATGTCTGTGGCCTGTTTGTGCAGGTATGCAATGTTGTGTAATGTGGCCAGCAGGTTGCCAATTGGGTAGAGAGGCAGAATTATAACCAGAACCTGTTTATTTTATTCTCAGGAGCAGCAGGAGGCTTTCTCCGAGCTGGAAGCTGGTGAGTGTATTACTTCATGGCGAATAGATGTGTCGAACAAGGTGGATTGGGCCAGTGCCATGTGCCTGTGAGGGGCCTTAAGCTGGTTTACACAAAAACACAGTTAAAACACACGGGCAACAGAGAGACCTTCTGCTGAGAAACTCTGAAGATGGGTTCAGCTCGCACGTTCCAGTGAATATCAGGGTTTGTCCTGCACAGTGATATTTTTGGCGCCCCACAAAGATCAACTGCTTAACAATTTGAACAGAAATTTCACTTCAGTCTACCCTCATCCACAGCCGCTATATTTGACACGTGCTAAACTGCAATGTTTTGACAGGGCCTAAACGCTCCGCTGTGCTGCAAACGCTGATAGGATCTTAATTTTACTGTCCAGAGTTGGGCTTTACCAGCCTATCCCGGTGGTTTCAACAGTGGTATTTAATCAGTTTTAACCGTCCAGTCAGTCTGTCCAGCTCATTAGGCTGTTTAGCTGCCGACACACAGAGTAACACAGACTCATTGCCTTTACTGTATGCAGACCAGCAATGCCAACTGTCATTACGCTTAATCTGTGCACTCAGATTTTGCTTTTTCTAATCCACACATTGTGTGAGGCCAGTAATAAGTTGTGAGCGATTTTATCCAAAGCAAGGGGTATAAAATATGAAACAAGAGCTGGTCAGAGCACTGGATTTTAACAATGTGGTAGATGTTGATGGGGAGCAAAACATGGCTAAAAGAAAAGTGAATTATATTGGATGTCCAGAAATATGACACCAAATGAATGCTGTATGTGTAAAAAGACAGTTGTTTGCTAAAACATTAGCCATGTCAACTTTATAAAAAGGTGATAATCTGCCTGTGTTGTATCTACATTTACTGTACACTTTCTGCTGCCCCCTAAGTAGCCTGAATAAATCAATTTAGTACAGCCTTAAAGTCTCACAACGTAAATCTCTTGGAAAACTGTCCCTTCCAAAAAAAATTGATTCTTTACCGGCAACCTCATCTTGGACTTTCAGGTATGAACATAAAAAAGTAAGTTTGTTAAACTCTATGCTCAATATGTTACAGATAAACTACGTGTCAGTTTAAGTGTCAGACCAGATTTAAAATCAAAATCGTGACACCCATACAAATCAAAATGTGTAGTACCTTCATAAAGCTTAGTGTCTTCAAAGTGCTTCACAGGTGATTGACTATAATGCACAGTCTATAATCTGGGCATTGTGTGTGTGTGTGTGTGTGTGTGTGTGTAAGCAAATGGATAGGTTACAGTACAGTCAGACCTCTGTTCTTAATCTTTGCTCGCCTCTATGGAGCCTGACAGTAATACCACTTTGCCCTGCAGGGGGCGAAGCACTGCAGTGCAGACATGAAGTGTGAGAGGACACACGTTTCATCCATTTTCTTCTGTTTCCTGTCTTACTTGTTTGCATTTCATTAGCAAATCATTCCATGTCCTGATAACTGCAGCGGTGGTGAATTATGATGAGGCTGACGTGACAAACTTTGGCATGCAACGTTTTCCGTTTATTTAGGAAGCGTCTGAATAAGGAATGTATGTGAGCGAGAGACACGGAGGGAAAACAAATTGTTGGCACTCACTGGAACAACATCATGAGTAGGTGAGAGGGAGTTACTGTATGTAAACAGAAATATTGAACTACTGTAATTCTTTCACTCTAAATATAGTAACAAACTAGCCAGCAACCACCTCCAGTACAACACTGTTGTTAAAAAGCCTCTATGTTTAAACAAGGATTACCTCTTAATACCTCAGTTAGAAACATTTATTCTAACTTGCACAACATTCCAACCAAAACACACTACTGCTTCAGTGTGGTGATTTGCAAGTTTGGTTGGGACTACTTTTTGTTTTGCTCTTAGATTCCCGTTCTTATTTTTTTTTTTAACACCCTGTCCATTGAGTAGGCGCCAGTCCACTGAAGTGTACAGTATGAGACAGCCGTCACAGGATTATTCTCTGGTTATCACTATTAGCAGAGACTCCAGTCTGAAGTGTAGTTCCCTTCACTTCCCTGCTAAACCACAGAATTTGCTTGAATATTTAACAAATAAAAGTTAAGCTTTAGTTTCACTCCTCTCCTTCAATTCATACACAGGTCCCATTGTGTTGCAGCGAGTTTCAGGTCTGTGTGTTAATCAACTCTTATGTGGTGTGGGATTATTTTGTGGGCAAGGTTTTCCCTGCCGTTATACGGCTTAGGTAAAGCACCTAAATCTTGGGTTACACTCGCGTGCAACACCGTGGCGCAGGCCTCCATAGATTGCGCCCTAAAAGCATGCACGGAGACGTTTGTGCTCAACGCATTGTTTGTTGCAGTATTCTCCAAAACACCAGGGGGGCATACAAAATAATCTGTGAAGAAGGGCAAAGTAGTAGAGAAGAAGAAAAGAGCGGAAGGAAAGCAGGCTGCCTGGCAACAGTAGTAAACACATCCATGATAAAACACCAGCGTAGTTATCTTTGACAACGTGATCTGTCATATTTTTCAACACAAACTGCAAAATGCTTCTTCTTTTCCCAGTGAGGTGTCTCTCTCTGACCACAGAAGGCCATTTGACTCCCTGTGGTCCATGAAGAATCACTCAGACGTTTGTATGATTTACGGACATTTAAAAACATTTCAAAAGCATCACACATATCTCATCAACAGAATAGATGAGAGACACAGACATTCCTCTATTTATGATGCTATCTTGCGCTTCATCGGTAATAAGACAGAAAAACACTTCTTTGGCTGGGAGAAATCACAGTCCATATTACATTTACAAATGGTGATCCACAGCCAGAGATCTTCCATTTGGTTTGCTAAAGACCATACATTGGCGAGGAAAATGCTGTGTAGTTATAGACGATGAGGAATTAGCCTTAGCCTAATGTTAGCCCTCCTCATGCCACCTAGTTTACAGTCTCAAATCTTGCGTGCACTTTGGACCAGAAGAGCTGTGTTAATAGACCTCGGCAGTGTTTTATTCGGTCTCATTACAAAATGGTCCGCATTTTTACTCCACGTTGTCTTTGTCTCAGACAAAAAGGACAGGATTTTATTTTCAACACCACAACTGTTGTGATGTTGAAATGGATAAAAAGTGAAAATTTTTGTTGCAGGTAGATTTAAGGTGTCAGGCCCTAAATCTTTTGCCCGTGCCACTTAAATTTTTAGTTTGGAGGCCTGGAGCCCTCGACTGGTTTTAAGGTTGACCAGCTATTATTTTAGTGATAAAACTTTGCCAAATATTGCTTTAGTAATCTCTTTGTTGCTACGACAGACAATAACTCAATAGTATGCAACTCAGTTGCTCCAAAGCGCTAGCAAAAACCCAAGAAAGATGCAAAGTATAAACAGTACAAGGAAAACATTTCTTGTATTGCTCCCTTTTTGGACCGTGGCTGTTTGGTTCCGACCAGTGCTCATGTAGTCTATTTGGGTTTGACTGTTCTTGGCTTGCTTTCAGATCAGGTCTTTTAAAAAAAAAAAATAATGTTTGCATGCCGGGTTCAGTTATGCAATTTCTGTCACATAGAAACCCATTTGGTGTCATGCCAACATCACAAGTAGTGGGTACAGTATCCAGCCTGATGGAAGTCTAGTAATCGACATCTAAAAACACATGCATGCCAAAGCCTAATTAAATTGCTCGTTCAGGCAAAAGCCAAGGTAATTTTTTTTTTTTGTATTCACTGTGTTAAAAATAGGACTTCCATTGTCTCTGACTGGCAAACTCCGTTAAAATTCTGGCCCATGCCCATTCATGAACTGGACGACTTATCCATATTATGTGCTTTAATCCTGGTTAAGTGACTACCCCATTAACTCCATCTGTAGCACTTTGCATTGTTTGACTTTGCATATCTGTACTTCATTGATTGTGATTATGTATGATGTTTGTCTTACCAGAAGCCCAATTACACTTCAGAGACACTACAGGCTTGAACTCTTAACTCCACTGCAGAGAAGGCTAGTAATCTGTATGCTTATCTGCTTCAAAACACATACTAATCTGCTTTAAAACACCTTGGAGTTGGACTGTGCAAAAACTCTACATTGTGCACTTTTTGGGTAATTTTTGGAAGGTGAGGGCTTTTAAGCAGTCTGAAAACATGGCAACTGTTCTCATTATCTCCCCTTCACTTTTCTTAAGCACTTTGAGAGAATTTGTGTACGTGTTTGTGTGTCTCATCCTATCTTCCTGTTGTTCGTGTTGGTGAACGGTAATCTGAATGAATAATTAATTCAACTGTGAACCAGTTATAAATGAGGTTTGGTTTTTTTCATTTTGCTGAACAACAAATGTGCTTTGATGTTTCCCACCAAGGCTGACTAAGAGCAAAAGAAATAAAAATAGAAGAGAGCTCCGTTACAGCAGGTTCAATGACTGCGCTCCCTACAGAGGATTTTATAGAGGGAGAGGATTTGAAGCTAATCCCATCAACAGAGTACAGTATCAATGAGGGCAACCAAGTGATCCCCGCTGCATCTCAGAAAAGTTGCTCAATGACACTGCTGTCAAAGCTCTTAACTGATCAAACTGGCAAATTGCTATTTAAGGCAAGCAGTATTTGTAGGAGCTGTAAGCCTGATAAAGATTGAAAGAAACAAGCCTGCATCACAATGGACAGTGATTTTTGCAAATCTCTTACAGAAGTAGCATATCCCCTCCAAATCACAATAGGAGGCAATGCAATGGAATACTGCTATTGTCAGCTGAAACCCCAATAACTCTATAAGTCTGGATAGATAAATAATGCTGTTCTAGCATTCTTTCCCTGTGTCCAAAACATCAAACTGTAAACCTACAATATCAGTAATGTTCAGCCTTCAATGTCACTTTCAATAGCTTGCATGGATTTCTGAGTTGAAAAAAAAAAAAGTTTAAATAAAATCACTGCCACATCCCAAAAATGAAGGCACTTTATGTTTAAATACAGCATCAAATTTGCAAATACAGCACTGTAGAGTAAAACCGGTTTGGGTTTTGGGCCTTTTTTTAAACCCTCCTTTAGACAAACAATGGTTTCTATCCCATATGGAATTCCTCCCAAATGCAACACAAGTTTGGATCATCATTGGGACTAGTTGAAAGACAAACAGAAAGAGATTCTGAGGGGTAGTAATGAGTCATGCTGTGATTGGTGACCTAGCCCTGCTCCCTCCATTTCCCTTCATGTCCCGATGTTTAATTCTGTACATTTTCTGAACATCTGTTTTTAACAAAAGTCTATCATTTCACTTAATAGCAAATTAAATAAGAGCTGATTAGTTTATTCTCTGGATGTCATATGTAGCATCAGACCACTTGTTGAACTTTCTCTGTTTAGGTATCAGCCAGTATTTAAATAAACTGTCATTTTTATTTTAGAAACAAAACTTCAAAATAGAATAGTTAACTTTGAATGATAGGGCCAGTATCAAAAACACAATAAATATACATAATAAAGTGTCACATTTTTGTATTAATTGTAGCAGACACAAAGAAGTATTAAAAATGAAACCTCCTCTTAACATTGTATAGAGTCCACAGCTAAGTAAAGTCTGGCCACAGAGAGAGAGGCCACGATGAGCCACAGGCAGAGACAGTCATGATGAGGATACCATTATGGCTCCGATCCCACACCTCCTTCCTCTCACTGCTGCTTCAGCCCTTGAACCCCATCACCTAGAGTTGCTATCAAAGCCTGACACTGATGATATGTTCACTGGGCTGGGGGATAGACCTTATCCATCATCCTGCTCTTCCCCAATAAAATCCATTGACGGAAAACACAACAACATGGGGCACTGGAGAAAAGAGATTCAAGACTCAGGATTCAAGGATAACTAGCTCTCAGTAATCACTTATGAAGCTATGGGCATGCTGGAGTCATTAATGGTCAAAATTCCCACTAAAAACGCCCCTCTCTCACAGCAAGGAAATAGGAAAAAGTTAGCAACAGGACATTGTAATGAGTTCCGGGCTTCTTTAATGAATCATGCAGATGAACCCATTGCGGAAGTCCAGAGTTTTTAACTGTATGTTCACTGAACTACAACTGCAGTTTTGATTTATTCTCAGGGAGAACCTTTAGAATCTTTGGGAGAACTTTTGAGAAGCCACACTAGAAAGATATGCAATTTTTTGAAAAGGGGATGAGATGTTTGCTCTGTTGTATAAACTTCTAAGACTAAAAGTCTAAAAACCAAACAAAAAGTCCACTAGTGGCCTAATAGTAATTATATCATTACACCCTACAGTACAAATGTGTTAGACAAATTAGAAACGTAATAATGATTCTGCTAAGAGCACAGCCTTACTTGTGTGTGTCTAATTGCCAAAGACTTTGTACACACACACACACACACACACACACACACACACACACACACACACACACACACACACACACACACACACACACACACACACACACACACACACACACACACACACACACACACACACACACACACACACACACACACACACACACACACACACACACACACACACTTCATGAGTGTAAGGTTTTCATGAGGGTAGAGTAGACCAAAAGCCATGGGGTCACTACAATTTAAACCATTTACCCTCTGAAGAGCAGGAATGTGCTCAAGAAATCTCATGGCAATTTGCATATCATCCATCCATTTTCCACAGTTTAGTCAAGTCGCAGTGGCAGCAAGCTAAGCAGAGTAGCAGCAGATCCTCCAGCTCCTCCTGGAGGATCCTATCTGGTTTCCTGATCCCTGATATATAATCCCTCCAGCATGTTAAGGGTTTCTGGAGGACCTGCTCGACCTGCTGCAGAGAAGGAAGTCCAAAAACTGGCTTCTGTCAATGCAAAGGAGGAGCGGTGCCTTCCAGATGTCTGAGTGTTCAATATTAAATACATTTAAAATAAATAAAAATAACGTGAATTTTTTTCATAAATTAACCAACAATGAATGAAATGAAATAAATTATGTTAATAATTTACATTTATAATATATTTTATCAATTTGATTTCAAAAGTTTTTATTTCATAATGACATTTTTCTCGATGACTATTTCATTTCAACTTATTTCATGTCACTTTTAATATTGACGCATACTTTTTTTTTCCCTCTAACGTCACTTATTAGACAGTAAAAGTTACTACGGCATAATAGAGCTTCTAAAGCACATATGCAAAAACTCTCAACGTACCAATTTTCAGAACACAATCAACCACATTAGACTCGCCTTGGTAACTTAATGAAATCAGTATTTGTGTTGTTGCATAAACAGCCAGCTAGAGAATGAGGGGCATCTAAGAAAATTAAATGCATGCCTAACAGCTGACAGATATGTGCTACAATGCATGGTACTCTCTTCCATTAGAAGCCACAAAAGATGTCTGAAAGAATCTTTTAATAATGATAACTTTGCATAATTAAGAAGGCTGTGAGCTAATGGCTTCAGAATTAACGCAACTATCCGAGGTGGATTTAAAAGATGTACATGGAATAGAGTATTTGAAACCTCAAAAGGCCAAAGCACTGAACATGCATGCCATTTAATGTCTTTAATCTTTGCAGACACATTTCCATATGTAGAAACATCAGAGAATGAGCACTGGCATGTTTATGTCTTGCTCTGTGATCACAGAAGGATTACTGAAAGGGAATACTGGACACAGGCCCATGCCCAAGAGCGTACCAAGGCCCAGGGTACAGAAGCTCTGTTTGAAGTGACTGTTTCTTGTTACCGATCAAATGACCACAAAGACACAAAAAGTCCACAAAGAGATACAGAACAGCTGCAAAGACACACAAAAATGACCACATGGGAATAGAAAATGACAGCAAAGAGACATACTAGACAAACTAGGGCTGCATGATTAATCTAATTGCAATGTCACTCTGTGCCATTACATAACCGCCAAAATTGGTAGATAGATATGTAACAAAAAAGGTGTGCTGTGTGTGTGACACTGTGTGCACGCCACATCTTCCCGACAGCATTTAAAACAAATGAATCCACCGTGTCTTAAGAAGCTTAATTGTTTTATTGTTCATTGCTCACTTTACATTGTTTTTGCTGTCTCTTTTCCCCTCACACAGCCGCTAAGCTAAAGCCTGCCAACGCTCACCGGCGGTCGCGCTCCTCTCTTGCTTCACCACTCGGGCACTGACATCACTCACTTTCCTGTGAAGCGTCACATGAATATGTCAGCTGTTTGGGGGGAGTGAGCAACTCCTTAAGCTGCACAGCTTCCGGAAGACTGCTATTCTTGCCTACATCTCCTTGATGATCCCTCCTCAACGCTTGCTCCTCGTGGCAGAAATAAGAGCTTTGAGACTGCCTTCACCGAGGAAGGACTGAACTTTGGTTCAGCCGAGGAACGAGGAGCTATCAAATAAGGGCTATGAGATGCAGCCATAGACATACAAAACAACCACAAAAGAGGAACAAAACAACTAGTCAACTACTTTCTCAGGGTATTTTGGGCATTTTACATGCGTGCCCATTGTCTGCCCATAATGCATCCATGTGTCTGATGAACAGAATTACAGGCATAAATACTGTATAAATGTATAAGACCCTACAGTTTGGGCATTTAGTCCACTAAGCTATACTATACACTGTTCCATACTAGCGGCCTAAAATCTGCTATTTTATCTGCTTTTATGTTTTAACTGCTCTTTGTTTAATTTCTTATACTGCAATGCAACTTATTTTAAAAAAATTTATGTAAAGCACTTTGAATTGCCCTGTTGCTGAAATGTGCTATACAAATAAAGCTGCCTTGCCTAAGCAGCAGAGATTTAGCATACGTGAGGACACGGTGAGATAGGTGCGCAGGAGAAGACTGAACGCTACAATTACAGCATCGTTATCAAGTACAGCGTCTCACAGCTGAGACCTTCGTAGTAATAATTCTTATTTTTGAATAAAAACACCTGGTAGTACATCAGTTTAAACTCATTTTTCACCCACACTTTATTTTCCCACTCAGCCAGGGTTCCTCAATGTATGCAATTCATTTTTTCATCCAATTTTAAATCAGTTTCTTATTTGAAATAAACAAAAGAAAAAGAACGAGCAAAAGATGAGCAAAAGCATAAAGCAGATAAAACAAAACCCATAAACCTGGGTTTCATTTCCTCTGGACAGTTAAGGGAAACTGCATCATGCATTAAAGGGTATGATGATGTGTATTAATTGTACAGTAAATTCCATTACTTGACTGGAGTCGAATGGCATGTTATCCGAATCAAAATGAATGCTCTAAGGGACCACTACTTTCCATAACAGCATGTACTTCTAAAAAGCCCATGATTTGATTTGAGTGCCGCATTATCAAGAACCATTTTGCTTTAAGAGACTTAAACTAGAAAATATGTATTCAGCTGGGGTTTCTAAGTGAATTTTTATCTGTAAACCATGAGGCAGTAAGAATCGGTTTCAAAAGATGCTATATGTTCTCAACTGCTGATGCTCATCACCAAATTATTATGTTGCCAATGGACAGGTGTTAGTCTGGTCCCAAGACTTATGATTAATAAGGCTTAGCAATCTTTTGATCTTGTAATACTCACAGTATGTCCTTCGCCCTAAATTCTGTATTTTGGGAGGCTACCCCACACTTCCAATTTAATAGCAAAAAGATTTCAATTACATGATAGTCCTATGTGTCACTGCCAGCTCCCATCACATACAACAGAAATGATGACGCTTTTAAATAAAAAGCACAAACTATGGTCTCAGACGTCACCAATAACATAAACATAGGCCTTTCTCAGAGACTGAACATTAACGAAGGTGATTATGATGTTGTATATGTATACTTGTGAACACATTAACAAAGACAAATAATGTCATGAATTAATTTTTTAAAAACACTTTGTTTTGCTGATAAACATTTACCAACCCAAGTGTTTGAGGGCAGTGATTCAAAACTAGGGTTAGATGTACCCTAGATGGAACTTCTGCATTTGCCAGGGGGTATATGTAAAGACTGAAGGAGCTAAAGCAAGTAGCAAGCGAACGTTAACAAAAGCTAAACATGTTAGCTAACCTATCGGGGTGCGTTTTTAGGTGTCTTTTAAAATTAGATGTGGTTGAGCCAGAATCTTTTATGATACCACATATTTTGCATTCAGTACTTCTTTTGTTTAGGCTTTTTTGTATAAAGTTTTTAAAGCCAAAGCATCTAATGAATGCTGCTGGTGCAGTCAACATGTTTGTTGTCCTCTCTCATGTGTAGCCGTGCGCAGCAGATACGTTGTATTTTACGTGTTAGGAAGGTAGATTACACATTATGCAGGGAGGAGAAATAACATTCAGCCATCAGACATTTTCTACATATGAAGATTAGGACGTCACAATATTGGAAAAATCTGACTGCGATATTTTTCCCCCCTGTGATATATACTGCGTTATGAAAAAAGAAAAAGTAATTTTTAAAAGATGACATAAATAGCTCTCTTTGGAAATAAATCATTTGACTACTGTGGTGATTGTAGGGGAGTGCATCTACATAGAAGAAAAAAATGAAAAAGGATCTTTCTAATGTGACTCTTTGTTTAACTGTAATGCTTTACAAACAAGTAAGCGCTGTGACTAACGTTACTCTTCTGAAGTGGTTTTGGAGGGAATTAGGTAGAAATACGCTGGTTGACAAGCATGACACCATTGTATTCATATAATAATCAATCAATCCAGGCCAACGTGAATGACAGTGACTGCATGTTGCTTCCTCTAAATTTCAGGTTGTGGTCAACTAGCGGGGCCAGCTCGTTAGTTTGATAAATTGATCAGACCTGCACGTCACGCGCACTAGCAACAAACTGTATCGAAGAACAATTAAATCAGTGGAAATGACGTTAGATCAGACAGACTTCTGTAGTAGACTAGTGTTACGTTTCCAGTGTCGCGGCTCCTAACTAACTATATTAGCTTTAGCCTGACTCGTAGCAGCTTTCTGCTTGTTTCTTTAGGCTAACTATATTAGCTTTAGCCTGGCTCGTAGCAGCTTTCTGCTTGTTTCTTTAGGCTAACTATATTAGCTTTAGCCTGGCTCGTAGCAGCTTTCTGCTTGTTTCTTTAGGCTAACTATATTGGCTTTCGCCTGGCTGGTATAACAGCTTTCTGCGGGGGAAATGGCTGGGAGACATTGTGATGGCCGGTAATAATCATGTAAAAGGAGAACAGTGAAAGTTTACGTTCATATCAGCAAAAAAGGATTAGCGTCAACATCGCAACGTCCTGAGATGTGACTATCGCGCATGCGCACATCAAGATGTCAATACTAAAACCCAATATCGTTCAGCCCTAATAAAGAGTAGAGTCTGAAGTCACTGTTTGTGCGACTTAAGTGCAACTCAAGTCAGAGTCTCAAACTCACGTCCCCATCTCGTGAAATATCTATAATATACCTTTTGATAATAATAATAATAATAATAATAATAATAATAATAATAATAATAATCCGTTCACGGCCACATTAACTAACATGCTTTGCCCAATGTCAAGTACAGCCCCTTTAACAAAAAGGAAAGAATGTGTCATACAGTGTAAATGCAGAGTGTGTTCAAAATAATAAAACCAAACACAATAGACCAAATGTATGCAGTGAAATAGGACGCAGTGTGAAAATAACAAGCAGTACTGTTAATACCTCATTGTTCCCACAGGGAAAAATTCCTTCATCACCAAAACAGCCCAGTTTGTACAACAAAGGGAGCAAAAAAAGAGACAAACCAGAGACACACCAACACATACAGTAAATACCAGCAGCTGCCTGGAAGCCACAGTAAAAAGGATGGATCAGAATCAAAAGCCTCCTGCACAACAACTAAAATGTGCCTATGTTACACATTTTCAGACATAGGGGCATTTCATTTCAGACGGATTCACTGTGGTAAGCTGTAGGTTACAGGAAAAGCCTAAAGTGTAATGGTGTTCTAGGACTGGTACAGTTATGAGATAGGGTGCATTAATCGTCAAGAGCTTTGCTGCAAATAATGATTACTACTATTGATCATCATTCAAGTCGTGGGACAGAAAATTAATCAGTAACAAGTTTGATAATCTAGCAATCATTTAAAGTTATTTATCAAGCAAAAGTGCCAACATTGGCTAGTTATAGCATTTCAAATGTGAGGATTTGTTGGTTTTTTCTCTGTATTATTCCATTAGAAATTCAATAGTTTGGGCTTTTTGCTTTTTAGCATTGATTGAAAAGTATTAATAAATAAAAAGTCAATAATGAAATGTATCCAAAGCTCCAGCCGTGCTATTGATGGTTAACTGTTATTTTATAGCTGCAAACTTTTTCTTCCTTACATATCGAGCAGGCACCCACATTAGCATTCATTTGGAGTCATTTTTGTGTCCACATGAACTTAAGTCCAATATTCACTCTCCTTTTAGCTTGGATTTGGTATCAACCAATTCTTGAGGGAAATACCTTGTTCTTTAGCTGCTAAATGATCCACTATGTACACTGTCTACCATTTGCTGATGTGCATTTAGTGCACAGCAGGTTATTAGAGCTTTGTTGTTGAAATAGCTGCCTCGTGAGAGCAAGGTGTAGGCCAAAATACAAAAGATGCAAAAAACTACATAGAGCTGAAAAAACTGCAGTGGTGTGTGTGTGTGTGTGTGTGTGTGTGTGTGTGTGTGTGTGTGTGTGTGTGTGTGTGTGACTATATAGCTGCGCCTTGCAATGGTGTGGCCCAAACTGTGGCAACAGGTTAACTTACTGAAAGACATCAATTTAAACATGCTGAAATCATGGACTCATTTACCAACACAGCTGGATATTCAGTAAGTTTACATGCACACCAATATTCCACTATTATTCCGAATATGACAATTTCCGAATTTGATACAGGTCACGTAAACAGCAGATTCCAGACATGTGGGATATTTCGGTATTATTCGGGTTTTAGAAGCATTCTTTGGACATGTAGCCTATACAGCGCATTCAGAATATGCGTCTCAATCTGGCTTTTCACCACGGTCTTATGGTTAGCTCTGTGCGTTGATACGGTTGCTGTACACAAACCAACCAGCCAACAGTTTGCAAGGCTGGAGACCCGATAAGGAGAAACACAGCTACTTTTAAAAGGCAGCTTTTGGCAAAGCTTTATTTTCTATTCCACAATTCAGCAACAGCGCAATTTAAAGTGCTATACATAAAGATTAAAATAGTAAAAGTTACAGTGCAGTACAATAAATTAAACATTAAAGAGCAGTTAAAAAAACATAAAAGCAGATAAGATAGCAGATTTTAGTCTGCTAGTATGGGACAATGTATAAGCCGCTGCCCCACACACGTCATTGGGGCGCAATAACCATTTTGTGAAAACCCAAACTTTGTTGACCAATAAGGTCGCTCTATACAGGTAGAACCCTACGTCTTTCCCATCTCATCTACCACAAGCCCTGTAGATTTTACTATAAAATCTAGGTTGGAGAAATTCTCAGACATAAATTTGTTTCCTGTTCAGAAATACCCCCAGAATTGCCACAACCCTAATCTCACAAATTGTTAACAAAAACAACCCAAATGGTACCAAGTCACCAATATATAATGATAATTTCACTGTTTCGTTGCTTAATCAATTAACCATTTTGTGGAAACCCAAACTTTGTTGACCAATATGGTAGCATTCTACACAGGCAGAACCATAGTTCTTTACTATCTCATCCACCACGGGCCCTGCAGGATCATGTGACTTTGTACTCTGGTTGCCCATAACCAAGAGTGGAAGTACTTCTCTTTACACTACAATATAGTAGTCCCTATAAGGCTTAGTTTAAAATCACGGCAAACTTTGCAAAATCCTGAACAGCTCCAACTGTTTCTTGTAGATTTTACCATAAAATCTCTGTCACACCCACGTTGGAAAAATTCTCAGACATAAATTCGTTTCCTGTTCAGAAACACCCCCAGAATGGCCATCAAACATGATCAAAGACTTGGATATCAACAGGTTTTTGGATTTGTGCACACATCGCTAGGCCGACCTTTTCAACAAGCCGGTTGAAGGAATGAAAGAAGGACGCGGTGTTCACACGGACCTTGAAGTCCACCACCACTGGTAAACTTGTTTTGCACGGCTACATGTAAAAACGGGTATATTAGTGGAGTACTCACTTTCATTTGTAAAGCTAGTCGGAATATTGTCTTTTTCGGAATAAAGGCAAAATATTAGATTAAATAAGTATATTATGTGCATGTAAACACTGATGAATCCAGCAAGACTAGAGAGTAAAGGATCTGATGTTAGACTAGAAAACATTTTCACTATCTGAGGTTTAGCAGACAGTGAGAGATAGCAGGTGGTTTGAATTTCACTCTTAAGTTCTGATTCATTACTTCCAGTGAGGGAAATGTCCACCTCCAACACCAGAGTTTCATTTGGGCATAAAGTGTGAATGGGCTCTCATACACTAATAACAGGAGAGATGCCAGAGACTGACACATCACTCTGTTGTTATGCTTTTCACACTGGGTGCTGTGTCTGGGGAACGGTTTTGATGATGCCCTCTTTAGTTACATAAATGCTGCCGGTAAACACTGACTATGTTACCTGCACATTAATATGCGACCATTATTCTGAATGAATATGCAAGAAATATTCAGGTTTACGTCATACTGTCAGCTCTGTGCGTTATGTTTGTTGTACACAAGCCAACAGTTTGCAATGCATTTTTAAAAAGAAAAGGAGAAACACACTGTTAAACATTATGAAACACTTCAACAGTAACTGGTATCAACAGGTTTTTTGATATGCGCAAACACTGCAACAGCAACTTCAAGAAGGGGGTTGAAGGAATGAAAGAGGGAGGCTGTGTTCACATGGCATACACGCCACCAGTGGAAAACTTTGAAAGAAATCCTGTTTTGCATTGTGCATGTAAACAGGAATATTAGTGGAATTTTCATTAGCCATGTAAACAGCTTAGTAAGAATATTGTCTCTTTGGAATAAGGGCAAAAGACAATATTAGGTGCATTTAAACATAGTCACTAAAAGAGATAGTACTGCATTTATTCAAATTGACCATTTACTTTCACACAGAAAATGTCTATGTATGCATTACTGACTCACAATTTAGCTTTTTAGTAAAAGCTAATGCTAGTGTTACAAGAGAAGGTGACAAAGTTTCACGAGGTGCCAGTAACTGGTACAGTACATATCACATCTTATTTCCCACCTACGATGGAATTCAAGTTATTCTAAGGAATTCATTCTGTCCACATGCAGCCATGGTAATAGAGCTGGGGGTTATGTGTAATTTTGTTTAAAATGTAATGTCATCTTGCTCTGTTGTCAAAGAATCCAGCTGGATTCAAACTGGACCTGTTGTGGTTATGCACGTTAGACATCCAAATGTGTTTGGACGTATTTTTAAAAAGCATCTTCTGTGGGTTTGAAATAAGGAAACGTGTTAGAGATTTAGACAACACAAAGACATTTCTTCCACCTTCTTTAATAACAGCCTGCCAATGATGAAAATCCAGCACCTTGTCCCCTGTCACACTGCGAAGAGATTTAGGCAAACTGTCACTTCACAGCTTGTCATATTCACAGCACCTATTGGGCGTCACCTTGCTCCTGAAATTAAAAAGCAACAACAGGCAGGTCTCCTATGACATTGAGCAGAAAACAGCTCGGCAGAAGCCTTGTCTTCTATCTTTGCTGCCGTTTGTTTCAGGTAAATGACGAGGTTTGATCTCTGTGGGCGGGTTCACTCAGCACGCCTTTTCGCTCGATTCTGAATCACTTCTGGTACAGGACCTGATTTGTGAGGTTCCTATTCACATGTCAAGCTGCTGTCTGTGCCAAAAGTATAAGAAGGGAGTCAAGTGATATCCCAATTTGAGTGTTTATATACAAGTCCCATGTAGATTATAATGCACATTCATGTAGTTCAGATCAGAATTTAAAGTGCTGTTAACTTCTGAATTTTGTATAACCCGTACATAAACATAAAATGTAAAAACGGCATTTATGGATTTGGTGTGAGTTACTGTATGTGGTGAAGCCTCTAGTCTCAAGCAGAGATGAGGAGCAGGCTACAGAGGTCTGGTACGCTCACTTCTTTTTAACACCAAACCTCTAAGATTTGTTTTATTTGCAAATTCTTTTTGTACTCTGTAAACTAATGTGTAAAATCAGAGTCATCAACGTGTGCTTTTAAGGTGGCCAGCCATCCTCACTCAGCTCAGTACTTGCACAACCACGAAACTAATACAATCAACCTATCAATTTACTTATTGGTTTCTTTCTAAGAATGAGATAAAAATCTCATTCTTATATAAAAATATATATATATATATAAAAAATGCACCACTTCTCTCACACACACACACACACACACACACACACACACACACACACACACACACACAAAAATAAAACACCAATTTGTGTCATTCAAGGGGGTAAAAGTTACAATTCTTATTGACATATTTAGTTGTAGTGTGAACACTGCCTCCATCTCTCCTCGTTAGATCAAGAGAGAGACGCAGGAGAGAAGAAACCAATGAAAAAGGACACCAACAGCTGTCATCAAATCTGCAGTGATCAACAAAATAAATAAACCGCTCTCTCTCTCCAAAGATATTCTGCCTCTCCTCTCTGTGATGTGGAGGTAGTCAGACGGAGGGGTGTTTCCACATCGATATATTGCTGATCGCAGCAGACTTTACAGTGCATGAACTTATATTAAATAAAATTTCATTATCAAGCTCAGTGAGTCAGACTCTTTTATGTGAAAGTGACAGTTGTTACTGGGATTTTACCTCATAGCGTTCATCTCACTGGGGACTTGCACTACCAGTCATGTGACGTAATACAGAAAGATTTCTAGGTAACATGCTGGTTTAGAGGATGCGATTTCTATCAGGGCATATACCAGCACGAATCATACATATCTGCCAAGACACGACTACCATTTTAAATGAAGGTTTTGGGTCATTAAAAGAGGGTGGGACCATCTTATCTTGGCAGTCAAAGGCAGAAAGATTCAGAGCGAAAATCAGGGGAGTGTTCAGTGAACACCCCCAGAGTTCTGCCACAGTTACGAACATTGATCATACATTTTCCCAGTTTTCCTATTTTGCTACAGACTTTGAGACATTCTTGCTACTGTTTGGTGTTTATAACAGGGATGAAATCTTAAACAGTCTTTGTGAAAGACTTTGTGACCCAACAGAGCAATGGCCTGTTGCACCAAACACACACCTTTCAATGTAATCTGGGGCCTCATTGATAAACGTAGCGTACGCACACCAAAATGTGGTGGCACGGTGAGCAGACACGTTTTCCTCGTGCTCAATTGCTTTTTAAGAAATCCTGCATTTTATTCTAGAGTGAGGATATATATAAAAGAGACAATTGTAAACGCAAGAGTGAACTACTTCAAAACATGCCAAAAAAAGTGGCTAAGGAGAAGACAACGATGGAAAACTCTGAGCATGAAGGCCAGGAGATATGTCAGGTGCAAGCTGAAGAGGAGTTGTGCTCACCAAAGCAGGCACCCGCTGCTGCCTCCGCAGTCACCGTACAAGCCATGAACATTGGATAATCCATCAACAAAGAACATCATGCTTGCCATAAACTCATTCAAACAAGACTAACATAAAAATTGACGGTGTACTGGCGGAAATAAGAAATGTCCAAACGGACATTAAAGACTGCAGCGGCCGTATCATGGAGGCCAAAACGCGGATATCTACGGCAGAAGACGAGATACAAACCCTGAAACAAACTATCAAAAACAGAGAGACAAAAAAACCTCACTGACAAAGTCGACGATTTAGAAGGGAGGAGTAGACGTAATAACTTGCGTGCACTGGGCATACCCGAGAAAATAGAAGGCAACAACACATGCTCCTTTATGGAAAAATGGATAGCGGATACTTTCAAGATAGCGCCACCGGTTTTGGAGAGAGCGCATCGGATAACAGCTAGCCAAAGTTCCACCAGGTATCCGAAAACCGTCATCAAGTGTTTAAACTACAAGGACAGAGAAAATATTTTGAAAACTGCGCGGATACGGAAAGAGGTGACGTACCAGAACAATAAAATAAGATTTCTTCCTGACCTGCCAGCGGAGGTGTATAAGCAACAGAGAAAGTACGACGGCGTGAGGAAGCGGCTGCAGGAACACGGACTGGACAAACATCGGATCATATACCCTGCACGGCTCCTTCTGACCGTCGATGACCGCACTGTCGTCTTCAGCACACCAGCGGACGTAAACAAGTATGTCGAGGAGCTGGAGCCAGCGGCTGAGGATGGCTAGAGTGAGTACGTCCTGATGAGAACTCATTTTAAACAAATTCTTTAGGTGTGGCTGTTGGAAACTAAGAGGTGTGTAGGGCTTAATTTCATTGGAAATTAGGCATTGTACTACTTACAGACTTGATGTTCTTAAGGTACAAGTGTAAAGTTTTAATAAGCCCTGTTTAAAGCTCGGTTTTATTTTTTTATTGTGTTTTCAGTTTGAAGTGCAATTAGTTGCTTTCTAAATGAGTGATGAAAGCTACGTGCATGTAATATGGCGCACAGTCTGTCTCACGTAGATAGTTAAAATAGTTTATCTGGATGTTTTTGTATATAGATATGCAATTGGGCTGAGCTTTGGGTTCCAAGAGAATAGTTCCTCAGTGTAGCGTGGACCTATTCCCGATAGTGGAGGGAAGTTATTTAGGGGTTTGGGAGAGTCTGTATGTTCTAGTGTGTCAGGCTTGTGTTTTGGGTGAGTCGCTCTATTCTTTCTTGTTTTGGTTATATTCAAATTGGTACCCTTTTATAGGTTTTTATTGCTGTGCTTGCATTAAGGTGATTTGCCCCTCTCAAGGTTAACCACTAAATTATAACAAATGACATGTTTTGGTTGAATGTGTCTCTTGGAATTGTAGAGGCCTACGTAAACTTACTAAAATAAAACAAGTAGTAGGTAGAATTAAACAGCTAAGAGCCAAAATTGTATTCCTACAGGAAACACACATGCTAGATCACGAGACAATCAAAATTAAACGGAGATGGCAAGGTCAGGTACTGTCTTCAGCTTACTCTTCTAATTCCAGAGGAGTCATCATTTTGATACACAAGTCCATTCCTTTGTGCATAGATAAAATAACTAAAGACCCCAACGGACGATTTTTGATTGTACAGGGAAAGATTCTGTCAACTTAGATTAATCTGTTTAATGTGTATGGACCCAATGATGATAACGCAGATTTTTATAATGACTTATTCTTGAGAATCTCCACAATGCCTGGAAGACAGATCGTGGCAGGTGACTTCAATTGTGTTTTGCAGCCCACTAAGGACCGGTCTTCTGGTACCGACAACACTCATATAAGGTCTAGGAAAACTTTGCGACATTTTATAAAGGAACTTAACCTGGTGGATATATGGAGGGCTCGGAACCCACTAAAAAGGGAATACTCATGCTGGTCGAGCACTTCTAAAGTATACTCAAGAATAGACTACTTTCTGGTATCAGCTGAATTAATTTCCTGTATCAGAAATTGTCAATACAGTAGTATTTTAATATCAGATTACGCTACTTTGACATATGTTGAACCAAACCTTGTTCATAGTCGTACTAAATGGAGATTTCAGGTACACTGGATGCAAGACAAGAGATTTCTTGAGTTCTTAGGGAAAGGATTGATTACTATTTTGAACACACCACCCAAACATCAGCCACAATTAGATGGGAAGCCTTTAAGGCCTTCATACGAGGACAAATTATAAGCTATACAAGCAGAAAAACAGGAGAAAACTAAAACCCTTGAAATCAAAATTTGTTTACTAGAGGAAAAGAGTTTACAAGCAGGCCAAAATACCAATAATGTTTTAAAAGAATTACTATTGTTAAAGACCCAATATAATGAAATAACTCAGCGGCCAATTTCTTAAGATTAAAGCAACAATTTTACGATCAGGGAGAGAAACCAGGCAGGCTACTGCTTGGCGTATAAAACAACAGGAATCAGAAAGAGCAATTACTAGTATTGAGGATGAAAACGGTAATACAACTATAGACCCAATGGAAATTAATAAAGCGTTTAGAAATTTCTACGAAAAACTACATCGCTCTGAACATATGGCAACGACTGAGACCCACTCCATGTTTTTTGATAATCTTAACATTCCCAAAATACCTGGAGGAACTAAAAAATTAAGTTAGATAGCGATCTTACTGCAGCTGAAGTTATGAAGGCTATAACTACATTAAAAGGTGGTAAAACAGCAGGACCTGATGGCCTAAAATATTTCAAAGATAAACTGGTTAGGCCACTTCTGGACATGTATAAAGAATGTTATGATAATAACTGCCTTCCTACTTCTATGAGAGAAGCCTTGATCATCCTTTTACCAAAACCAGGAAAACCAAACAAAGATGCAACCTATAAGCCTAATAAATACAGATACCAAAATACTAAGTAAAATTTTGGCAAGAAGATTAGAGACCATGCTCCCGGGCATTGTGGGGGATGATCAAAATGATGATCAAAATTCATTAAGAGCAGACAGGGATTTCATAACGTAAGACGTGTCCTAAATATTCTGCATAGTCAGAAAGAGGAAAAGGATACGGCTCTTCTCTTGCTTGATGCAAAGAAAGCTTTCGATAGAGTCGAATGGGCTTATCTCTTTGACGTTATTGCGAAATTCGGATTTGGTAGCTCCTTTCTGCATTGGATAAAGCAATTACATTCCAATCCCTCGGTCGAAGTTTTAACCAATGAGGTAATCTCTGAGCCATTTAATATTACAAGGGGTTGCCCTCAAGGCTCGCCTCTGTCCCCACTTTTATTAATTTTGGCTATCGAACCGCTAGCAATAGCCGTAAGGTCTAGCACTCACATACAAGGGATAACAATGGGTAGCATGGAACATAAAATAGTTTTATTCGCTGACGATGTTGTGCTGTTCTTAAAACAGTTAAACGACTCTATACTGGCACTTCTAGAGCTGATTAATCAGTTCGGAAATATCTCTGGATATAAAGTGAACACATCAAAGTCATTGTTAATGTTGCTCAATAAAAATATCTGTCCAACTACATCACATTTTTTTTACCTTGAAATTAACATCCAGCTTTACATATTTGGGTATTAAAATAGCTCCCCAAATAGAAAATATAATCTCTACAAACTACGATGCTCTAATGGAATCAAGATCTAAAGAGTTAGAGAGATGGCTACCTTTACCAATTTCATTGATAGGAAGGATAAATATACTGAAGATGAATACTTTGCCTAAATTCATGTATCTATTATAAAATATCCCTTTGGCGCCACCTGTTGGATTGTTTTCGAAGATTATTTGTTTGGAACAAGAAATGCCCTCGAGTGTTTCTCTCCTCTTTACCTTCCATTTGATACGGGAGGGTTAAAATGCCCCAACCTGTACTGGTACTATTTAGCTGGACAATTGAGAACAATAATGTTTTATTTTTTTAAACAATTGAAAACACTCACCACGCACCTCATTGTTAGGAATATGATTAAAGTATGGTATGAAGCTAGAGATAACATGAAAATAGCGGACTCTCTATCCCAGTTTAGCCCCATTTTGGGCAACACATTATTCAAACCAGGCACGAAGGACTCAGGATTCCGGTTGTGGGCTGAAAAAGGATTAAGCAAAATTTGTGATCTTTTTGGGAAAGGAACATTGATGTCGTTTGAGCAGATATCTACTAAATATAATATTCCAAGAAAACGTTTCTTTAAATATATACAGATAAGGAGTTTTGTTCTATCTGTGCAGAACCAATCGTTAAGCTTGCCAGTACTTTCTCCCTTGGGAGGAAATTATTACTAAGAAATGCAATAATAAAGGATTAATCCGTTTTTTACAGCTGGCTTGCATCAGGGTCTACTGAATCAACTACCCCAAAACTTGAATTATGGAGGGTGGGATTGAGAGAGGATATATCTGTGGATGAATGAAGACAAATCTGTAAAAACTCTGAGACAGTCTGGTAACGTTAGCTTAAAACTACTTCAGTATAACTGGTTGATGCAGACTTATATAACTCCTGTCAAATTAAATAAGTTTAATAAAAATGTGCCTGATACATGCTTTAAATGGAGAGAAGCTCAGGGAACATTTGTGCATTGTGTTTGGGAGTGCAACATTATTAGAGACTTTTGGGTAAAAGTGATCAATATTACAAAGATAATTATATCTGAATATTCCTCTAGAAGCAAAAATGATTTAGCTACACTTGTATCCAAAAAATCTTGAACTAAATCACCAACAGCGCACATTTATAGATCTAGCTATACTGCAAGCTAAAAGAATGATCGCTCTTAGCTGGAAAAGGTCTGATCCACCAGTTATTGGAGCTTGGATTAAATCCATGGCACAGTGTATGGCCTTGAAAAAAATAACATTTTACTAAAAACAAAATTAATGTATACGAAGAAATATGGAAGCCGTTTATTTACTACATTAAAAACAATAATATTGGTCACTTTTTACAGGAGTTTAACTATGAAGTAGGGCTATTCATTAATAGATTGGATTGTTTATTTTCCTTTCTGTTATAGTGTCTTGCTGGAAAATGTAAATTGTGTGTAAAGTACAGTAATGTATATTTGGTTTCTGGGTACCTGGCGATATTTGTTGTGTATACAGATCCATTCTTGTTTGATACCTTTGTATTTTTTTTTTAAGCGAAGAGAGCGATGTGTTCGGTTGTGTTGGGGTGGGATTAAAGTGTTAACTTGAAATAATGTCTTTTTGTGAACTGTTTTGTATAATCAAAATTCAATAAACACATTGTTAAAAGTCCACTGCTCTCAAATTTTTAAAAAGCAAATGGGAAAATGTGAGGTCCTCCACAGAAATTCTGACTCAGGTGTATGCAGAGAAACGTCTGAAACGAGAAACGGCGACACCGACGGCAGGTGGATGAAACACGTGAAACTGTGACCATGTTGAAAAAAACAAAAAAAAAAAATCTAAATATTGCCTCTCATTAATGACATGAAGAATTCACAAAACCATTTTTACAATTAGTATCCTACACAAACACTTGTTTGATCAATTTGCGGTGAAAAACAGACAAAATAAAACAAGATACTAAATTCAAATGAAGAAATATTTGCAATAAGAAAACTCAAATAATCTGAAATTATATTGGCATGTTAAGGAATTTATCGTCAATGTTTACAGTGATGCCGTTTTTGATGCCTCCGTTTGGCAGAGAACATCATTTTAATATGGTCATCATATACAGTGTCATAGTGTTTTACACAGTGTTTATTTTTATGGCTTTAGATCGTTTTAGTTTGTTTGTATTGTAGGCCTAAAACAAGTTTTAACCACTGTGAAAGGTGCACAAACTGTTTGTCATTTACAATTATATCAATTCCAATACCTTTAGCTTTTTAGATACAATCAAATTGATGGGTATAAAAAGGCATGCCATGCACAATGGCCTGATTTTACAATGTTGGGAGATGTGGTAAATGGATACGGACTGTAAGAAGACTTGTCGGCAAACAAGGACAATTGGCTTATGAGCCGGTTCTGACTGCCTCGAGCTGTCCTGTTGGATCGCTGTGCTGTTTTGGGCCCAGCGTTAGAGAGCACTCTGATAAACCACGCCATGCCTGTCCCACTTCAAAAAAAAAAAGGGGTCAGCTCCGGTGTGCCATGGCAAAAACACTCAACGTACTTGCCGTCAGGGAGTTCCAAGTGAACTCAGGAAAGCCGTTGCTGTAAATCATGGCGAAGCACAGAGAAAGGGCTATTCACTGTTCTTTAGTGCTGGTAGGAATTCTTCAGCATTTAATGGGAGACTAGAACACATGTAGACAGTGTAGGCTGCCCCTGTCAGGTCTTTGCATCCGTGGTACCTACGATACTGTATTAAAATGAGTGCTTTCAATTTTTCAGAATTTTGGGATCCAGTTGATACCGGAGAATTGGTTCTTGTGACATCCATAGTTTACAACCTGTATGATCATCTGACTTGTCCTTTTTTCAGATCTCAGCAGTTGGCTTACTTTGTACAATGTACTGAAGGGAAATGTACTTTCCCTTTATTTGCTTATTTGACAGGGACGGTGCTCATTAATTAACAGTAACTGTAAATGAGCCAGAGTTAGCTCACACACAAAACATAACACAGCTGCGACAGAACTTGGTTGAAAATGTCAGGTGCCAACTCTACATTTACCGTCTGTTATTGCACATGCTGGACTAAATACTACAAAATCTTATCAACACTTGAGCTTAACTCAAAGTGATGCAGTAGTCAGTTTCACACGGTTCCCACAGTTCTGTGTTGAAGAGGCACAAGTGCAATCATTTTTTGCAATTACTAAACCACTGAATTTATATCTGAGCTAGTTGAAGAAACAATCTACGTGCATTAATCAGTAAACTGTCAGTCCTACAAACACATCCGATCACGTACAGAAGGAGCTGCTGCAGACAAATATTTTTAGCAGCTGTACAGTTACAGTACACAAACTCATACTGTATAACACTATATACATACTCTTCTGCTGTGATGAAACTTGGCACCTGGTGCATTAGAATAAATTATAGATAATGAATTCCTCTCTCTCGTTTCCCGCTGCCGAGCAGGGCTGTGTGACACGAGATGGCTGAGCGACAAAGCCTGTGGTTCTTTGCATTCATATTTTCCATTTTCATGTGGGAAGCAACGCTGTCATGCTTGTGCCTCACTGACAAATGAAAAATGTAAGGTTGATGACTACTTTTTTATTTGTTTCTCCGCACTTCCAACCTTGATTTAGAGATGACTATCCGGGAGGTGTGTTTGGTACCTGCTTATTACCATCACTTCCCACATTGCTGGAAGATTAATTACAGGTTTCTCATGCAAACAAGACGCACCTAAAGGCAGACGAAAGAAAACATTGAATGCTCCGCCACACTGACAGGAGCACACTGTCATAAACAGAGTTTACCATCTAATTTGTTCCTTTTGTCACACACACACACACACACACACACACACACACACACACACACACGTTTAACAGGTTTTGTCCCAACTTCGTCTTTGCTAAATCGAATACTGCATCATCTCCTCCCACCACCAAAACAACACTATGGACTTGTTTTGCCTAAAGTGACTTTTCCAATGAGATTCTTCCATGTGCGAGTATTTCTTTCCCTCTTTCATGCTGCCATACTTTGGCACAGTATGGGCCACTGTGGATTTCCATGTGTGTGTGTGTGCGCATGCAGGCTTGTATCTGAGACAAGGCCATCCATCTCAGACAGTCCCATCTGCGAGCAACAGCCTTGTTTACTTATCCCTCGACCAGAGCGCAGCAGCAGCCTGTCCACAGGTACACAAGCAGCAAGCACGCAGGACAAGCTGGGAGGAGCTGAAGGAGGAGAAGTGGGGGGTCAGCTTCTGTCTTCATCTGGGAATAAATCACTCTTTACACCGACGCTACACTTCCAGACCTCTCTCTCCTCTCGTACCGTCTACTTGTCGTTCTGAAGTCATCCTTTTCACTGCTCCATTTTCTAGCACCAGGTTTAATTCACTCATCTTTCCAAAGCAATCCCTTTCACCTCCCCTCTGTCTTTTCTCTCCGGTCCCCCACCTTTTTACACCATTTGCCATTTTTCTCTCTCAAACCTCCCACACCTGTTCCTTGTTCAGTTTCTGTCTAGTTATCTTTCCAGAGCAATCCTTTGCCCTCAGTCTTTTTTTTATCCTCTCCCCTTTCTCACAGTCTACCCTCCCAAGTTGTCTCTTTTATCTGGTCGAAGCATCTTTCAAAGCCAACCCCCCTCTTTCCCTCAATCTACTTTACTTCCTCCCCGGCCCTGACTCTCATCGCACATCATCATCACATTTTTCTCGGCCACGTTCTGCCTTTGTCTCTATCGGAGGACAGGGAACAGCCGGCATTGAGCCGATCAGGTGAAATCGGCCCTGTGATGAATATTCATCCCGTTAGCACTAGCTGCCGTATCGCAGAGGCCTCCAGCCCACAGATGTCACCATCCATTTGTCACGTACGAGACCCACAGGAAAGTGTCAGCCAAGGCTGAGAAGGGGAAAACTGAGTGAGCCCCACCCACTCCGTCTGAACCAAACCCATGCATCTGAGCCACGTCAACCAAGTATTAGGAAGACACAGATAGTGACGGTACTGTCCACAACTGTTTTCCCTACTGCCCATCACAGATACGAGTGTGACTTAAGGAGCAGAGAACTGGCCAAACATTAGCAATAAACCTGGTTTAAAGGAAAAGTTGGACTTCTTTTTCAACAAGCTGGGTCATATTTATTTTGCTTTGAACCTCACTCAAACCAACTGATTGACTTCACTCCTGAGATCTTGTAACTGAGCAACAGAAGGAACACAAGCTGTAAGTGAGAAAGGTTGTGAATAAAAACAGTCTAACCAGCAGTTTAGTGTGGCGCTGACTTGCTTAGATCGCTTTCTTTGTCTTTTTTTTTTTTCAGTCAGAAGCAGAAATTAAAACTTAACTATTTTCAATGATATTAAACAAAGAAAAATGTTTTCCCCTCATCTGAAATCAATACAAGGGCAGCCTACTTCCTTGTTTTCTGCTGCAATGTAACGCCTGGTTATGTTGTAATCTTGGTTCTCTGAATAAAGACTAGGCTACTTTTTCAGTCATATTTCTTAAAGGGTAACTCTCGCCAAAATGCAACCTAGGGTCTTTTTGTGAATGTACCCAAGTCAAACTTTTGTTTAAAAGCATAATTAGGACAAGCGCAACTTTTAAGATTTACCGTATTCGTCTTTAAATCAAATGGCCTTTTGAATGGGAGAGGTAGGGGCACTTTTATGCTAGCCTCAAAATAGCTATTTTTAAAACATTAAGAAGGCTCGACACATGAAGCTTTGCTAGAAGTATCACAAGGTGCTCCACATATTAACTCAGCATTGAGAACATTGTGTTCAGAGTTTACTAAAAAAGAAAGGTTTTGAGCAACTCATATTAGCAATTAAATATAGCTATTTTGAGGCTAGCATAAAAGTGCCTCTACCTCGCACATTCAAAAGGTCAAACGAAGATGAGATGAGATTGTTTGTGATTTGAGTATCTCGTCACACCCTACTAACCAGATTATTACAAAGAAAAAAACATACTAGTACCCTATGTAATTGAATGCAGGACAAGTGAAATCACAGGAATTGTTTCAGGGGTTATAGTTAGTCATTTCATAGTGCTTGTGCTTTGCCTAAAAAAAAAAAAATAGGTCAATGAATAAGACTTTTTAAACATTTTGTCTCAATAACTGTTACTGTCCAACACTCTTCCATAGAAACCTAGGAAGTATTAGGGCTGCACCTTTATGATATGAGGAAAATATGCAATATTACCTGCGGTAGATGAACAGATACAAAATTGTACTTAGTTCTGCCTTTCCGTTGTTTTCAGTATGCTGCAAAAATAAAACACATTACTTGTTGAATTCAAAATAAAATGGAAATCTTTCCAACATTCTTATAAAAATGCGAAAATGCAAAACGATGTCTTTATTGCGCCAGTTGCTATTGCTATTGCTATGATGATTAAAAATAAAAAATAAAGATATATTGTGCAGCCCTGGAAAGCATCACGTTTATTATCTTGTCACCCCTGGATTTATCTTAAAATCACAACCACTAGGATGGTTTGATTATATGGTTCAATTCTGGGGTTCATTTAAAACCTGTGTGATCCTTTGACGGCTTGTGTTTCTTGCCCCGGTGGACAAAAAAAATAAATAAATAAATCTTTAGCAATGGTGCTACCTGTACACACTTTGAAAAGATAATCTACTTCAACAATGCAGATGATTTTCTCTAAAGGTGCTCAAAACTGTGTGGAATAAAAGATAATAATGGATGAAAAGAGAGCAGGGTCGGGGGTTTGGACGTGATTGAGGTTCCAGCCCAATTAACTGGAGATCACTTAAATGGTTGGCAAACTGAAGAGGTCATTATGCTGAAGAGCTCTGAAGAAGCCCATTAGGGCTTTCCAAAGCTGGACCCATGACTCCTCCACTTTGGTTTTCCGTTTCTCCAATAAAAAGACAGATGGCTGATTCGGCTGACATGTTTATTAAATGCTTTACCTTCATTGAATCCGAAGAAATGTGCGCAGCCATCCATTTGTGCATGCGCCTGTGAGCTCAATCATCCATATCAGACATTTTCTACCCGCAAAGCTACAGCACATAATATAAGCCATGGAAAGACTTTATTCTCAAACACTGAGCTAAGCCATGAGAAAAATACCAAAGAACAAATCAATGTTTTCCACAAACTGAGCACAGAAAACAAATTCAAGAAATATCGACTTTCCTGTTAGCCCTGCAAAAGAGATGGTAAACTAAACAATGTACAAATGTTTCCCTTAACAGCCAAAGAAACATGAATTGGCACATCAATATATACAGCTGTAAAGGGACTGGGTATATTAAGTCTTTTTCAACGGGATGCACTGTGTGGGGATCAGCCATTCATGCGCAGCAGCTCCACATAATCACGCTTCTCTGACCGTGAACACCATAGCAGTATCTCTTGTATTAATCATGCCATACCACCAACATGAAGCAGTCTGTCTCAGCTTCCTCCGAATTCCCACAATGACTTCACCAACATCTGATTTAAATAAAAATGTATTTAAGAGGGCATATGTGTATGTGTGTGTGTTAGTGAATATACTGTATGAGTGCTACTAATTTTGCTCCACTTATGCAGGATGGTTCAAATTCACTTGGACTTTCAGAGACAGTTGAAAGAAAAATGTCCAATACTCATTTTATAGTATCTGCTTTTTATGTAAAATACACTTTCAGCAGTCTCAGTTGATCAAAAGAATAATGCTTGTTGCAGGACGATACTGTAAGATGGAACTTAACAGAACAGGCCTTATGAAATGGGGTGCACTGGTAAGCAATACAATAATTGCCATTTTCAACCTCTTGAAGATATGAAAATATGAAGATAATTTGCTTTTCCATGTCCGTGCCAGGCCTTTGTGTGAAGTGTCCATGTTCGTGTGGTTTTCTCTGACCACCAAAATCATGTATGTTGGCTGATCTTGTCAGTGCCACTGGCAAAATAAATGGTTGGTCCCCCAGGCTCTGTGCTCCGGCTGCCCACTAATCCTAGTGCATAGGATGGGTTAAATGCAGAGGACAGATTTAATTTCTATGTATGCGAGTCCTGAGAAATTACATGTTTATTATAAATGTAATATTTGAGTTTTTGACTGTTGGTCAGACAAAACAGGACATTTGAAGATGTGACCTTTGATTTTCAATAATCAAAGTACATTTTGCGGATAATATTTCTGTACTTTATTGAAGTTTCAGGATTTTTACAAAGTGGGATTGCAACTTATACTTAAGTAAAATGATCTGAATATTTCTTCCCATCTTTATCAGCCCCAATCAACTGGTTAATAGTTTAAAATTAAGTCTGCACTGTGCCAATGTAGAGAAGTGTAAAATAAGCCTACTTAAGCAGGGTTCAACCTAAGCACTGGTCCAATGGACCGGGGCGAGTAAAACAGCACGTCTGGCAATCAAAGTCAGGAGTCAGTTGTTTGAAATTTGGTGGCAACATCATGTGCAACACTATTTAACGTTGATTAGAAATAGAGTTTGCTAAGGTAAGGTTAACAAATGACCATGGCACCCGCCACAGAGAGTCCACATATGCTTTGGAATTTCAGCAGTGACCCAGCCAGACCGGAGATGCTGCCTGCTCTTCTTTTTCGTCGAGAGCTCGCTAGTAATATTAGTGTATGTTGCCAACTAAATAGACTGAACTCATATTTGTAGTTGCAGAATATTATTTGTTTATTGTTTGGATGAATCATTACAATGTATAGTTGCTTAATAAAACAAAAGTATTTGGAAAAGGTTTTTTTCCCCCGGGCCACTAAAAATAGTGGCGTTACCCCTGTTTTTTCCAGGTGTAACGCCATTCGTTCATCAACAGATATAGCCACTGTGTCTTGAGAAGCTCTAGCTTGTTTTATTGTTCACTTTTAACTCACTTTACATCAACTTTGCTATCTCCTTTTCCTCACAAAAGCAGTCATACGCTACTCTCCGTTACTGCTCGCTCTCCTTGCGCGACCACACAGGCGCTGACGTCACTCAAAGGAACACGTCGACTTATTGGGACTTTAGCTTATTCACCGTATCCCCCAGAGTTAGACAAGTTGATACATAAAATTCTCATCTCCATGCGTGCTGTAACTCTGACACTCCTAGCATTAGTTTAGCCTGGCAAAGATCCTGCAGGTAACTGATTCCAACTAGCCTACTGCTTCCAATAAGTTACAAAATAACACCAACATGTTCCTATGTGTACATGTTGTGATTTGTATTGTCACAGGGTGTACAAGGTCACATGATACACAGCCATATTCAAACCACATAGTAACTAGGAACTATATTTTCAGAAAGTGAATCAGTGCTACTTGGGCGGAGTGATTAGCGCAACACCGAAAAGCACAGTTACTTCTGTCAACAAAACCAATGCGAATAGCTAGCTAGTAGCAAACAAGACTGGTGATCATGGCTGACTTTGAGGAATTGTCAGAGGATTTTTACTTGGTATCAAACCAAGATCTAGAACCATATCTTTTTGAGCCAGAATACACAGACAAGGAGTTACAAATTTTGGAAGCTAATAGACAAAATGTCGAACTGACTGAGGTTGAGGGGAGAATCAGAACAAACACGGACTGGTGGTGTATGTTTGTGGAATCCAATTCATTAGCAAGGTAAAGACTACAGTCATGAGCGTTCTCTCTAGCACCGCTCATTTTATTCTGAGGTGAAAAGTGCATTTGTGACAACACAGCAAAATTACAGGGGATGAATGTATCCCAAGAACAACTGCAATAGTAGTGACCACCCTATTCATGTAATAGTGTTAATAACGTTACCACTGTTATAGTAGTTAGTCCTCTGTAAACATAACGGAACACTTACCGTAGCTGCTGGGGATCCACTTTGTCCGGTTTGTACTATCGATGGAATGGCCTTATCCTTGAGCACACGTTTCATGGTCCTTGTGGCTAATTCCATTTTTTCATAATAATCATACTCAGTGAAATGCTACAGGTGGATCCATATCCAGAGCAAGTAGTCATTGATTTAGCCGGTCAGCGTTTTTGGTTGGAATAAAATGAAACATCATGGTATTACCTGGTCTTCCATGTTTATTGTCGTAGCTCTTTACAATACAGCGAACACCTATGACTGTAAATTATGCTTTTAGTATCTAGTAATTATTGACTATTACTCCAACTCTGAGAAAACTGCAGGCAAACTCTCTGCTACGTGAACGGACTTCTCAAGTGCGGCGAGCAAATCCCTCCACCCAAGTAGCAGAAGTAGCACTTCTTCACCTTTCTGAGAATATACTGTAGTTCCCAGTTAGTATGCGGTTAAAATATGGCTGTGTCTAATGTGATCTTGTTATTTGTACACCCTGTGACTATACAAATTACAACTTAGGAAACATGGAAATAGGAACATGTTGGCGTTATTTTGTCCCTTTTTGGGTAAAATTTTTGTCAGACAGAGTTACGACACGCATGGAGATGAGAAGGGCATGTATCAACTTGTCTAACTCTGGGGGATACAGTGAATAAGCTAAAGTCCCAATAAGTCAGTGTGTTCCTTTAAGGCACCCTGCCATTCTCGCTCTAACTTACGCTACTCTCGTCAGGGGGTTGCACTACCACAGGAATTTCTTGCTTTTTTAACAGTGGTAGAAAAAAATCCATACCGTCCCCACCCTACACTGCATCATTGCAGTTTTGTGGCTTAGTAGAGTATTTGCTCTGTTGGGTATGAAAAAGGACCTTTTAATAATTATTACTACTAATTAAATGTTCATTTATAATGGTGGTGCATAATGATGATGAGCAACAGGAGTTGCCCACCTTTTTATTCCTTCCCACATCTCTCGCAGCAGAGCCCAGGTAGAGACATCGCCATATGACCTAATTATTGTCATTAGTGGCCTCAGTAATTAAGGCCTTTTACAGCTCCATCTCCTCTGTCTCACATAGGAGGGGATTTCAATTAGGCTTGCCTTGCAGCTCTGCCTGCCTCACTTTCACAGCTAAGCCACACTGTCACCTGTGTAGCCAAGCATAGCAAAGCAGCATGCAGCCTGGCACACATGGAAAGCTCCCAAAAAGCATATAGGGCCTAAGTGTTTCTGCGGTTGGGTTCTATTCATTACATATACCATGCACATCAATGAGACATAACAACGAGACAGCTTGACGAGGTATCTTCTTTCAGTGAAGAGAAAATATAAGCTTTTATGCCATTTTCTGCACGCAGCACATCACAAAAAATACATAAGCAAACTACGCATTGCAGCGCATCTTCCTGTCATAAGTAAATAGCATGTGATATGCAAAGTCTCAGTCTCATCCGAGTGACAGAAAATGCCTCCCTCAAGACAGATCAAGCATAACTAGGACTAAAAAAGAAGATTGAATTAGCTGCAGGTTCATAAGAGGAAGAAACAGGAGGAGAGAAAACAGACAAGGCTTAAAATTGTTGAGTAGCAGCAAGGAATTATTCCACGGTCCCCTCCATTCCCGCTTATCATTTATCTCTCACTCCAACCCTGGTGCCAAATCAGTCACCCTAATTAACAGGCCAGCGAGAAACACCAATCAATACTGCAGAGGGATAATTAACCCCTTGTGTTCTCAATTGTCTTTACAAAAGGTGAAATTGAAATTGATTGAGATTACGTTTTGTTGGCTAATTGTGGCCCCTCAATCGGGTGAAGTAGGGTTGACTAATGGCATGTGTGCTGTTATCAGGAATCAGTGGGATTGATGTTAGTTGGAGAGATGCTGCAATGTAGGTGTTTTGACTGCTGTGGAATATGCCGGCTGAGAAATGCTTTTATTTTGAAACTGGACTGAAAGAACTGCATACAATGGCGGCTCCAAATGGCAATGTGGTATAGGAAGGATGAGTTTCCTTGCTTTATGCACCATCCAACATTACGCAGCTTCATTCAGCCTCAGGGACAAGGGCCACACCACAACCATACAAGCCCACAAATTTCAGCTTTCTTACAAGACTACGGTTTACTAAATGCATATGCTTATAGGGGCTTAAGCCAGGGGCCTTAAGTTTTGGAGGGCCCCCAGAGAAAAGAGATGGAGGTGAAGAGCCCCTTTATAAAAAAAAAAAAAAAAAAGCTCTAGCTGTTGTCTACAGCTAGAGCAAGTGCCACACATTTTATCTAGGAAATACCAGAATTCAAAATATGGGTCCAGGTGTTGTTGGTGGATTTGCACTGTAAGCTCCTGTTTAACAGCCGAAAACTGAGCCATCATTGGTCAACCTATGCGTCTGTCACTTTGTCAGCCACTATCTATTAAACTTCAGGGTTTTATTTGAAATAAGTATATTTATAGTCTCGCTTAGCCAGACCTTCCTTCACAGCGCTGCGGTGGGTCTGGCTAGTCCGCTCAGCATTCCGGGATGGAAGAAAAACATGTTCTGGTTTATAGGCATGTCCTTTAACCAATCACAATTGTCATGTCTGGCACTAATCACTGGCAGCAGGCCCAGTGTTGCTGCAAAATAGCATCGGGAAATAACTTGTTTAGGTGGAACATGCATATGTTCAAAAGTTGTTTTAGTCGTGTAACAGAAAACTCAATTGGACTGCAGAGATCTGAGGAGCAGTTAACCATAGTCCTCATGAAATCGAGCCGATTAAAAATGTATCTCTGTTGAGTGACTGATGGAGATTTTGGTTTATTATTCTGTACTTTCAAAAGGTAGTATCGTTTACAACAAATGCCATTTTGTTGTGATTTTTATCATTTACTTCATTATACTGTTTGGCACTGTATGCATTGCAATGTCTTTTATAGTCTTACTTTATTGTGTTCATCATTGATTTTAAGCTGCCTAAAACAAATGTACTCTTGGAGGGACGATAAAGATCTAAACCGGAAGAACTTAGTTGACAGAAGCGTCATGCAAATACAAAGTCCTTGTGACCTATATTATAATAATGTATTGGTTAGTTGGAAGACGATTAGTAAAATGCAGGGTAGCCATCAGGTTTTAATATTCTGAATAATTTGCTATTGTAATATTACAGTCCACTAAGCCCATCATACAAGTTAACTTTATTGCCAATTCTGCAATATGTGCCAGACATACAGAGCAAGTGAAAATACGTTTCTCTCCGACCCAATAAGGACACGTAAGTAGGCTATAATTTAAAAGATAAGAAATATACACAAATGAAGACAATACTGATGGGGAGGGGTTCAGAGACAGCGCTTTTACCATGACTTAATTAAAACAGGTGTAGGACTAATATTAATCAATTTACCTTCTGGGTCCTGAAGTGCAGATTCATCCATCTGGTTTGGGTCCAAAAAGTCACATTTCGGTTTCTCTGCAGAGCCTCTTGCTCTCTGCTGCCCATCAGAAAGTCAATTTTCTCCACCATGGCAATCCAAGAACGCCGCAGGTGTTAGCTAGCTAGCTAAGTTAACTCATGCGCAGTACTATTGACTTAGTAGCCTATTCACATTAACCGCTCCGTCTTCCTCGCAATGGCATTCTATAGCTACATAATGAGTTCCCTACATCGAAGACTGATACGGAAATGCAATTCTTCGCACCGCAGCTTCAATAAACAACGTTTACTTCTACTTTAGTTGTAGCACCTAGCTAGCTAAGCTACTTCCATCAAGCCACCTTCTACACCTGTGGCAGCAGCTGCCATGGCAACAAACGAGCGTCTCGAGCTCGCCTCGCGAATATTACCCGCGTTCTAGAACGCCGTTCGTGACACGAGGGCGATTCCACACAATCATCAGGGCACTCGAACATGTTTGAAACTGAATGAAATTAGTTCTATTTTCCGTCATACAACTAGCTAATCAAGCAGACGCCAGAGTCAAGAGTAAAAAACCAAAAGTATAAAAAAGAATAAAAGTAAAAACGTATTAAAAATGTATAATAAACTATACTGGCCCAACAATAATTTCACACTTATCTAGAATGTTGTATTAGCAACTAGGCTACCGTAACTTGGTTATATATAGCCTAATGTCATCTCATTGAGACCTCTTTTGCAAGAGATACTGAAAGAAAAGCACACTTTGTTAGACAAAACAAACTTAACCAAACTGGTGCTAAACCAATCCAAAGCAAGACAAGGCAAGGCAATTTATTTTAGCACAATTCAATTCCAAGTGCTTTATATGAATAAAAACGAACAAAAACAGACAGTTAACAACACAATATCCAGAGACACATTAAGGGTGAAAGGATAATTTTACTTTACCACTAGGGGATGCTAATAGCAACTAAATGTTTAGCAGAAATGATCATTATCAAAGGACACTAATGAGATGAGATATAAATGGGACTTCCGCTTTTGGTATGGAAGTACTACACGTGCACAATCTGAGTATTCAATATGAGAAGACAGAGTAACTTATCAGGGAGGTTAGGATGAAATGTATTGCTGCAACCTGCTGATTAAAGCTGATTAGACTGGTGAGATTGAAATGATTTCACAGGAAGATTTTAATACGGAAGGTCCGTGTGTAAATCAGCACTAAACCCTCTCCCTTGTTAATGTCCCTTTCAACCAATAGAGCTATACAAGACCAAATTAGAGATCACCAAAGCAGACACACGATGAAGCTTGTGTCTGAAATATAACACCTTAAAGGTCCAATGTGTAGGAATTTCTCCCATCTAGATCTAGATAGTTGAGATCATATATAGCAATCGACTCTCTCTTTCTCGCCACGCAGTTCAAAGTACGTATTACAGCTGTGGTGGCCTTCACGCTTCAAAAAGCTGGTCTCTTGGTCTTTTCAATCTCCTTTTTCTTCTAACTTCTAAGCGACAATACCCTTAGCAGCTTTAGCAGCACCTGTGAGTTCATCATGTGATGGTGAAAACGCGCAATATGTCCTGTATGTCCCTCACCGGCTAACGTATATCAAGATGGAACATGAATATGGAGCGTCTGCCCAAGTTCATGCAAATGGAAATGGAAATTTGCAAGCCAATAGGAATACTTGGAATTGATGGTGGTGTTAAATATTTATGAAAAGGACAAGTTTGTGAACGGGTAACACTGATTTTGATAAACAAATAAATACATTACACACTTGGCCTTTAACATCATGGGCTACGTTTTACGATTCACGTCCACGTCATCTAGTCCTGTAGACCACAAAACAAACAACTCATTAAGTTTGACAAAGATAATTTAAGGTTTTTTTTTTACAATACAAGCTTTTATTTTGAAATGCTGAACCACCAATAATAAAGTTGTGCTTTGAAATGAAAATGTTGTAAGATGCATGTCGGCTGACTGAACCCAAATGTGAAAAAAGAGCAACAACAAATAAAGAACAAACAGCATAAGTGAGCATGTAAACTGTGAAAAATATATATTTTTAAATGGGGAACTTGCATGTTACTGACAATAGTTGGAGACTTTTAAACCACTCCCAGGAAATTATATTTATGGTGTTCCAGCTGATTTTCTTTGAGAGCGAGTCAGCAAAGCTCTGGTTTGAAAAAACATCAAACATCAGGCATGTAGAGCTTTGAAACATGCAATAATGAGCTGTGACGGTTGGAAACCTGGACCGAAATATTTCTCATTAGAACTGAGAATAAAGAGCAATTAGCTATTGAAGATTGCTGTCTACAGTAGCCAGGAAAAGGTAATTTAGGGTTGATGGATGACGCCAACATTACGTTAGCACAAATTGTAAATCCATCGCCACGGTTAGGAAAGAATTGAAGCATCATGCGAGGAAAACAACAGCTTACCTGGCGACTGCATTGGAACAGATATACCATTCTTGTTCCTCAATACTCCTGAGGGTCTCATTGGTGCTGCAGGTTTAAGTATTAAGTATAGGGTAATGATGTATAAGCATTTTGTCAACAGAAAAGATCATCATCACAGGTGAGAGAGGGGCAATGCAGAGAGGAAGGAGCTATGTCAAATCTGAAACAGGATCAGGAACAATAGCGAGAATTGGTTGAAAGAAAGAAAGAAAGAAAGAAAGAAAGAAAGAAAGAAAGAAAGAAAGAAAGAAAGAAAGAAAGAAAGAAAGAAAGAAAGAAAGAAAGAAAGAAAGAAAGAAAGAAAGAAAGAAAGAAAGAAAGAAAGAAAGAATCTGGAGTAAAAGGAACGGATTGGGACAAGACAGGGACATGGGACAAATAAATTGGGACCGCACTGGAGGGGAACAACGTTTTACTGCTGTGTTATCTTATTTCTCCCCACAGACCCAAACTGATAAAAGGAGGACCCCATAAAACTTAAAACTGGATCGGGAGTAAAAGTGATAAATCGGGACGAGTCATCAGGAGTCATTAAACTAGGAAGGAAGGGATGGGAAGAGGGGAAGAACCTTTTTCTCCTGTGTCCCTCTAAATCCCTACAAGACACACACTGATAGAAGGAGAACCCCTGAGGTCCCATTTGTGGCAATTAGATGTCAAATTTAAGGGAGGCAAGCGAGAAAAATCTGGCAAAGATGTGGACAAATATTGAACAAGTCTGGTTTTGCAAGATTATTAGCAGAATCAAAAAGAGTCCAATTGGGGCCAATGATCCCTCAGCAAACAACATCAGGACATTTGTTTCAGTTTTGGAGGGTAGATGTGCACATACTGTGATGTTTCTCATTTGTTGAATAATGGTGGTGTAGAGAGCAAAATAATGTATGGTGTGGGGTCTTATAACTCCTAGAGACACCCCTACATCCATTCACCTTGACGATTTGGAATGAATTGTATACTGAATCATAGAGGCCAGGGACCTTGTGTATAAAAGATTGCGCAGCTTTCATACCAGAAGATGGCGTACGGCCAAAACTTTAAAGGTCCCTATGCACAGAAATATTCTCATGTATAAAACGCCAGGTCCTGCGCACCTTTCCTTTATACATCACAATCAACGTGAATTTGAGCGCACGTGAACTAGCCACCGACCCCGCCTTGCCTCCTCCCATAAATTAATATGGAAATGACTATAAATGCTCCCCTGACGCCATTCTTTGTCTAATCACTCCGGGTTATCCCGCTGCAGACGGAAAAAAAAACTTATTGTGACGTTAGAGGTGTTGATCGCCAAGGTGGAGGCAAGAAAAAAATGTTCTGTTTTGGTGGATTGTCATCTCGGATAAGCAATAACAGAAAATGCCCAGAGTGGCAAATGGTGACCGGGCCGTGAATGCACCAAACCATGGCAGAAATAAAAATAAAAGTCTAATGTCAAAGTGGAAATCAAGCCAATAGTGGCAGAGCCACAGCAGATACAGAACAACATGCAACACAGTGTCAGTCCAAATTACGCACAATAAGCAGTTTGAACTCACTGATGTAATGCCATTGATTTTCTAAGTTTTAGTAAGCTCAGTGAAACTGAGTCCAGCGCTCAGTGACTCAGGAGGAGAGGTGGGTGGCATTGCGCACGGATCCGCTGCGCCAGGCATGGATGAAACAATAAAATATTGAATAGGGCTATAGTAACAGCGTATAGTATCAGCGGATATAATTATGTTTTCCATAGACAACGTTACAGACATATGCCAGTAAGTGAAAAGGAAACATTATTTTGTAATATTTGGTGATTTTCTGCACTTTTTAGTTAGATTTCCCAACGTTACAAAGCCAGAAAAAAAAATGTCCGTTCAAACCAGCGTACGCAAGCTTTTCGTCCCCAGGCAAAGTTCACACATGAGGCCCCAGGACCCTGGCTCGCTCTGAAAAAGGCATTTGTCAGAAATGTAGCTCAGCGTAAATTCTTTCAGGAAGGCCTAACTTTTAATCAATGCACTCCTAAATCAATTCAGCTGTTATCCAAATAGCTGTACATTGTATCATTCATATCATGTGTATAATTGTTGCATATCTGCAACTAGTCTCTCCTGATTGAAATGTATCTCAGTGTAAATCCTCTCAGAAAGACCTCACTCTTAATCAATGTTCTACTTAACTCCAATCAGCTGTTGGAGGCAGTCACCTTCCTGCTAAACCAATCAGAATCATACACAATGGCAAGGGCCAATCACAGAGTCACAACCCTGCTTTATATAATCTGTTTCTCCCTTTGCTATCAGCTGTCGTTGCAGGCAAAGAGTGCAACCCTCCACCCCCCCTTCCACCTCCAGTCATCTGCTCCAGCTGACCGGTCCGTGGCCTCTTTCGGTCTGGTCTTTGGGCTCCTTCGTCGCCACCACCGGTGTCTAGGTTCCATCGGGGGTCTGATGGTTCTCTACCCCTATATATAGTCTAATTGCCAAAGACTTTGTACATTTTATTTGAGCTGTACAATAAACCTTATTTGCATATCTGCAAACATGTGTTCACACTATTTTCGAAGATATTTTCAAAGCTGACTATACACGGGTGACACAAATGCAGCAACCCATACACACACACACACACACACACACACACATACACACACACACATACGCACACACGCACATGACATGGTCATGACACATTCGCAATATGAATACAAAATTATAATAATTGAAAACAATAACGAAAATAATGAAAAAAATAATATCTGAGAAAATAATTTCAAAACTTAAAACCTCTACACCATGTAGGCTAGCTGTACGCTGTGAGAACTCCTATCATAAGCAATGCTTGAACAGAGCTCTAATCATCTTAAATGTATGCAGTCATTGGGCAACATAAGACATGACAGCTGTCATCAAACATATTGGAGGCTGTTACTGTGAAAAAGGTAATGGCCAGTAAGGGAAAAAAATTGGACACGGTTGCTTTTAGAATGGATTCAACCTGCACAAGCTGACGCCACTGACACCCGGGGCCGCTCTTGAGTGACTGCAGCTTAGTGAGAGTTGACATGACAAGCACACAGTGCTTTCTGCTGCACATCCCTGGTGTCATGAGTGACCCACTTTCTCCTACTCTATGCAATTCCCTCTTTAAAACTGTATTACCATGCACAAAGGAGGATTCACTGCACAAGTACAGTCCACACAGTTGATCACACGCAACAAAAGAGGAATTTTGAATGTCAAAAGACTGGAGTGGTTTCATTAAGTGAAACACAAACAAATACATAATTACAATGCTAGTCTATGTTACACACTACATGTTTGTTCATATATGTGTGGCTGTCTGCCAATTCTGGGGCCAGATGTTCTGAGTAAAGTGGTCCTCAAAAGGGCATGAAGACAAAGTCAGACCTGGTCCTTCTCCCCAAATGAAACCATCTGACTCCAGAGACCAAAACTTATAGTGCATTTAGGCACGCATTGTTAACTTGTATAGGCAAGAGTTCCACATTATCTCCCCAGACAGTTGCTCTTGAAATAGCCAACAAAGTTTAAAACAACAGCGGTAATCTGTGGCAAGTTCCATAATACCCAGGTTTACAGTATGAGCCGTGTCATTTAATCAATAGTGTATGGTAAACATATGCAAGGCTCCTCCATTTTATTGTGATAGCCTGTAATTTATAAACATGTTCAGTCTGCTAACAAGAATAAGTACACAAGGGAATTCTCTGCCTGCATTTCCATTATTTACAACCTGCAGCGGCTTTTTCATTAGTCTTGTTCAGGTGATATATTTAAGAGTGACAAATCACCACATGCCTCGCAACTCCTGCTACATATGATGTGGCCTTGTGATATATCTCGACTTTACGATTTGATTAGGATCTTCCGAATGCTCTATTAAACAACAATGGATTGGATGCAGAATATAAACCAGGTATATCACTATATTGAGATAATAGAAGACTGCTTTGCTTTGAAATAGTATATTCATATAACACGTAGATTTACAGCCTGAATTGGGCTACAGTGTTTTTCTTCCCTGGCATGCTACTGAAATTGACCGGGGGAAAAAATTGAGTGTGGACACAGGAAAGATTTTATTACCAGGTACGGAAAGATGGTCTGATTTGAAAAGGCCTCCTGGACATTCTGTAATGTGAGCGAAAGCTGCACTGTTTCTCCTGGGTCCCAAATACAGAACTTGGTGTATGAACCAATTATTAAGTGGCTGGCAGAGAGAAAAACCTCACACACTTCCTGTTTTCCTGCTGGGCCTCACTCACAGGGGATTTTCCCCAATTGAATAATACATCTTCTCCATTTAATTTGGAAAGCAGCCGTAATGAGGCACTTTTGTATATCCCCAGTCTGGGCTCTCACGTGCCTTAAGCACTGCATGGTTGAATTTGAAGCTGTTAATGGACTGTGGTGAGGGCAAAAAGCCAGAGACATACATACTATTCATATTTTAAAGGGGTGCAAATTGACTAATTTATTTACGCAAATAAACTGCAGCAGCCGAAAAAAATGATCTTGTGACTTAAAGAGAGCAGGCTTGAATCCAAGAAAAGGCAGAGAAATGTTTTTGGAGATGTGACTGAATAATACTCTGTCCAACTGAGTACTGGAAAGCTGCTGATTTGTGGTGCTACAGGCCCAACATGCTTGGCACTCAGATAATATGGTGATTTTCAGCCTAACACAAGACATCAAACATTCAAAAGTTTCTTTAAAAGACAGAGGACACTCAGAGATGTCTCTCACCAGCACTCTTCAACTTGTACATGGATGAGTTATCCAACCAATGGACAAGATGATTATGATTGGTAATGCCAAGGTTAATCATTTCATGTATGCTGATGATCTGGTCATTTTCTCTCCCAGCTGTGCTGGTGTTCAGCAGCTACTAAATATCTGCTCTGAATATCGGAGGAAATATGATGTGTTGTATAATGCCAAAAAGAGTGCTGTCTTGATATGAAGGACAAAGGTGGACAAAGATCTTTATTTTCCAGACTTTTATCTGTCAGGACATGTGATGACTGTCTGTAATAGAATTACATATCTTGGTTATTATATTACACGTCACTTATCTGATGATGAGGATACAGTCATATATGCCCAAGCTTACTGGTCAGAAAATTCTACATGTGCACAGATGACGTCAAAATTAGACTGTTTAAAGCATCTTGCACTCCTTTGTTCCTGCTGCCTTATGGACTATGTTTAAAAAGGCAAGCATGCAGAAGCTTAAGGTTGCTTATGAGGATACTGCGCAACAAAGCCAGGTGGTCTAGTGCAAGTGACCTGTTTTGTAATGCAGGGGTCAGCCCCGTCCAGGCATTATTGAGGAATCTTATCTACAAATTCATTTATCACCTGAACATCTCACAGAACAGCATTGTTATGCTGCTGGCAAATCCTAGGTTTAGTGCCATACGGTACCAATCATTACTATGGAAACACTAATATAAGTGTATTTTAGTTTCTTTTGTTTATATTTCTGTTTATTATTTTCTGAATGGACCTTGAGTCTGGCAATAAAGTTGATGTTGATTATGATGACGTTTCTCTGACTGCACCTTCAGAATTGGTACTTGCTCCGAAGCTATTTACTGTCAATCTCCCTCACTCTACCACACACTAGAGTTTAGATTCTCTGCCCGAGCCCAAACATGGGTTCTTCTCGTACGTAGGCTCTGGTGTAAGCTCTGCATAGAGCCCCATAAACCATATATCCTGCTTTATGCCCAATTTCTGGTTCCGCGTCAAAACTACGCCGTAGTTACTTGCGTAGGTTTGCAGAGATTTGGACCTTACACTTTAGTCTGACGTGCACCTCTCAAAAAAAGTAACTACATGTCGCGGCGACGCAGACTGCAACAATGAGAGAGTGAGAGAGTGATATAGTCTATTTTATATTTTTATTATTGCTTGTCGGAGTTGCATGAACGTGTCCTGATGCTTGCTTGGCTTCTTATATTAACTGGAGCTACTGTTGATGTGTGATATCTCCTAGTGTCCTATTGCTTTCTGCAGCTCTGTTTGGCATACTAAAAAAGCTTATAGTTCTGCTCTAGCTGTATGTCTGGTGTCTTTTTGATTACTGTGTGTATATTTTAACCTGTATTAATGTTTTTTGTGGCTTCCTGCTGCCACTGTCTAAAATCATCTGACCAAAGGACTACGGTTGAAAATTAGCCGACCAGCTAACCTACACAGTGTTGAATAGGGGTGTGACGAGACGCTTACTCCACGAGACGAGACACATCACGAGATTGGGTTCACGAGAACGAGACGAGACGAGATTTTTTAAAAAAATTTAAATAAATCCTCGATGAAATATATGAATGGAAAATAGTTTTTTTATTCAACTGAAATATCACAAAATGCAAAACAATTTAGGTGCATTTTGAAATCAAATATTAATGATGAATGTTATTTAACTTTTTTTTTTTTACTATTTTAATGAATTATATGCAGTAAAGGACGTGCAAACACTGCAAAATTTTTTGTATAAACTCTACCAACTGGCTTCTGTACAGTTTCACACGAGAAATCTAACTCCTTTCCACAAACCGAACATAAAAAAATAAACAGTATAAATAAAATAAATGTGTAAATAACAGAAAACTAACACTTTAAATGCAAACAGTAAGTGTATCAATAACCAAAGTACTGCTCTCTCAAAACTACAAGTGCAAACAGAAAAAAAATTTTTCTTCAAGCTCCATCACGCTGACATCACATCGCCTCACGAGACAACTTTTCACCTCGACGAGAAATCTCGTCACGTTTTAATCTCGCGAGATCTCGTAAAACGAGATCTCGTCACACCCTTAGTGTTGAATGATGCTGGGTGAGGTGGGAGGACAAGGAAGGGAGTGGTAAAAGTGTGTGATAAAAGGGTATGACCCAATAAACCCTCCAGGCCTGAGTAAAATACAGTGGCACACAGTCTCACTGTACTTTTATCATAAAAAGAGTCAGCCGTTCTTGGATGTAAATTTATTGAGGAGGTCGTAACATTTTACAGCTGGTACTCTGTACTGGATATGATCACATTTGCTTGGAGCAGTAAATATTATGATCTTGGATGATGGGTTACACCGCAAACAAGCTATAACCTCTGCACAATTATTTTAATTACTTGCAATAATTAATGACCAATTGCAAGTTATAAAGAAGCATATGGTTTCCTGCAGGATAAAAACAAACAATGTTTTACGAATGAGCTCACAGTTAATGTGATATTTTTGAGAGTGGGAAAGTATTTGTCTGCCTATCTTCAATTTATATAATGGGGAAAAATAATAAGGCTGCCTTCCGTTCAGAGGCAGATGGCATCCTGTTTGCCATATAATCCCCACCAAGTGCCAATCAGAACATGAGGAGGATGTGGCCTTTTTTTAGTCTAGACTGCTTTATCACTTAGCTTACTTACAGATCAACAAATCAATTTGTGGGGAAAAACAAAAGGAACCAAAAGGAACGCGGAAAATCGAAACTATGAAAGCCTTTGTTTTCATTTCTTTTTGTGAAGTTGTTGTCTAGTCGACGGTTGCCCCGCAGACAGCGCTGCCTTATTCATTGATAATGAGCAGCAACGGCAAACCTACAGAGGAATGGCACTGCAGAGGGAGCTTAATTAAGAATTAATTGACTTATATTTTCAATTAATTGAGTTGTTTGAAGTGGTGTGATGTCAGTCTCACACTGACAAGCAATACCTTAACACAGCAGGCGCATCATGCAGATTGGTTGAAATGTTGAAAAAGACTTTCTTTTTCGGGGGCTGGGGAAATAACATGAATTAAATGGCTTGAAATTGGAAATCTAACGTGATTTGAGATGCTAAAAGAGAACATCTCTCTTCTAATGCTTGATAGACTGGATGGGCCTGGGAGGGATATGGCAATTCTCTCTGTGCATGTGTGTGGAGGGGGTGTTTTTAGAGAATTTCAGGTATAATTTGCAGAAATGTGGCATAGAACAAACATTAGGAAATGATGATCCAAGGCATTTATTCAAGTTAAGCATGCCATTGCCTACATACTATACTTCAAACAAATAATCCCCCTCCTACACAGGCAGGGGAGAATGCAGAGATCTACTACTGATCACACAGATCTGTTGTGACACCTAATATGAGTGGCATTTAGCTGTTATCACTGAGCATTCCTCAACCTCCACTCAAATAGAAACTCCACTTAGCATTCGTCTATGAGAGCAATGTTTGAAATTCTAGAGATGTACGCATGAAAGGGAATATAAATTATGCCTAATGTATATGAATGGGAGCTGTGACGTTCAGGTATTTCACACCTCATGCCCTGACAGAGGCTCAAGTGAATAAGTCGTCAACTCGTATTGAAATTCATATTGTATCCCTGGCTGGAGCTGAGCCCATTTTCTCCACAGTGCTCTCGCCATGAGCCACACAATAGTCAGGGAGACATCTAATGAGGCAGGAGAAGAATTAGGAGGAAAATCCTTAAACTCGAGGAGTTGGCATATTCAATGGCCAGTCTCTAAATTCATTGAAATGATCTTTTGTTGGGAGCTTCAGGCTGGTCCGAGGGAGAGAACAAAACACAAAAAGAAGAAAAGAATGAGTGAGTGACTGATATGGGCTGTGACAATGTCAGCTTTGGTCTGGTCAACCTAGACGGATGATGAGTGGATATGAGGACAGCTGGAAGCAGAGAGGCAAGAGGGGAGGGGAGGGGTGCGGAGCAGGAGGATGGAGAAGACAGCTCAGAAGGTTCACATCTAGAGCTTTAAAATCTGTGCTGGACAACCTCTGCTCTTCCCTACATCTACGTATGAGGTGCTCCGCAGGCCCTTCCCTCATCACTCAGTGAACAAAGGTGGAATGTAACTAAATACATTTACTTAAGTACAAATTTAAGGTAGTTTTTTTTTTTGTTGAGGTACTTTACTTGAGTCTTTTCTTTTAATGCCACTTACTTCTACTCCACTACATTTCAAAGAAAGCAATTTTTACTCCCTTACATTAATCTGACAGCTTTAGCTACTAGTTACTGCCATAGACTGTAGATATATTGATAATATTAATATTAATGGCCTATGGTTACTGCACATAAAAGACATTTAGTTTATATAATATAATGTTTTATTATAAATTAAACTACCCAACAATACAGTAGAACGGCCGACAAGTCCAGCTGAAATGATGATTGTGATCATTTCCAGTTTCTAAAATGTGAAGATATTTCTGCATTGAGTACTTTTACTTTTAATACTTTAAGTACATTTTCCTTATAATACTTACACTTAAGTAATATTTTCAATGCAAGACATTTACTTGTGACAAAGTATTTTTTACAGTGTGGTATTACTGTAGTACCTTTACTTAAGTAAGGGATCTGAAGACTTCTTCCACCCCTGTCAGTGAGTCAGCAGTGCCCCCCAGCTCATGTACAAAGCAGCTCCCCAGACTTTGCCTCTGATCTGCTGGCACTGCTGCCTCATGCAGGTTGACCTTTGGGTCCCGAGAGAAACTGGCCCAACTCACCATCTGGTTGGTTGTTTTCAACACCAGGCTGCTAAAACCCATTATGCAAAGTCGGTGAATGGCACAAGATTGTTTTTGCTATACGAATTTTCTAAGGCTGCAAATAATGATTTTTTACATTGTCGATTAATCGATTAGTTGTTTGGTCTATAAAATGTCAGAAAATTGTCAAAAATGTTAATCAGTGTTTCCCAAAGCCTTGTCTCACATTGCCAGATCAGTCCACACAGCATTTCGGGATGGGACAAAAACATGCTCTGGTTTATCGGCATTTCTTTAAACCAATCACAATCTTCTTGGGCGGGGCTAAGCGCCGAGCGGAACCACGGTGCCTCTGCAAAATAGCCTTGGGATGGAACTTGTTTTAGTGGAACATGTGTACGTTCACAGGTTGTTTAAACTCAGATTGGACAGATAGTCTAGCTAGCTGTCTGGATTTAGCTTGCAGAGATCTGAGGACCAGGTAACCATAGTCTTCAGAAATCCACCAGAGTTTAATTAGTTATTACAACACAAAGAAAGCGGAAGGTGACGGACATCCGGCCAAAAAGAGTTGACATCCGGTAGAATTTCTGGCAGCACCTGACCAATCCCAGAAATAAAACGTCAGGGATATAGACTACCCAAAGCCCAAGATGACGTCCTCAAACATCTTTGATCTGTCCAAACTCAAAGATATTCAGTTCACTGCCATAGAAGAGAAAATAAACTACATATTCACATTTAACAAGTTTGAACCTGAGAATTGTTACCCCCTTGTATTATAATGGCCAATGTATTCCCTGTGAAAGCGCTACTGAAGCACGAGATTGTTCAGCTTTTCTTTTCAACTCCAAATTAAAGCAGATGATCTCACCTATGAGCTTGCGCCTTGTGCTAATTGGGACACAACACTAGGCAAGCCTTTATTTAGGCACGCCTTACACCTTTACCTAAAACTTTACCTAAATTGGCTGCAATAAAAAAACTTGCAGAATTCCTGTGCTTCAGTATAGCAGTGAGTTGAGACCCTTTTAAAATACATAAGTTCACGTAACCTTTTAACCTTAACCTCAGAGTGGCCCCTTTTTTCAAAGTGAAGCCAACTAAATCTGCTCATTTTGTAACATCACTGGATTTTCCAGGCCTGGGAGTTATTTGTGCAATTAAACTGAGCTTTAACGTCCCGTCTGCCTTCCCCTCAGTCTCATCTACTTATGATATGACTATATGTTATTACATTGATAACCCTGCCTTAAAACAATCACGGGGGATAAAAGTTAAACACAAAAATGAAATGCGGAGCACATAATGCAAATCTAAACAGATTTTAATCTCCACTTGACATTAACTCATGCATTTTATCAAACAGCTGTGTGTAGGCAAAGATCAACTTCCTATGTCTTTGCATCACTAATTGGCTGTAATTACAAACTGGTTTCACACACATTAAAACAGTCTCAGCGCTGTCTGTGTAATGTTTAGCAGCTCCTTCTAAATTGTTTTGAAGCAGCCGCAGTATTCCTGTTTTTGTTGCCAGTAGATTTCTGCTCCGGTGTCACTATCTGTCTCTTATTATCAGACTGCCGCTGTCATAATGTCTGGCTACACACTGCCCTCTAGTGGAGAAGCCCAGGTTTATAGGTTCATATTTCAAGAGTTAATCACAAAATGTATTATACAAACTATAAACTATCTGGAGCTGACAAGGCTTGACTGCAAAGTCGTTTGTCTGCTCAAAGAGCTAATTTAAGATTAAGGATCAAAGATCCCTACCAGACATGGTGTAAGACAAATTAAATGACTCTGCTATGAATAATAATTTGTGTCAGGAGTGTTTGCATACCTTTGGCAGCACAGTATACAATAAACCCAGGTTTATCTTTCAGAAGGTTGCATGTGAAAGCCTTTAGTTCAAAAATGTACTTGAAATACTATTTGGTTTCTCCACAATGTCCTTGACTGCACATTGATACGGACAGGAACGACATCTGGTCTAGCGCTGCTAAACAAGAAATGAAAAAGATCCGGCTTACACAGAAGCCAGCTGCCCGTCTTGCTCTTCACTGCTCAATGAGGAGCATGCACGCTGGAAGAAAGACTGACATATAGCCTGGTCCAGTATATAAGACAAATCAGTGTCTCTAGGAAGCCTACACATTTACACTCACAGCTAACACACACACAACACTAGGCGAGCCTTTATGGGACACTTCACACCTTTACCTAAAACCATAAAGAAAACTGTAATGTTTAGGGCGATGTCAAATCAGAGCATATAATAACTGCATTTAACACAGATTACAAGTGAGATCAGTTTAAAAAAGGGAGTAAGATTTGTAATTAGTCAAAAATAAATCATTTTAAACTGCATATGATAGTGAGGATGTCAATGTGGATTAATATTCTGTTGTTCACCTAAGTACGGACACAAATGTGCACCGGTACTGTACCTGTCCATTTTTTACTTATGTCAACTTACTTATGTTTGAGAAGGAAATGTGAAGGTATCAGAAGAACTATATTTTATTGATAATGTGGAATTATTAATTATATAGCATTTATTTATTGTATTGACAATATGGAAGTATTAATGTAACGTATTACTGTCTTATGTTTCATCTTTTTTGTGGACCCCAGGAAGAATCTTTGTTACTACGGTAACAGCTAATGGGTATCCTAAATTAAAAAAAATAAATAAATAAATTTTCTTCTGCTGGTCCTACAGTGGAACTTTTCTGATTCAGTTCAGTTCTCAGGTGTTATTATCCAGCTGAAGTAAGTTTTTTTTTTATTCACCATGAGATGTACACAACCTCTAAATCCTTCTCATGTGTTCTATCATTTTTAATGTGTGATCCCCAGTGCCTCATTTTTAAAAGAAATGCACCGTGTGTCCTTGATTGCAGAGTACACAAGTTTCAAAGAACACGCCTTGGGTAATGCTAAAAAAGCTGTTTTATTTTTGTAATACAGAAAAAAGGAGAAGATCAAAGCTTCTCCTGGTTTTGGATTTGGCTGCCGGTAAGTGTCAGGCTTTTATAAGGCCAGGAGGAGGAGGAGCAGGAGAGCCGGGCTTCATGGGGGGTCCGCAGTCAGAGGCACATGTAGTTCACAAGGTAGGTACAGGATTACATCCGTTACTGGTTGTGTCTAGAGGTTTCAGATGCAGTTGACCATTTCCTGTTTTATTCTGTTTGGTTTCATAACATTTCATATCTCAAGAATGATGATGTTTTTCATTTGATCTTTGATCTTGTTTTTGCTTCATTTCTGATGTTTGTTGATGTGAGACGACTCATGCGCTGTACTGCACAAACATAAAAAAATTCTGCTTTTCTGATGGAGGTATTTAGGGGTGGCATGAATCCAGAAGTGTGCTTGTGAGATGGCTGGGATGGCGGTGTTTGAAAAAAAAAAATGTCAAAAAAAGGTTTGCCAAATTGGATGTTTACACTAGAAAATGGGGAGAGTACCTGATCTCCCTGCAGGGCTCCTAAGAAGCTTTGTGCTGGGGAGAGACATGTATGATGGGCTTATGTCTTTTTGTCTGGGTGGGTGGTGATGACGAAGGTATGTTTTGTGTTGTTTAAAAATGAAGAAAATAGGGTGCCTGGATAGCTCAGTTGGTAGAGCGGGCGCCCATATATAGAGGTTTACTCCCCGACCTGCGGCCCTTTGCATGTCATCTCCCCTCTCTCCCCTTTCATGTCTTCAGCTGGCCTGTCAAATAAAAGCCTAAAAATAATCTTTAAAATAAATGAAAATTGTCAATCACAAAGAATATATCTGCTTTCCTCGTACCTTTAAGGAACAAAATGTGCATTACAAGTCACAGTGAGTCAATAAATCACTTTGAGATTCATTTATATTCCCAGAATTCTCAAACAAAACAGGTCTGGCTCCTCAAGGTCCCACCGTGACATTTCAAGTACAGTGAATCAGATAAAGAGTCTTTGATGCTGACGAGTAAGCTTTCAACTGGCCTCTTCAGCTGCACTCTTTAATCTGCCACATTTCTTTTTCACTCTTCAATTTGACAAACAGGATTTGAACTGAAGCCTCCCACACAGTAAACAGTCAACAGTGAGCTGCAAGTGGCTGAGGGAGATATGTTTTCACTCTGTGTGTGTTTACTACCTTGTGCAATCACAAGCAGCAGCAGCTGCCGGCACTCCGTTCTCCTTCTACCGCCGCAGAAATGTCACCAATAGTGAACAGCCAGTTTGTCTGAAAGCCAGCAGTCACAGCTTGTGGTAATTAGCCTCTGACTGGACGTGGTACACCGGGGCTGCTCCGGTTCACTTGGCCATGTAAGCGGCTACTTCCTTCTCCAGAGCCTGGGCGAAGCGGTGGTTGAGGAAGAGGAGCTGGCCGTGAGGAAGCAGGCGGCTGAGCAGAGCATCCACGCGGTTGCTCCTCAGCAGAACCTGGAGGGAAAGGGTTGCCGTTAGTGACCACGCCGTGCAGACATTTTTGTATGTTTTTATTTATTTATTTTTTTAAACAACATACAAAGCATACAATTAGCGACATGAAAATACAGATAATCCGCAAATTGCCAAATATCAGCCAGGCCGATAATTGGTCCATCCCTACAACAAAAGATGACACAATAACCATATACAAGACCATAAAACTAAATAGACAAACTGTAAACCAACTAAACATATGTATAAAAGACAAAACCATAAGCCCATCATACACGTCTCTCCCCAGTACAAAGCTTCTTAGGACCCCCCAGAAACCTCAGGTACTTTCCCCATTTCCTAGTGTGGACATCCAACCTGGAAAGCCATTTGTTTGACTTTTTTTTATTTTTTTATTGTTTAAACGCCTTCATGCAGATGATCTTTCTACGATCGCAGTTAGTTACAGTTGGTAATAAATCCTGTCCGGGAGCAATCTTGTTTCATTACTGCCGCCTGTTTGTTTTTTTTATTGCGGTATCCATAACGTATAATGAATTGTTGCTGTGGAGCATTGTTAAATGCTCAACACAGTAACTGTTCTCCTGTGGAGATAAACTATGCGATTGAAGAGATCTCAGGGCTTTAAACATGTGAAGTGAAGACACTCTGCTACGAAAGGTTTCATTTGAATACAATATCATTAAATCTGCACCAGGAAAATACACTCATCCACTTCAGCAAACATTACTCAAACACAAGTAAATATTGTATTTGTAGGGGACTACTTTCAGCAGTGGATTGATACATTTGGTTCTCTAGTAAGTAATAGTAGTGTATATATATATGTGTGTGTGTGTGTGTGTGTGTGTGTGTGTGTGTGTGGGGAGGTTGAGTCTAAATAAACTACAGTGTGTGTGTGTGTGTGTGTTGATGGTAATAAAGGAACATGTCACCCAGTGATACAGTGCGGCTTGTTGGTTTTAATAGTTTCTGGACAACAATGGAGCTCACAGAGGAATAACATATTTCAGGCTTTGGCAACTATTCATCGTTGGTTTTGGGCTTTTCATGGGATTTGTCGATCATATAACCATGCTACAATTTGTGTCCCAAATAGCAGCAACAGAGCTAAAACTGCAATTGTAAATCTGGTCCCCCTCTAATCCCTGCTTTGCAAACTGGCCAACAGGAAGTCGAACGCAGCCAGACACTCCGGCTTGTTGAATTCAAGTACAAACACTGGTTGCCATAGTCTGACCTTATTCTCCAGCCAACACAGTAGCCACCCAAACACTAACCATGAGCATGGTTTCTAATGGTGGGGATTTTAATGTGTCGGCAAGTCAAACGGCTGCCTGAAGATCTCCCCACAAGGCTGGAAATGGCTTCCAGGTTAAAAGGTTAAGGGTAATTTAAGAGGAACAATAATATGTATCAGCCAATCCTTTATAGCCACACTGTTTTAAACAGAAAAGGGTTAGCGATTTCATCGCTTTTTCTTTATTTAGACCGCATCAGACCAAGTCTAGATCAAAAACCAGTGTACTTAGACTTTTCAATCCTGGATCCTTTATTAACATGGAGATTCCAGAGAATATTTAAAGCCTCTTGTCAGATCTGGGGAACATTAACTGTATTTGTGAGAAACAGAAAGAAAAAGGGCACAGCTTTCTCCATCCAGATCACACCAGATCACATCAGACCAGGTCTAGATCAAGTCTGCATGTTAATCAAGTCCAGGTTGGACAAATAGAAGTACAGTGGTCTGACCACAGTCTCATATCAGCCTCATTCAAGAGATTGAGGTATCAGAAATCACGCAGCTATTTACCACATGCTGCCATTTGGAGTTGCCGTTGCATTAAGTTGCCCCGTGCTACTTTGGTGCCGAGTCTACGAGGGCTCCTGAATGTGCAACGCATACTGGAGCCCCTTTTCTGAAAATGGAAGCCTGTCTGTGTGGTGCTCACCTCGCTGCCCTGCCCCAGCATGTGCAGGTGCTCCAGGCAGTGTCGGGTCAGGTTGCGCAGAGTGATCTCAGCCAGCAGGAGGTTCTCATGGGGCTCACAAACCAGCGTGAAGCCTAGACTCTGGACTCCCAGATACAGAGCGCTCATCTCCTCAGAGAAGGGGTCTCCAGCTCGGAGACGCACCACTCCGCTGTCGGCCTCCTGCAGGGCCAGCGCCTCCTCCCCGGGCACCGTCTCCACCAGCACCCGGGCCGAAGCCTCCCGGGACAGAGAGACGGCGCTGCGGACCTGCCTGAGTCCCAGAGGAGAAGTAGGATATAGTCAGAAATACAGAACCAGGCAGGCAACCAGACTTAACCTGACATCAACTATGATTAGGGCAGGAAGTAACGCAAATATTAATTTTTCGTTAATCTATCCTTTTACTTGATTACTTTTTGAATGTGTTTTGTGTGTTTAAAAGTTAAAACTAAAGACAAATTCCCATTATAGATTAACAGAGCCTAAGGCGATGAAAATTGGATATTTTATTCACCTAACTATAATTAGAAACCCAGAGGCAAATATACACTCACCTATAGAATTATTAGGAACACCATACTAATACTGTGTTTGACACCCTTTCGCCTTCAGAACTCATTGTCATGTTCAAGAAACCAATTTGAAATGATGTGAGCTTTGTGACATGGTGCATTATCCTGCTGGAAGTAGCCATCAGAGGATGGGTACATGGTGGCCATAAAGGGATGGACATGGTCAGAAACAATGCTCAGGTAGGCCGGGGCATTTAAACAATGCTCAATTGGCACTAAGGGGCCTAAAGTGTGCCCAGAAAACATCCCCCACACCATTACACCACCACCACCACCAGCCTGCACAGTGGTAACAAGGCATGATGGATCCATGTTCTCATTCTGTTTACGCCAAATTCTGACTCTACCATCTGAATGTCTCAACAGAAATCGAGACTCATCAGACCAGGCAACATTTTTCCAGTCTTCAACTGTCCAATTTTGGTGAGCTCTTGCAAATTGTAGCCTCTTTTTCCTATTTGTAGTGGAGATGAGTGGTACCCGGTGGGGTCTTCTGCTGTTGTAGCCCATCCGCCTCAAGGTTGTGCGTGTTGTGGCTTCACAAATTCTTTGCTGCATACCTCGGTTGTAACGAGTGGTTATTTCAGTCAAAGTTGCTCTTCTATCAGCTTGAATCAGTCGGCCCATTCTCCTCTGACCTCTAGCATCAACAAGGCATTTTGGCCCACAGGACTGCTGCATACTGGATGTTTTTCCCTTTTCACACCATTCTTTGTAAACCCTAGAAATGGTTGTGTGTGAAAATCCCAGTAACTGAGCAGATGGTGAAATCCTCAGACCGGCCCGTCTGGCACCAACAACCATGCCACGCTCAAAATTGCTTAAATCACCTTTCTTTCCCATTCTGACATTCAGTTTGGAGTTCAGGAGATGGTCTGGACCAGGACCACACCCCTAAATGCATTGAAGCAACTGCCATGTGATTGGTTGATTAGATAATTGCATTAATGAGAAATTGAACAGGTGTTCCTAATAATCCTTTAGGTGAGTGTATATTATGTATTACTATATTTGAGAACTTGTCAGTTAAACAGACACATGGACCAAGGTTTTTCCGCCCAGTCTCGACCTATCTTTGTGCTACAGTGAATCAGATGCAGCATTTCAACATTAATTACCAAGCATACAATAATAACTTAATAATAACTAACTGAGGCCTTTTATAGAATGTTCAGAAAGTCAGTTTTTCCTTCATGCTAGAAAATGAATATGAAAAATGCACAAATGAATGATCAAAATGTTGTCATTGACATTTAGCAGTAGAACAGTATTGTCATTCTCTCCCACTGTGCACAGACTGAGCATTTTCTTTTCACAGTAATAATCACAAGTTGTCATGTAGGAGAAGAGAAAACTACACACATGCTGGGAAATAAAATCATTATACACTGAAATCAAATGAGACAAGATTGACAGACTCCACTGGACTCTGTGATGTTTTTTTTACATTGAGTGCCATCAGAAATCAGCAGGATGCAGAGGGAAGAGTGGCTGCAATATAACGGAAAACAGGAAGAGGGAGCTGTTCTGCTCGGATAAAGAGAGTCAAAGTGATTCCAGATGAAGGGCTTACTATCATCAACACAGCCAAAAACAGTCAAATACCTATACAGCAACATGGAGAAGAAAGGCATGGCATGAGCAGCATCTTCTTGACACAAGGAGCACTGGGGTTTATGGGGAAGGTGGCCTCAATTTGAAAAAAAATAACAGAAGCAGTAAGCCCATAGGGCCCGTCCAAATACAGTACATAATCAACTGTGTGGCTGTGTGTTTGTGTATTGCCTAACTACGCCTACACAGAGTGTGTGGAGGATTATACCATCTCACTGGGAAACTTCACAAGCAACAGCATCAGGATGCTAATAAGATTGAGAAAGCCATAACTGAATCATGTGAATTGCATATGTTTGGGTTAATTATTGGTTTACATCATCATTTAAATCTTATGTGCCTTCAGTTTTAGAGATCTTTTTTTTTGTGTTAAATGTCATATAATTATATATTGCTTACAATGAAAGTTTATAGTTCCTGACATCTTTGTAACCCTCTGATTTCACCTACATCATGACATCAAGACTTATTCGTCCGTATTGACAATAGGTAAAGCAGTCTATTGGTGCATCACAACCAACTGGACTGATGATTAATGCTACGCAGAGGTTGGATGTACTGTAACTAAGTACATCTACTCAAGTAGGATACTATCAATTGGTAGACATACCTTTACTAGTATTTGGATTTCTTGATTTTCTTGATTTTCTTTCTATTAATCAACATGAGTACACAGTCCACCATGTGAATGTGCCAGATTGAGCCATACAGGCTACTTTTCATCTGCAGTCCCTGTAGCAGGTTGCTGGCTTAAAACAATAGATACGCTACAACACATACACATAAAACAAGAAAGACACAAGCATAGACAAGGAAAACAACACAACCACTATTCCAGATCATGACCACCGGTTGATGGCATGAGAAAAACATAACACACAGGTAAAAGTGCATAGACACACATTAGAACGCATCAACAACACATAAGCACACACAGAGACACTACTATAGCAACCAAGACAAACACATTATTCTGGATTATGGTAGCATATTTAAAGTACTTCCATTTAATGCTATGCTACTTTATACTTCTACACCACTACATTCTAGGCAGATATTGTACTTTTACTCCACTACATTTATTTGACAGATTTAGTCACTTTGCAGATAATACAACATTTATATATACTCATAAATATTATTGTTATATTGTTATAGATTAAGCTACTCAGCAGTAAGTAAAGTAAGTCAAGTTTGCTCCAACATTAGTGACACTTACACATTAGTAATGCATCATTTATTAGAATACAGTCATCTTTATACAGATATGACGTCAATTAATCCCACATGTCTTCCTGTGAGATTACTGAAGACAGAACTACCAAACAGACAAAAATTGTTGTTTTTCAAAATAGCAAGAGGAATAAATAAACTCAAAGAGCCTGACTCACCGAGCCACCACAGCTATCCTCTCCTTCCGCAGCAGTCGCCTCTCCTCCGGGCTGAGCCCCCGCTCCTGGTCGGAAGAGATGCCTTCATCCGGACCGAAGAGCCGGGAGTAGAGCAGCCGACTCTCCCCGGCCCCGAGAGCACTGAGCGGACACACTGTGTGGATCAGGAAACACCGGACCATGCTGTCATGGGTGGAGGAAAGGCACCAAAAAGCCACTTATTTCTCGTTTACAGTGTTTACAATGTTGATCCTGATTAGTCACTTCCGTGTTGGTCAGCTGACCTTTTTCGGCTTCCGTTCCTATGCGCTGTTTGAACCAATAGATGGCGCCCGCAGTATATTATATTACATTACATTATATTATATTATATTATATTATATTATATTATATTATATTATATTATATTATATTATATTATATTATATTATATTATATTATATTATATCATATTATATTATATTATATTATATTATATTATATTATATTACATTATACGATATTATATTATATTATATTATATTATATTATATTATATTATATTATATTATATTATATTATATTATATTATATTATATTACATTACATTATATTATAATTTTGTGACTAAATATATATATATATATATATCTATCTAATTATATAAACAACACATAAACTACCCATTCCTCCCAACCCTTACAAGTTAGATAATAATGCTACTTTCCTCCATGATGATATCCACAGTAAAGCCCAAAGTGTACATAACATGTACGTATGCATGTGAAATAAACAAAAACTGTACATAGTATACAGAAATGTGTGTGCAATGGATGTATAATAAACCGAACGAGTAAACAAACAAGCAAAATACACTAAAACATAACTGAAAGATGTGATTTTAAACTAATAAGAAAAGAAGACCTTCACCAGTCAGATTTTTAGGAATGTGAAGAAGGGATACTGTTTGATTAATCGATTGAGCTTTTTACCTAAAATGCCAGAAAATATAGAAAATTCCAAACTTTTCAAAGGTCTTCAAATTGGCTATTTTGTACGATCAACACCCCAAGACAACTAATTGACCAGATCAGATATACCTTAATTGAATCCCAAAGGAGTGAAAGACCAACATGGATGAGAGTTCGAGACAGTGTAGAGTAGTGTAGATGTGGAAGAGAACAGGCAGAAGGAGGCTGCAGAGAGGTGGAGTGAGATTAGAGTGTTTCGGGGGTCTCAGCAGGCAAACAGAGGCAGCAGTTAATCCAACAGCTGCTGCTGGTCACACTTCTTTACTCTCAGAGGCCCTGCTCAGTGTGTGTGTGTGTGTGTGTGTGTGTGTGTGGTGGAGGGAAAAGAAAGAAAGAAACCATTCACTCCACCGCCCTGTTAACCTCCTCCCTGCCCTGCACACACACTGCTGCTGAGACACGCTGCAACAAGACCTGAGGATGTGGTGCTTCTGCTCTGCTTGTGTTGTTGTTCCAGCTGTGAGATGAGAGCAGCAACACACCAGTGCAGCAGACGGAATGGCTTTAAGGAAGATGATCCAGAGCAGATTTTTATTTTTAAAGGCCAGTTATTTCATGGATCAGGATACTATGCATCCTGATAAAGTTCCCTTGGCCTTTGGAATTAAAATAGCCCCCCCACATCATCACATACCCTTCACCATACATAGAGATTGGCATGGGGAACTTTCCATAAGATTATCTCTCAATGCAAATTAAGCCAGCTATTAGGCTAAGTGAAATAACACCATGCCATATACTGTATGTTTACATATATATATATATATATATATATATATATATATATAGAGAGAGAGAGAGAGAGAGAGAGAGAGAGAGAGAGAGAGAGAGAGAGAGAGAGAGAGAGAGAGAGAGGGAAAGACTATTGGACACCCAAACTATCCAGCCAAGTCCTGGTTTGATTTACACAGTGAGCCAACACATACTGTTCAGTCTAGTTCTATGTTCAGCAGTTCATTAAAAAAAGGCGTGTCTAAGAAAGAAGGATTTGTGCAACACCCACGCTGTGTGTAGTAATCAGCCCAGAGCTGTTTGCAGGCCTTAATCTTCAATAAAGGAGTGAATGAGCGGGACGAATGCAGGTAATAATTAACCAAAATCTGTGTGGAAATTCAAAGTGAAAGTGAAAAAATAAAACCATATATATAAATATACAGTATATACTGTACATATGTATAGTGAAGCCAGATTTCACCATCAGCATGGAACTTTATAACCCTGTGATTTTTACTGCACCAACTGCATGTGGAGGATCAGATTTTTAATAAAGAGTATGACTTTTCAAAGCAGCGAGCGCGGGGGATGTGCAGCCGCTCGTGTCAGGAACACCACTAGAAAAATGTGAGTCTGAGTATGAGTCACAATTCCCTCTGATGAAACAAACCAGCTGAATAAGAACAACAACAGGATGTGAAGGGCTACCGCGACCAATAACAGGGAGGCCCGCCAGTTTGAAATAAAGGAACTAAAAACAACATGCAGCTAAAATATCTTTTTGTCTGGGCTGCAATCCCAGCAAGGGGAAATGAAAACATCCTGAAGTCATGGCAAAATCCTCCCAGCCAGCAGAGGATGTGTGCACAGGGCAGAAACAGCAGCAAAGGCAGAATAATGGCATAGGTTTCTAAAATGAAAGTTCACCTTTAAAACCCCACCTCTCCACCCTTCCTTTGAAACCACAGTGTTTTTCTCAGTGTTTCAGGTTGTCAGACCATATTTAGTCAGTTTGCTGTCAGTGTCAGCAGGTCAGAGCACACAGGGGTTTAAAGGTGACACAGCTATGTGAGAGGGCACTGCAGCTGCCTGCAGGACCCCCCCCCCCCTCCCCCTTCCGGTGGGGTACCAAATTCAATTCACTTCAACTTTATTTATATTATCAAATCATGACAAAAGCTATCTCAAGACACTTTACAGATAGAGTAGGTCTAGACCACACTATAATTTACTAAGACCCAACAGTTCTAGTAATTCCCCCAAGGCTCTTGGTAGACGGTGTCTGACGGGCCGGTTGGGGGGGGTGATGAACAATGACAATAGTAGTCACAATTACTGTAATCAGTTGTTGTTCTTATAATGGAGCCATGACTAGAAATAGTAGTTGTAGTAGTTCATGGCAGTTCATGGCGTAGCAGGGCACTGCAGGGTGTTACTGGGTTTAGCAGGGCACTGCAGGGTGTAGCAGGGCACTGCAGGGTGTTACTGGGTTTAGCAGGGCACTGCAGGGTGTAGCAGGGCACTGCAGGGTGTTACTGGGTTTAGCAGGGCACTGCAGGGTGTAGCAGGGCACTGCAGGGCGTTACTGGGTTTAGCAGGGCACTGCTGGGTGTAGCATGGTGAAGCAGGGCACTGCAAGGCATAGCAGGGTGTAGCAGGGCACTGCAGGGTGTAGCATGGTGAAGCAGGGCACTAAGGAGCGTAGCCGAGCATAGCAGGGCGCAAACAAGACAGGCTGGGGTAAAGAGTTGGATTCACAGAGAGAGATGGTGAGAGGAAGGGTGGGGTAGTTTGTGGGGTAACTCTGCAGGATGGTGCTGTGCCAGAAAAGGCTAATTCATTGTTGTATTTCATTACATGGAGAACAGGGTCCCACTGTAAACCATCAGCTACAGCTGACATGCCGACCTCTCAGCCTGTTGACCCCTCATCACAGGTTGTATGTCACGATAAACAGCTGAAGCATGAAGAACATTTAAAAGTCATTCTTAACATTAACATTTGGGGTTATGGGCTTATTTGCTTTCTTGCTGAAGGTTAGATGAAAAAATGGAAACCATTCTTATCTCTACGGTAAATATGAAGCCAGCAGCTGTCAGCAACAGGGGAAACAGTTAGCCTGGCTGCACCCAAAGGTAACCCAGTCTGCATACCAACACCTCTAAAGCACAATGCATCTTGTTTGTTTAATCTTGAACGAGAGTGGCATCAATCTTCTCGTCCAACTCGTCCTGAAACTGTTGAACGTTGTTGAATCATCTTGAATCACAATCATCACTATCATGGAATCATTTTTAGAACAAGAAATAAAACAATCTTTGATAGATTATTTAATTTGCTTTTATTTTTTTAATGCTTTTAGATTCACTGACAAACTGACAAAGTAGTCACAACATAACAATTTTTAATCTAATCTAATAATTAGTCTTGGTTTTTACAAAAGTTCAAGTTCCTCTTGGCTTTGTGGAACCTCCAGTTCCTAATTGGATGGATCCAGGAGTAAAATCTGGCTCGTTTTTTTTTTGCAAAGGACTCATCTACATTTTAAAACCAACCGTTGAAGTGGAAAATGAAGCTTGTCTTAAAAGGCTTTTGCAAGTGTCGCATTATGCATGCCGCGTGTAAAGGTGCGACGCCTCTTAAACCAGCAAGTGGCGATTAATTGTCTTGCTCAGACAAAGTGGCAGTTTAATATGAATGGAAAAGGCCCATTGACAAATACATGTAAAGATCACTGAAACACATTTTTTTCCTCTTCCTTTCACCTCTTCACACACCCCATTGAAGTTACGCTCCTGCCAACCCTTATTTCCAGGGTTTATGGAAGAGCATCTTCAGTTGAATTTAACAAGACAACCCACAGACACTTGGCTGTAAATAAGTCTTTAGATCTTTGGAATGCAAACAAAGGCTCGCTCTCCTTTTCCCATACTCCTGCAGCCGCTGGGAAACCGCCTGATTTCAAACTTTGGTGAAGTGCCAGAAGGAAGGGAGTTGTGCTTTTGCAACCTCTCCATCAGACGGGTCACGTGTTTACAGCACATGGTGGCTCTGATTTCTTTTTTCCCTCCCTTCCTGTCAGAGGAGCGGCTGGCTGCCCGCCCGGCATACAGGAATGTGAATATGTATGCATGGACACGTGCTGCAGCAGAGAAGTCCCTCCCAAAGCCAGCTAGAGGGAAAATTTGAACAAAACATTAACCGCTGTGTGTGCAGCACGTGTCTCCCTGCCGTGCAGGAGAGCAAACAACACGGCACATGTGCTATTCTTAGAGTTCAAAAGTAGAAAGTCCAGTTTGCTTAGACAGGATCCTTCACACTGGGCCTTCTTGGCAGGTTTATAACTTTGAATCAAAACCTCTTAGTGCATTAAATCTGGAACATGGACTAATAAGTAAGGTTGGGTTGCAACTTGGAATTTTAATCTTTCAAATGTTAAAGGGGGTGGTTCAGAATTTTGGACACGTTTCTGACTTTTAAGACAATGAAGACGAGGAACGTGTGTTATCCAACGAAACGTACCGTATGAGCCAGAATACACAGACAAAGAACTAATAGATAGATGGACGCTAAAAGGGCAGAAAGAGAAAAAGCGTCTGTAGAGACAGCACCGGCTGGAGATGCCGTAGAGAACTGGGACACTGGTGCTGCCCATCTGTTTGGTTTATTTTTACAATTTCTAAATGCACACTGAATCACCATGTTTCCTAGTCCTTTGTTTCCAATAACAAGGTACTACTAGCTAGGTTAGGGTCCCGAATGGAGTGCCCTTCTCGGTTTACTTTACAGCGCAGTACTACTAATGGGAGCAAAGTAAAATTTCACAGCTGCTGAGAAAATAGTTCCTCAATATGTAATGCAATCATTGCGATGCAAGGGTAGTTTTATTTTGGTGTACTGAAGAGGGTACGACTATTTTTAATGGCAGGCTAGCAGATACTGTTGAGTTGCGCTAGCCTAGCACTTGCGAACTCTGGATGCAACTGGGAGGACTGGATGGAAAGTGTTGAAAACAGTTTCCACTGATTTAAAAATAAAAAAACATACACTAGCTAACTTGGAAATAAGGTCTTATGGCCAGAACTCTGAACCACCGCTTTAAATATTGCATTTACAACAAACTATAAAGAGAAAAGCAGAACAAATTAAGAATGTTGACTAACCATTTTAATTAATTAGGGCCTGCTGCACCATCACCCGCCTAACATTCATCCATTTATTCAAGTGAGCAGTACATATTAAGACTTTAGTCATTTTTGAATTTGGTGCCAGACCTGCCTTTGTTCTCCGATAAGCTAGAATCACATCTCACATATAAGTTTGGATTGTATTTAGGCAAATACAGACAGAGATGCTTGCGTTTACACAGTAAACATGAGGAGTCTAGTTTGATAAATTAAGCTTTAGCACAAAGTAAGTTTATATTCATTAACCATCTGTACATAAATGGTTTGTTTTCCATCAATGTGATGACATTTAAACAATTCTCAGTCCCAACTAAGAATACATTATCAGTATTAAAAAAAAGAAAAAGAAAGAAAAGATCCTGCACACCACATAGCAACACACACATTGGGTCTTTATTTCAGCAGCTCCGCACAAGCCTGTACCAAAATATTCAAACCACCCCATTCATTATAAACCAACATCATTAGCTCTGAGGAAGGGAAGACAGTTTAACTCTGAAAATTGGAAAAAAGAAAAGAAATAAAGCAAAACACAGAAATGTTTTAGATCAAACATCCTCACACTTGCTGACCTGCAGCATCAGAAAAATCTCACTGCAAAAGTAACAGGTAGCTTGTTTGCTTTGGCATCTTCTGAGCAGGAAAAAGAGTTACCATGTATTGCAACCTATCAGGTAGGAGAGAGCTCTGCATTTATGTTACAAGTCATTAAAATCTTATTAGCATTTCAGGATGAGATTATTTGTCCTCTGCAGGTTTATGGTTTGTACAGATAATCAATGGTTGGTTTTTTTTCTTTGTGTCTGTAAAAATTGAGCCAATCGGGTACCATGAAATGCTGGAAAAAAAGATTTTGAGCATTGATTCACTGATTCTCTCCTCCCCCCTTTTCAGGAGGGCAAATCAAATCAGTGACTAACTGGGGGTAAACAATTCATAAAACAAAATGATATAAAAAGAAATAAAAATAGCACCTCACCATTTCAAGGTATTAAATTAAGTGCTTCAATAAGGTGGGACATGACGTAATCAAAATAAGACATATCCAGTGAGGAGACAAACTGATGTGGCAGTGTGGTTTGGTGTGTATTATTGCAATCTGGCAGAGATCTGTGCTGCAAATGCCAGTGGAATATAAAAAAAAAGGTAAAACAGGCAGTAGGTCCAAGTGGATTTTAAAAATGATCACATTGCTTCTTAATAAAATATTCACTGCACCTCAGCGACCGCTTCAGATCAAGCGTTCATGTCAAGTCTTCCCCCATTTGAAATTTGCATAAATAACTAACTTTGCTATAGTTACATGAAACTTTTAGGACTTCTTAAAATCCCCCCTCTGTTGGCAGAGTCCCAAAAAAGGTATTTCCTGGTTGGTGGGGGAGAGGCCTTAGGCTCTGAGGAGCTTGTACCCAGTCTGTACAGGGGGAGGCAGTGTGTTGTAGAGGCAGTTTGGGAGGACGAGGAGGCGCTCACAGCTTCTTCAGTCGGCTGTACATGTCCCTCTTGCTGCGCTCCCCGGCCCAGGTGCGACTCTTGAGGCGGAACTTCCTCAGGTCCTCCTTGAAGTCCTCGTGGTGCATGGGCCGGTAGGACTGAGGTTCACATTGGGCCTGCGCAGGGAAAAAAAAACAAAACGAGACGAGTTCAAAGCGCCGAAGAGCCATCAGGGGTTTCATACAACCATCAGTCCATGGGAGGACTGCTCACAAAATAACCTCTACATGTGACAAAACCATCTGAACTCCGGGTCCCCTTACAAGGTTTTCTGAACTTGGAGAAGACAATCTTTGAAAAAAAAATTAAAAAAGCTACTAAGGGGATTGTGATACGAGCTTATTCTGGTAGATATACCACCCCCTCAGGATGTGGCAATAATCTGTCAATCACACATGATCTTACAAAATCCATTGCGTTCCCAAAAATGTTGTTTCCTTCAACACTAGTTAATTTGTGCTCAAATAGTGGACGCTAAACATCCCAACTAGCGTTGCAATAACGCAACCTTACTCTTGCTTTGACCTTTTTAGCTGTTGTAGTTACACACTTTGGAAGGATTAGGAACATCTATACGATTTACCAAATACAGCTCCCAACTCAACCAGAACAAAGTTTGCCCGATTTCATTGCCAGTAATTGTTGATCCAAACAATTCAGTGATACTATTGAAATCTCCCAAACGGCTACATCTTGTGAGGACATTGGCTTAACAACACAGTTGAATGGCTTCTTCAGCTAAGGGCAAACTTACCTGGAAATGAGGGAAGAAGTCTTTGTACCCGCCCTTGAGGATGTAGAGCTCGGGGTAGTGGAGGTTGGGATACTCGTTGGCGGCGCGGTCTCGCTCCCTGACGAAGCGGCACATTCGAGGGCCGCGCTCCGACGAGAACTCGCAGTGGAAGATGATGACGACGCGTTTGTCCGGGCAGGATGGGACGATGGGCGTTTTGAGGAGGAAGTCCACCACCTGGTCCTCCTGGTGCAAGTTCAGAGCTCCCTGAGACAACAAAAGAAACCTTTATTTCAGGAACTGAGAAGCATTTGTAAAGAAATGCTTTTAACAAATCCTCCATAATTAAAAAACCACAAGGAAAATAAAACTACAGTATTGCTCTCAGTGACTTGCAATAAGTTTTAAAAGCTAACATGGACATTCTTACTCACCTTTATGTGTCCTCCCTCAAACTCGTAGGGGTACCGGCAGTCCATGACAATGACCTGCTCCACGAGATGGTTAAATTTGCCGGACAGAGACGCCACCATCTGAGGACCACAAAGAAAACTATTTACTATTACATTTCTAAATATAGTATACAGTTTGCGCCACTTTGATAAAGCAAAAGTTCCTCTACTCACCGTGTCTGGGGTGATGTACTTGAGGTCTTGATGTTTGCCTTCCACTGTGGGTAGTACAAAAGGCTGAAAGGAGGAGGAAAAATAAATAAATTAAGACAAGTTATTTCACACCATTAAGTTAATAGTGCAAGAAGCAGCAGTCTTCTTTACCTTGGTGAAGTCTCCAATGAGCTCATTAGGACCGACCTGGCAATCCAGCAGCTTCTCGATGTCTGTCTGGCAGAAGGACTTGGACCTCTGGAGCAGAGAGCAGCCCTGGAACGAGAGCAGAGACATTTAAGGAGGCAGTCAAGGAGAAAATTAGGCAATTTGAGCTAGTCTGTAAAAGCAGTGACAATAGCCGGTCAGCCTCAGCGGAGGTTTGAGAATCCATTGCTGTACTGCCACTAAGGAGGTGACAGATGGCCACTGGTCTTTACTCTGCAGATTTAGACTTGTGCTTTTGTCTAAACCGATCACTTCCTGCTTTCTGAAAAGCAGATCAAATGCTAATTCCCCCCCCCCCTTTCATGTACAATGGCTTTTTTTCTCTCCATTACTCTTTACTTAGAATAACACTTCTATTTCAAATTATATTTAATCAATTGACGCATTACTAAAATGTGACCTAGTGAGATCCAAGTCAAAAAGAACCTTTAAGCTTGACCTTACACCTTTTTAAAAAAAAAAGGGTCCTGATCAGACAGAGCGTGTTCAAGCACGTTTTCAATAAGTAAGCATTTTGCGCGCTGCATGCGACGTCGTTAACATAAAAGCAAAAAACAAAATTAAAAGCAGGTAACGCACCGAGTCACATTTTTCAGCAAGTAGATGTAGACGAAAGATGCAAGTCATTGACACGGGACAGTGAGGACTCACCATTCTCGGAGATTCAGGGTTTTGTTCCATGGGAGTGACCTGTATGCCAGCCAGGCTGCGTCGCCTCTTTACCCTGACGGGCGTGGTTTCGTCTCCGGGGCAATCGGGGCGCTTCATAGAGCAACGGTACGAGATAGGACTGGGCACGGAGGGGGAACGAAACAGGCTCCGTGGCCGGCAGCGAATCACAGGCTGAAAGACAAAATTATTAAACTCAATATTAATCATCGTCTTAATTTTGTAAGCTAAAGAGGAATACAGTATGATTAACACCTATTTAAGCTCTAGAAGACTTTAGCTTTCTTTATAAAAAAAAATAAATGGCACATCTTTAGCTTTTAGATTCATGTACTATGAAATGTGGCATGGGTAAAATTAATAATAATGAATAATAAAGTGGCCAGAGCTTTTGTTCCCCAGAAGACCAACTTACCGAGTCTTCTCCTGTGCCGTCGGCCACCAGTGGGGCAGTGAGCAAGCTGGCCATACCCATCGGCATCCCAGAGTCGTTCTGCAGGTGAAAAGGAAACACGTAGTTTGAGTTAGTATTATGAGAGAGGAACAATTCCGATATTCTCAAAAAAGGTTTTTAATTATTTATGTTTTATACATTTTTAAAGAAATCATTCAACTAAAACCATAATTTCCAAGGATGTCAGTGTTAAGTGAAAGGGCCTCACCTCCATGTGGTCGTCCATTACGTCCAGGAAGCCGTCGTCCTCGTCGTCATTAAGAGAGGAACGTCTTAGGAACATGGGGCTGGAGTCCTGAAAGTCCAGCTGCTGGATGGGAGTGGGTGAAGAAAACTGGAGGGAAAGGATGAGTGTAAGCATCTTTCTGGAAGCATGTCTAAACTTGGTGAAGAAAGACTGACGGCTGATTTTTTACGTACCATGAGGGCCGGCGCTGAGCTGGGCCGGCGGGATAACGCATCGGAAGAGGAGCGCACACGGCACCGTGACACCGGCCTGGTGGGTTTCTTGAACTCAAAGCCTTCCTGAAAAAGGAGGACACCTGTTTTTACACATAATACCAAGAAAGACCAACCACTGATTATCTATACCAACCACAAACTTGCAAGAAAAAAAAAAAATCTTGGCCTGTGTTGGGCTAAAATCTACCTTTATACACCTGCTATTGGCATCACTTGTTATTCTAATAATAACTTTGAGTGGCATAATAAACTTCAAGGATTGGCCACATGTTTAGACAAATGTTGCAATGCCTTTGCCATGGCAACAAATCAGCTTTATGAGCATCCATGCTGACACTTTTTGGCTAATGTTCCATCAGAACATCTGTTTAAATACAAATATAAAATATCTTGTAATGTTTTGAGTTATTCTAATGGTGTAACTTCTTTCCTTTCTAACAGAACATGGTTTAAGCCATTTACTTTAGCTTTGTCTTTACAAGAATCGGCAAAAGGAAGCAAATACCGGTGAATTAGCTGTGTGCTACCCCTGGCCGTAATCAGACACCCTTATCGCCCTGCTGTAAAAACTCACTGGTTTTCTGTGGCTATTCACATCAATGCTGTCAACACATCCAGGAACATACTTCACAACAACAAAAAATGCCATGCTTCATGCTCTTCAGTCACCTTGGTAACGTAAATGTCCATGTACATATGAAAACTCACACGTACATTATTAGAGGTGTATAAATTAATTTAACTGGAACTCTGGGAGAAATACCAAAAACTGTTTTATATTAAAGTGTGTCCCAATATGGCCAATAACTTTTGTGTCCAAACATGGACAGAGTTATAGTTATGTTCTATGGTTCCTACTGTATCTAACCAGTAAACAGTCTTTAACAATGTAGGTTCTCTTGTGGTTTCTCAGGTCATGCGTTCAAGCAAAGACACAATCGGCATCACTGACCTCCGGCATGTTCTCCTTGTTGTCGCATTGAGAGGTGAGGGAGGCGGTCATTTGGATTTGGGAGGGCTGTTCTCCGAATATTCCATAGCGGTGGGAATCAGTTTCCTGTCCCTTCAGAGTTGGACTGAAACCCTGGAGCTGGAGCTGAGGGAGAGAGAGAAGGGATCCCAGTCAGCAGAGGCTCAGCAACTAAACAAGCCATCCAGTGGTAGGAAACACTTGTTTGGAACTCATCAAGTATAAAAAAACTGCACTTAAGACAAAACCCAAACCCAGCTACAAATGAGTTTGTTTTATTGCAAGGCAATTTTTTTTAAACTCCCTTTGCTGTCCCTTGTGTTTCAAGATAATCTTTTTACATCTGTTGTGGAATGTTAGTGCTTTAAGGTGGCTTAACAGCCAAATCAAGACAAGAAGCAAAATTACATCATCTGTCAGCCCTGAACATTAGCTTATATAATAAAATGTAACTCATTAAAAGTTACTTACTGGCAAAGAGTTGTTTCTTCGAATAGGCATCCTCCTGTAATTGATAGAAGGGAGAGGACGGCATTGTTGTCAATACAAACCAAAACCAACAGGCAGCCGTTAAGTTAATGACCAGAAAGCAACTTACTCGTTGACAACTCTGCGCGACTGTTGAATGGCCTTTTCAAATCTGTAACAGAAAAAAAAAGAAGACAAAATCATTTAGAGGAAATATATAAATACAGATTTAGACAGAGCCTGTAGAACAACTTCTCAGAGCCCAAGTAAGTTTAAATTGCTTTTTTAATAATCCTCAAAATCCTTTGATCAAATAATCAATTAACAAATGTTTTCAACCATAACAAAAACATCTTTATAATAAAAAACAAAGAAACTGCGGAAGAAAGAGGGTGGAAGGCCTTCCTTTGCAGTCGAAGAACATCTTGCAAGCCCTGTTCATAAACTACAAAGAATCTGAAGCTCTATTGAGAAAGCGAGAGGAACGGTTGGACTAGAGGAAGTTGGGTGAATGCATATAGGAAAGAGGTGGTCTTTGCATTGGAGTAATGCCCACCTGTATGCTAAATGAATGGAGAGATCAGTGTGAATGGGGGGGGGGGGAAAGAAAATAAGAAAGGAGGGAGGAGAAGGAGCGCAGAGATCAGCAAATCTACCATATGCCTGCTGGAGCCAATACCGCCAACCCCTTTTCGGCAAGAGCCCTTTGTTTGTCGTGGAGAGAGCGTGTCCCATTCAATGCAGACCAGGAGAAGGGAGGGCAGTTGTTCTCTGGGGTGCCCTCATTTCCATGGCCCTGACGCAGAAAAAACCCCAGCCCCTCTATTCCTATTGAAATAACAGTGCATAGGAAGAGTGTGCCAAAACCCAGAGGGGGTGGGCTATTAAAACCTCAAGCGCAGGCCATGTCCTCCCCCAACCTGGAAAACTCCTAGCAACCGAGCAGCTGTAAAGGGGTTGAATGAGGTATCGAGGACCAAATGCTGCCGTAAAGGAAGTCACACATCAGACAGCGGCAGATGTCTGCTCTGCAGAGACTCACCCAACTCAGAATTCAGAAAAATGGGCCACCCAAGATTAGCAAACTGAGGATATGCTGACAAACTGGTCAAGATAAAGCGGACCGGCATGTTTCAGGCAAAAGTAAAGCCTCTTCTTTGACTTTTCACGTAATAACTTAAGGAAAGTTCAGCTCACATGTTCTTCATCAGCTAAGCTTCTTAGTAAAAGAAAAAAAAAAACGAGTTAAGCAGTCATCTTAGAGTCAACGGTAGAAACAATAATCCTACAGATGACAAACAGCGCTTGGTTAAGCTAAACCCAAGCGCAGGGTGGAGTTGGGGGTGGTGTTGGGGGGAAGCAGAGGGGCACAGCTCACAGGCTGATTGATTGCAACAGACATGACGGGACAGTGCAACTTACGTGTCCTCCATTTCAACAGCATTCATAGGGCTGGGGGGGTCCATACCGAGGCCTGAAGGAAGAAATTTGTGTCAATATACGCATCAGGTGGTAAACTAGCACCAACAATAGAAATGTGGCTGGGGAATTTTGCATTCTCAACCAGTTTATCAGCAACGTTAGCAGTAAATTTGGATTTGATTTTACACTACATACACAAGTTAAATTTGTAAAAAGATGTCATGTATGAGTGGAACTGTGCATAATAGGGCTGCTAGCAGCAATTATTTACATTATTTATGAATGTACCAATTATGAAAATCACAATCTTCTAAATGCTTAAGGTGACCCATTGCTTTTTTTGTACAACAAACACTCAGAAGCATAAATATATGCAGTTAACTACCGTATAAGACAAAGAAAAGTCTGGCTACTTTGCTTGGAAAATTAACATAATAGTTGCAAATAACTTGGTATAGAAAGTTAATTTGCAAGTAGTCTGTTTTTCAAGCAAAAAAGCCAAACCTTTCAGTTTTAAAATGGTACTTACAACCATTGACAGTAATTACATGACCACATCTCAAGGACATGACTATGAAATGAGATGCAATGAACGCATTAGGCCCTCAGGCATCAATTTTAACAGCATCAATTAGCACAGACAATGGCTTTTCAGGGGGGGGGGGCTCACCAGCATCAGATGAGACGTCCGAGGCGAAGGAGGAAACCTTTTCAAGGGGTGCATGTTTTCTCCTTTTCGGTGTATCACATTGGCTGTGTGGGGAAAAAAAGACAGACAGTGAAAATCAGTGATGTGAACAGTTAAGGAGACATTGCATGCTAGGAAAGGGACGGAATAAAGGAAGGTTTAGTGCATTGTTTGCAAAAAAATAAAACAGTAGCTGTAGTTAGCATAACTGTTACACAAGTAGACGAAATATCACATAATAGTACCTTCCGAATCCAAAATTGGTCATGTCCAGAGCCAAATTGGTGACGGGAGACATCACAGTGGCAGGTCCAGGGAAAAACAGGTCCCTGCAGTGCATGTCCTTTGTGCTTAACTCGGGCAGAGTAAACGAGGAAAGCCCAGGGATTCCCTCGGGCCTGCTTTTCAAAACGGTGTTAACAGGACTGGTGCAGCCAAAAACATTAAGCGAATCCATTTTAGCTGTTTAATTTGTATAAATCCTGTATACGTTACTGTTCTGTTGTAGATTAAGTTAGAATTTAGGGTCGGAAAGTGACAAATAAGCAAGACGGCCCAACTTCAAGCTAGCACGGATGCTAACCAGTCAGCTAGCAACAATTTAAGAAAACATTTCCAAACATACGATCCAAATGGAGTCGGAGATCCGTGTGGAGTTGAGCTTTGAGTCGGTCCTGCTAATATGCTAAAGCCTCATAGTTGTTGCTTGTGTCAGAGGGCTGCAACACAGCGTACCCCTCTCTGACAGTCCCTAGTTTCTGAGAAGAAGAGCCTGAAGCTGCTCGTATTTATGTTCAAAATACAAGCTCAGGAGCGGCAATCGCTCTCTCAGCCAATCATGGCTGTTGTTACATCCAGTTGACCAATCAGAGCGCGGAACGCTGTTGTCTTCTCACCGGATGAGGGAAAAGAAGGAGGATGTGACACAACGCTTTAAAATGTTCATCTTTCTTTTCAGATATCTTTTGTTCTCGGACTCGCATCTGTGGGCACTTATTTTTTTTAATCAGTGAATGCGTCAAAATTGTTTTTATTTTAAATTTGTGGAGTAATATTTACTTGGAGATTTGAAAAAACAAGAGAAAAACAGGACAGAGTTCAGTACTCCATTAAATGGCAAATGGCTGTCTTACAAGTCTGTATTTTTTAACAAGAAACATGATATAAGTTTACAAATAACACACTGACATTGGACATAGATAGATAGATAGATAGATAGATAGATAGATAGATAGATAGATAGATAGATAGATAGATAGATAGTTTCTCATCTTTGCAACATTTTGATAAAGCACGTTGTGAGCTGACTGTTAGCACACATACCTGTAATAGCTAAGCTCAAATGCCACCCACACAGAGTGACTCAGACCAATCAGTACTTCACTGATGTGAAGGGTGAATACTTCCTTTTTGCAGTTTCTCTCCCTTTCTGCCCCACGAGTGCACACATTCTTCTCGAGTGAAATATGTAGGATATGTATTTCAAACTGTGAAAGACGGTATGGACACATATGGTAGAGGATGCATCAATTCTTATTGCATGTATGAGTTGGTGTGGCAGTAATCAGGTTTGGAATGGTTTTACTTATATTTTCCTACACCAAAACTCACTTCCTGTTTTGGATGTGAGCAGAAATTACAACTGAAGTACCAGAAACAAGGCAAAACAAAGTCACAAAGATGTTTTTAAAGAAAGACCCAATACCATCGCAATGCTTCTTCTGGTTTTCACTCATTTATAGCATGGGACATATGATTATATAAAGTGACTTTATACACTGCATGGATTTGAATTTATTTTATTTTAGTGTATTTTTAAAAGAGATAATAAATATGTTATTTCAATGATTCTGGTCCCTGCAAGCCTCAACACAGACACACATGTAATGCCTTCTGGATTCACAGCAGGACATTAGGGACTTTCAGAACTCCATTTTGAACGTTTGTAGTACTAGTTCCTCTGCAAAATTAGACCAGAACACATGTTTGTAAAGTCAAACACAACATTGCTGCCCAACAGACCCTGTTCAACCAGACTGCTGAGGCAGTTCAACTGAAAAATTCAGACAAAGGCTACCAGTAAAAACTTCTGAGTATTCTGCCTGAGGTTAATGTGATCTTTGTTGTGTTTGTGTTTCTGCAACTTTTCCTCAACTTTCTGTTTGATTCCTTTTTAAATTCTTAAAGTTAGGTTTCTCGTGCACAGTCCTGGTTGCATTTAAAATGCTGAATGTGCAGTTATGTACAATTTAGAGTCTGACGCCCTACCATGCAGACAGCACCCATTTTAGCACAACAACAGTGCTTTAGTATTCCAACGAGAAGGTCTTTCAGTATCATTTTTAGCTAACCTGGCATTGTAAGCACGGGGGTGTGCTGACATTTGGCTTTGAGAAGAACCACTGTTCACTGGAACAGTCTTTGTTCACATAAAGTATCTGATTTGCATCACGAATGTAAATGAAGTTTAAGAAACTTATCTGTAGAGGTATAAGCACAGGCCTGTGACTCCGGGCTCCCCACCCCACATCTTAAAAGAAGAGACCAGAGGGGAGGGGGGACAGAGGCACTCACCTCGAATAAATAACCTCTGCAAACCTCCTGACACCTTCTGTTACCACCAAACCTGCACCAATTTCCTCCTTACACAAGCTTACACCAACATACACAAATAACAAGGGGGCAAGATTCACAATCTGTGGATGTACCAACGCTACTGAGGCTACCATAAAACACAAAGCAAGTATCCACGATTATTTACTAGTATTTTGATTACTTTAACTCTCTTTTGAGGAGGTGCTTCGTATTCCTGAGTTGGTTGGCCATCTCTGTCCATACATCAACTGCCTGATTGGTATCACAGCTTAATTGTGCAATCTTTTCCCCAGACTAATGTCAGGACCAAGGTACCAAAGATGTTTCGCACTACCTGAAATTAAGTATTTTCTATAATTCTGTAGTATTACACCTCCAAGGATTAGGCGATTAATCGAGTAGCTTATATACTAGTAAACAGAATATCTTTGGACTATTGGTTGGACAGAACTACATTTGAAGACATTGAAGACATCACTTTGGACTCTGGGACTTAATAATGGGCATTTTTCAATGGCAGCCCTAAATATTTAACATTACTAATGATACTAAGTTTAGTAGTGTTTTATCTGCGGACTGGTTGGTCTGTTTTGTTTTGTCTGAAACACTTTATACAGCTGTCTTGACCAGGTCTCCCTTGTAAAAAAAGGGTTCAAGAGTGTTTTTCTTTTTTTTGAAGAGCAAAACCTTTTTTCTTTACAATAAGGGACAGTAATGGTTTTACTAAGCTGCTCCAAACAAACTGCACACAGTAGAATGAATGAAGTTATTGATAGACCCAGTCGTATCTCTATTTATCTGGCAGTGTGACACAATCAAACACAGGGTGTGGCTATCTGCAGGATAGTTTGTTGTGTTGGATTGTTGTAACATGTAATTGGGACACTCATAATAGATTCCTCTTCCCTGATGGCCTCAACTACTCAACAACCTGAGGTGTTTTCAAACCCTCTATTTACAGCTTCGAGTGCAGGGTGTAGCTACTAGGAAGGGAGGGTTTTACACACACACACACACACACACACACACACACACACACACACACACACACAGACACACACACACACACACACGCACGCACACATGCATACACACTAGCTGCCATTAGTTTGTACTTGTGAAGCAACATTCTGAAGAGGACCTTTCCTTTACTGCAGGAGCTCCTTATGTTTTGTGAAAATTTGAACACTACATTTGGGTTATTTTCTCACAGATATGACAAGTATTCAGAGTCTCGCTCCAGTTTCATCTTGTTTTCAACATAGAAAAGAAGCTGAAGTAGTCTTGAAAACCTCACGTGACTTCAACTCTCAGCTAAAACCAAAATATATAATCTAAGTGATTATTTTAATTTATTTTAAGGCCTACTAGATACATCCAGTAAAGAAATTAATAGCTAAGTAAATACATTAATAGAAAAGGATTTAACTTCAAGTTTTCCAGATGGAGTTGCTACAGATCTTGTTGTGAAGGAAGACGTAATACAATCTTTTCCTTACTGACAGTAAAAGTAGCAATATCACAATGTAAAGAAACTCTGTTACAAGGAAAAGTCCTGCATTCAAATGATTAGCAACACAATGGTTAGCGTTATATTGGAAATTTGATATATTTTAATTATTATTATTAGTAGTGAATTAACGTGAAAGCAGCATTAAAAGTTGCAGCTGGTTGGGAGGATTTAGTTTTATCTCCTCATACATTTTGGATGTTAAAGCCTAATCAGCAGGAACTAAATACCTCTCAGACACACAAGTACCTGAATGTACATACAGACAGTACAGTAATTGAGTAAGGTTGCATTCACACCAAATTAGGCATTGTGGCAATTAGCGCAACCTCAACATCAGTGCAGGGTACTGACAGGAGAACACTTATTTGTGCGTTTGCATTTGTCTTATCTGGAAATTGTTGCAACAGCATTAACATTGACACTAGTTCAAACAGGCCATTAACACAGACTCATTGGCAGCAGAGCACCCAGACTGTCCCGCTGACTGAGGAGACCTTCACGGACTTAGGACACCACATTCAGGCTAATTAACATGGCAGGCTTTCTAATGTCTCTCCCCAAAATGTCTCCCAACTCCCTCTGCAGGTGTGTAATCATGTTTTCTCTCACAGCTATTTATTTATTTACCTATCTACCACAAGTTACTGTGAACATTATATTCCAGACCAACAGTGGCTGACTGACTCCAACATTTTCACAATTTCAGTATCAAAATCTGTCAGTGATCCTTGCCAAAAAGTTGTCAAATTCTGTCTCTATTTTTCCACATTAGTTCCACCCCTGTGAGCTCTGTTTGTCACTAAATACAAGCACAAATAAATCCTCTGCTGTTCCACACAACAATCAAAGTTTAGCCCACAGTAGGATTAACTTTAGCCCTAATGCGTTCTCCTGATGATTAAGTGAGTGAGTACATAAATACTAATCTATAAAGGACCTTTCAACCCCCAGAGAAATGCTTCATGTTAAAGAGGACCGGCAATAATATCAAATATGCACAACATAAAAGAGTCAAAACTAAGACGTTTTATTAAATAGTTATGTTACTTGCAGTGTATTTAGTTTGGACTATCAGATTACAAATGTTGTTTATTTCACTTTAACCTCCCAGAAAACTATAACTTGTTTACATTTCAGTTTGCAAAAAATGGATTCAAAGTTGTAATTAGTCAAATGTAGAAGTGCTGCTATAGGCTTTTAAAAAAAAATCTTTTTTACTTTTGACAGAGCCAAGCTAGCCGTTTCCTGTCTACTTCTGGTCTTTATGCTAAGCTAAGTAAATTGCTGAGCCTGACATGAGAGTGACATGAGAGTATCAACCTTTTTTCAATCTCTCAGCAAAAAGGAGAATGAGTGTATTACCTAAAAAAACTACCTTTAAATACTGGCCCAGTGTTTTCCTTGCCTTATCACAGAGTTTCCCGCTGGCAGACTTTTCTGATAAGAGGTTTTTCAAGATAATCATGTTGCCAAAACATTGTGTTTCTAGTCAGTATAGTAAACCAAAGGGGGATATAAGGAAGGCCACCACTGCAAAGCTGACAACACCTAATGTTGTATTATCAGTTACCTTTTATAAAGTCTTCTGATTTATCTTAGTTATACTCAAACATCTGAGTTGCATTCCAGTTTTTGTGGTGGGTACGGTTAAGATTTAGACTGAAACTAAATAAATTGACACTGGATGGGAAATTATACTTAACAGACCCTTTTTAAGGACATTTAACTTGAAGATCAGTTGGAAATATTGCAATTTTTAAACAGAAGCAAGGTGGCCTTTGCACAAAAACATACTCCTCTTACTCCACTTCTGAAATTTTGAAACACATAAAGATGATGACCATACACTATCATCTTCTCTCCAAAAGATGCAGCCTGCTGTGGTGAAGTTTGATAAGATTTAATAACTACTAACTGTGTGACTTTTTGGGGAGTGTGGGGCATGTATGCATGGAGACGGTCAGTCAGCCACTGCTGCCCCCCACCACTTCCCTGGTGTTCATCCATACCATTGTTCCCTCTTATTGTCCGCACTAGTGTCAATGTAGACTCTCCCCTGGTCAGGGGTCAGGCCTCCACTGATCAACCATCCCCCCAGGCCCCACACACCTCCAGGCCCAGGTCAAGAAAGAAAGAGTATACATCTGCTGGTGTGGAAGGCCCTGCAGCCGACAGATGGACAGCAACACAGAGGCTCCAAGCTCCGGCCAGGAATTCTGGAGGGAAAAGCAGACAAAAGATGAGGAGGGGACGAAGACGGGAGGCTGTGGTGGATGTATATGAAGGTTAAAAAAAGGATGGGGGAGGAGGAAGTTTATAGAGTGCTGTGACATGTCCTGACAAGGCTTGGAGTATATCTTTATACCATATAGTGGTGAATGAGAAGCATCAAGGCGTGCCAACCCAGTTTGGTACCAGCCAAGATGTGTCCATAGCACCAAGTACTGAAAAGTACCAAAAGCGGGCATTAAATGCTTACTTACTTATTCCTAAATCAAATACTAATATTTTGCCAATTCAAGCCTTTTATAATTAGACAAAGTTCTTGTTATTCTTATATGATGACATATTCTTTTATAAAAATAAAAAAATTGTGCTAAATTATACTACTCTACAGCAGGGGTCTTTAACGTTTTTTAGACCCGTAAACTGGGCCCACAATAACGTGTAGGGCATTGTAATGCCTAGTAATATACCCCTTTAGTGCATGAGCTATTAAAATAATAAAAGTTGGCATAATGATTTTATAAATTAGAGCCAGACTGTTATATCGGCGGGCCGATATTATCGGCCGATATTAGACATTTTCCAAACTATCGGCCATTACGTTTCATAGCTTCAGTTTGTTTTTTTATACACTTTATTTATCAGAACTAATTATGTATATATGTATAACTAATATATATATATATATATATATATATATGATGTTGCGCTGCTCTGTTGTGACAATAATACAAACAAGTTTATTTTTAAACTGCATTATCACATTATTTTAATGAGGACTCAGAAATAACTACAAATAACTAATGTTAGGGAAATCTGTTTATGTTTTGTTACACGTTTCTGAATAAAAAAAATATATATGTTTTTTTTACTTCACTACATTTACAGTGTTACTTTTCAGATTAAGAATTTACAGTACATTTCATGGTTCCAGCATCTTAAATTTCTCAAATTTACTGTTTTCTTCCCATGTACTTATACTAGTGTGTTTACAGTAAGTGGTACTTTAGACCATGGGTCATTTTGGCGACATTTCCCACTATTTTCTGAAGTTTCAAAAACCAAACAATATCTCAATTAATCAAAGAACTAATTGTTGGATTAATTCATGTTGAAAATAATCATTAGCTGCAGTTGTTAATGAAGGTGTCACCATTTCAAAGAAGTGAACATCTTATCTCTCTTTAAATGTACCTGTGTAAAAGAGTCTGTCACTCTGCTGTACATTTACAGATGTGAGACTTGTGAGATGTGAGACAGGGGTTTGGTGCATTTGTGCTGAGCAGCTTGTTAAGTGTCTGTTGATTCCTGCGGCAGCAAACTGAAAAAAAGAGACTTGCTGTGAGAATTTGTGTGTGAATACACTTGACTGTTTAGAGCCTTTAATTAGATGATCTTAATCTATGCGGCGTATGTGTGTGTGTGTGTGTGTGTGTGTGTGTGTGTGTGTGTGTGTGTGTGACGGGGGCTCAAACTGAAGAATGATGCAAGATCCCCGTCATCAGCTAGAGTTTAATGCTTTAAGGTTGCAGGTATGTTTTAGATGAGTTTTCATTACATATTTTATGGCAAATAATTGTGATATGTAGCTTTTTTTTTTTACATTGAAACAATACAACAAACTCCCAGTACTGGCAAAACTTTATTTTTTGCATCCCTATTTTATAAGCAACGTATAAACATTATAACACAGTATGGTACAAACCGAATATAATGACATTTTCAAGTGTATTTATTGTATTTGCCAACCATCATAACTCCTGTAAAGCATCTATATGATGTACTGTATATATGATTGATACCACATTATGACAATAAATGAAGAAAGTGTGTGTTGTAAAATAATCAGAGGCAGGTTTAAAACTCATCATTTGTTTTATTATTGATCTTGAAAATAATTCAGAATTTGTAACTCAAGGTCCACTTACTTAGTTTTCTTCTAGAGCTTTCAGCACCATCTCATGGCAGGTGTAGGTTGCTTTGTTTTCCTAGAAAGAAAAGAAAAAGAAACACATATATAAATACATGCATAAATAAATGAATAAATGTAATAAAAAATTTGACCATATATTTGCTTACAACTACATATCTAACCATATTCAGCTGTATTTTGTCTATTCTACATTTCTTCTTACTGCTTTTACTGTCAATACCATAATTAGAGTATATGATACTACTCATTAAGTTTGGTTATATTTTTACATTTTATCTCAGTTACATCCTTTCTTTTTATCACTACCCCATTATCTTTTGTTCATTCTGTACATTAGTTTAGCATCATTATATATATACCTTAATGCACTTTTGCTACTCCTGATGTTTCATTGTTCTGAAAAAAGTAAAATCTAATCTACTCTTATGTCATTTTTAGGGAGTAGAGTGAAAAGGTTTTGGTTTTTTTTGGTCATATGAAAAAAAGTTCCACTTTATTTTTCTTTAGCTAATTATAACTAATCATCAAAGAGTTCCTGATTAGACTAAAATTTGTATTACAATAAACCTAATTAAAACCTAAAGTAACCTAACCAAGTGGGCATTTAAGACATTACTATTTAGTTACATATGTTTGCAGTTTACAACTGGAGTAACGTGTGCAAAACTCTAACTACAGTCTGCACAGCAGCAGTTCATGTGGACCAAACTCTAGTTCCTTTTTCATCGCTAGAACACAGTTTTCAAATCTCTACACACTTCTCCCATGACTTTAACCACAACATGCACAACACTGTGGATTTACAGCACTTTGTTCAAATGCTAACACACTGCTGTCACTACTAGTTAGTGAACAGATACGATATTTATATACAAAATAAGAATTACAGTAAACAATTATCCACTGTACTGTTTGAGAGAAACAGGTAAGAGAGCAAAGATGCCAACATGTCCAGGTAAGATGTCTGAGGTTATATACACAGCTATAAAAAAGTGAAAAACACTACCTTTACTATAGTAAAACTGTGTACTTCATGTTTTTCCAGAAAGTAATGGAGGTGAAAGCAATGTGAACACAACATTCATTAGTATTTAGAGATGATGCAGACATCCAACGTGATGATGAAAACTTGCTGCATGATGCTGGAGAGAGGCTGAATTAGTCAAACTATTCTTTGTTACTGTTATGTAACTTTAGTTTTTATTCCCAGTAATTCCATAAATAACAGACAAAATACTATATTGAAGCAAACTGCTGATTTTCATTCCTTCTTGTTTAGCGTACATAAAAATTGGTATATTACATAAAATCTATATCTTTTCTTCAAAGAAACTATTGTGTAGTGTTCCAACTGTAAAGATAAGAAAGTTAGTATTTTCTGTATTGGTAGCTGATGCTAGTGTTTTTACTCTGTGTGTTCGGAGTGGCAGTGTGTGTGTGTTATCTCAGTGAGGGTTGTTCATAGTGTCTTGCTGCACTGAGCCTGTTTTGAGACGTGTGTTAAGAGTTGTGTTGCTTGGAATGAGTTTTGCAGCTGATGTGAACTGTTTAGCTCGGGTGACTGTTGTTAGTGCAGACTGTAGTTAGAGTTTCGCACATGTGGCTTCAGTTGTGACCGCTGGTGTTTAGCAATAAAAAAAAACTGTAATGTCTGATGCACTGACGTTGAGTAGTTCCCTCTTTATTATATCTGCATGCTTTTCTTATGAAATGATTTCTGTTTCTCCGTCTTGCTGATGAACTAATAGAAAAATCCTGTCGAGGAGTACATGCCCTCGTAGCACTGAGACTCCACCTTTGTCTTACTGCTAATAAGAGTGATGGGCACATGTGTGTATACGTGCGCATGTGTGTGTGTGTGTGTCTGTGTGTGTGTTACATACATCTTGAATATTGCATGGAAATCAGTTGGCAGCAGTTGGGCAGCCCATCTGTCAGAGGCTGAGCTGGAGCCCTCATTTAAAAAAGGATCAGGCAGAGAGTTATTAATCTTGGATGAGGTCAGGGATTAAAAGTTAATAAGTTCAACAAGTATCAAAGGTAACGTTATTAAATGTTCATGAAGTCAACAATTAACAGCCCTTGAATATATATAATGTCCCAACTGATTGATTCTTTATTAATGCTGGATTAACTGGGTGGGATGTCCTGTCCTGCAGTGGTTAAACATTCTATTCAGAGGGCGTTTAACTATCATATTATACTTTACAGCCATGTAGTCCCACAAAACATTTACTAATTTAATTACCACTCACTCACTCTTTTAACATCTTTAGATGAGATTAATCAAACTTTGATGAAATCGTCTTAAGGTACTTAAACAGAAAACGTTGTGTGTTTTTCTGTTATCTATTACTTATTTTTTTATCTAAGAGGTTGTAACTCTTTAAGTATGTCAACATTAAATGTTTTGGGTGCCCGGATAGCTCATATATAGAGGTTTACTCTTCTACGCAGCGGACCCAGGTCCGACTCTGACCTGCGGCCCTTTGCTGTCATTCTCCGTCTCTCTCCTCTTTCATGTCTTTACTGTTCTGTCAAATAAAGGCCTAAAGTGCCACAAAAAAAATCTTTAAAAAAAACAAACATAACATACATAATAATAACAACTATTTGGAATAAGAACTGCTCTGAATCATCTGACTGGGCGAGAGTTTGGAGGAATGCTTCCCTCTCTTCACAAAATTTAAATCACACATTAATAAATCTGTACTTCATTGGGACGGGTAAGGGAGTAAAAAAGACAAGAAACAACTAAGATGACATGCAACATTATGAATTTGTAGATATAATGTCTTATTTTTTGGTGCTGGTGTTTTTATTTAGCTTATTATGCTCATTTTTGTTTTGTTTGTTAGTTTTGTCCTTTGTGGGCTACATGCCAAGCATTTGGTGAATTTATTATATTGCATGTGCTGTGTATATAATAAGGTTGTTCACTCTAAGGGTCATATCTAATTTTTAGTGTTTTTTTAAAGTAAACTGGGCTGAGCCCTCTGCTGTGTTTTAACTACAACTATTGCACATAAAGAAGAGAATGCCTCTGAGGGGGGAATAGAGTATATATATACACACACACACACACAATAGAGTATATATATACACACACACACATATATATATACACATACATATATATGTATATATACACACACACACACACACATATCCTAGCATCGATCAATATCACAGACTGAATCCACTCCACACGTGGTACAGTGTGTGGTTGCAGCTGCAACAGAGTGCCTTGGATAAAGAGTTAATTTATAGCATGGTGCTCCCTGCTGGTGATTTGTGGGACTGCAGGTTGGGTACGATTTAAAATAGAACTACAACAAATGGCAGCGTCTTTTTGCTAAAGGAGTCATGAAGGATATAAGAATATTTAGAGATTATTGAGTAAATAACAAGAGGCCCATAGGTCAGTTAAATGAGCGCATTATTTAACTTAACGAAAACAACAATTTGCACAATATAATAAATAAATATAATATTAAAAAACATCCTTTTTAAGCAGGAATCTAACTGTCCTTGAACAGAATAGGCTTAAATAAATGTAATAATTCTAATGCAGCAATGTGACAAAGCAATATATATATATATATATAAATATACACAGTTGTGGTCAAATGCATAAATACAATTTATTCTTGAGTAATATTTACAACTGTGTGCATATTGTTTCTTTTTCCTCATTTTGTTCCTTCTATTTGACATATTTTTTACTGTTTACTGATTTTTCTAAGTACTATATAAATAAACTTCATTATATTGTTATAATGTTGGTCCAAAAGAAAACACTGTTCACAAACTGCTCCAAACAGCTCTGTTGTAGTCCAGCCTTTACGTCAGAGACAAACGTGTGTGGTTGTAACTAGAAATGGTCCAATACCACTTTTTGCTTCCCGATACCGATTCTGATACCTGAGCTTACGTACGGCCGATGCCAGTACCGATCCGATACCAGTGTGTCATATATTTTATTATGTTTTAACTGTATATTACTATCCCTGTATGGCTGTGATATAATTTCTATCTTTGTTGTCGGTCTGGCTGGGGTTAAACTCTTTGTGAAACAGACAGGAACACCACAGAACTTTCTTTTATTATCCAGTTTCTTTAGGGTTTTATTATGTGGTATTGGATTGTGCATACACTCCAGTACTTCCCGATACCAATACCAATATGTATGTATATATATATACATACATATATATGTATATATACACACACACACACATATATATAGGAAATACCTATATATAGGGAAATTCAGCACTGCATCGATCGATTATACTTTACAGCCATGTAGTCCCACAAAACATTTACTAATTTAATTACCACTCACTCACTCTTTTAACATCTTTAGATGAGATTAATCAAACTTTGATGAAATCGTCTTAAGGTACTTAAACATCTCTCTTTGCAACACACGTTAGATAGATAGATAGATAGATAGATAGATAGATAGATAGATAGATCGATTGATCGATAGATAGATATTGATCCCAATAAAATGGGAAATTACAGTGTTGCAGCAGCAAAATCAGTCACACAGCACAGAATATAATAAAATAAATGAAATACTAGGATATAGTGCTTGCCTAGGCTAGCTGCTAGCATAGCATGCCCTCATACTCTGCTTCTGACTGGCTAGTAGTCCTTACCTAGCTACTGAGCATGTGCAACTCCCAACAAAGATGTAACAGAAATGAGATGCCTCACTCTGTAGCTAAAACAGAGAGCTCAACACACAGGGTGAAAATAGGAGCTGCAGCAATGTGTAGTACAACAAAAAATATGTTTTTAAAAATAAATGAAACCATGTAAACCTATTCTGGTACAACCTCAAAATACAATTATGAACCTGAAAATGAGCAGAATTTAAGCACTGTAATGTTGTTGTGTATAATGAACACATGGGGGCAGTGTTAATACTGTGCTGACACCTCTTATCTCCTCCTTTTAATACATGACATGGGATTTACATACACAGGGGTGTAGCATAAAATTCTGGGCCCCATAAAAAGGCATTTTCTAAGGGCCCATCCCCGCATCCACAGCTATTCATTCTAGCATCTTTTTGGGCCCTTGGTACCCAGTCCCCCCCCCCAGTCCGACGGCCATCTACATTCATACAAGTAAATGTAAATCACATTGATTCAGAGTTATTGAAATGTGTTGCGTGTATTGCCATAACACAATATACCTACTTCCAAATGCATAAATATTATTTGGTAATATTTATGTGTGCATATTGTTTCTTTTTCCTCATTTTGTTCCTTCTATTTGACATATTTTTACTGTTTATTGTTTTTTCTAAGTACTATATAAATAAACTTCATTATATTATTATAATGTTGGTCAAAAAAAAAATGAAGGTGTTTCCTTATTAGAACTGCCCCACCTCTCTCTTCCACCAGATGTCACCAGATGTTGAGCAGAGGTGCAGTCTACCTGTCAGCCTTTGTGTGTGGTCTTGTTTGAAGTGTTCAGTCAGCTCATGTAAAAACACTAAATTAGCCACAGTGTCCCTCACTCTTTGCATAAGTTAAAAGACAGGGAAGTGAGGTGTAATGTGCCATTAGGTGGGCTGTCTGCACTAATTATTGCTCCCAACACTCCATCACGGCCCACATTGTGAGCATATCTGTCTTTGTTTGGCACTTCTCTATGGAGACCACTGCTTTGATCTGCTGTTCAGCTCAAAGTTACGTGGACAGACACAATAGACTACAACCTAAGGTGCGACGACTGTAAAACTACATCACTACAGAGAGGAGTTAACGCTACAATACAAGCCTCTCTTTCTGAAGTCCATGTCCAAGTTGTGGTTTTCTGATGCATTTACAGGGTTGCTTACATGTTAATGCGTTAAGTAAAAATGTGGTGGTATTCTAAATTTCTCTTATTATTGATAAATCCAATGAAAAGACCAAAACTACCACTGAATTGATTCTACTAACAAGAACTGTCTGTGTATCCAAAGCCTTATTCCACTAGAGCTCCATTGTTGCCAACAAACTGTTAAAAAGCCAGTGTTGGACTGGGTGACATGCTCCTCCATTAACATACACACACACACACACACACACACACACACACACACACACACACACACACACACTACACTTTAGTTTATTTTGACTCAATCCCACACACCATCCTCCCCAAATACTCACTAGAGAACCAAATGGGGATTAATCGCTGCTGAAAATAGTCTCCAACAAAAGCACTATTTACACCTGTTTGAGTAATGCTTGCTAAAAACTACACTGCACTACACTTTTTTAAAATATATTATATTGTTGATTTTATTCTTTCATGGCATCTTTGACAAAAATAAAAAGGAAAAAGTAAATTATCTAGCTAACTTTTCTACATAGATGCACATTATTTGTTTTACTTTATTACTCTATGGGCCTTTGAAGGACACTTTTATTATATAACCACACTAGCAAGACAGGGGTTTGTCTAATTCCTAAACTTAGGTTATATGTCACAACAAAACACACCACTCTCTGGGAACATGTTGCAACAAGATTAGTGTCTCCAGGGCTCTATTGTCAGTTCCAGGTGACCAGAAAAAAAAAAAATAAAACTTTAAATGATGCACATATTGGGACATAAATAACTGTTCAGTGCATGTGGGTTGCAGAGGAATGATATTAGCCTACAGCCTAAAGTTGTTTCCTCCAAGAGTACATTATTACACATATGCCCCTTGTTAATTACACATTAATTATATATTATAGTGTTATTATATATTTATTATATACAATATAATTTCTACAACATAGAAACACATATAATTACCATATACTGCAAGTGTGAGAGTCTAGATTCAGCTCTAATGCATGTCTGAATATGATTCTGCCACCTGCAGCTAAGACCCCTGCAGGTGTCTTTAAGGTGAAACCACAGAATTGTATTAAATATATATATCAGCATAAACAAATCCTCATTCTCATTTATTATTATTTTCATTTGTTACAATGCTTTTTTAAATATCATGGTTTTTATTAGCCTAACAAGTAAACGATTTTTGCAACCTGTAACAGAGTATTGCATTCTTTATCTGGACAGGTGGTTTTCATTTGACAGTGCATATTATAAACAGTTATTTGCTATAGATCTGCTGCACAATGTTAAGAGAGAGATTTGTAATCTGTAAGGTAATTGTAGTGCATGGAATTCATAATGAATAATTAACAAATATACTAGAATTGCTATAATTCAATTGTGGTGGATATCATGTATTTCCATGTTAATTTAAGATATTTACAGCCCCTCCTATATATTTGTGTGCCTGAGCAATAAACTAATAACTAACTTATAACCAAATAACTAATAACAACTGAATTGTGTTTTTGTATTGGTTGGAAAAACAAATTTAAAGTGGGTGGGTGTCCAACTGCAGTGCTGCAGGTGCTAAGGCAGGTCTGCACATTCACTAAATACAAGTAAAGTTTACAGTAACTCTGTGATTTTGAAAAGTATCGATAAGACGATTCGTTTGGCAAATATTCCAGAGAAAAAGAGCTGCAACGATAAGTCTATTAGTCTATGTTTCTAGGTGCTAAAATGTAAGATTTGCTGCTCTCTTTGGTCTTACACTGAATATCTTTGGTTTTGGACTGTTGGTCAGACAAAACAAGCTATCTGAAGACGCCATGTGAAAATATTCATTTTTCTTAGCCTTTTATCCTTTTATAAACCAAACGATGAATCGATTAATCAAGAAAATAGTCCCTAGTTACAGCCATACAGAAAGTACCAGAGTCACAGTCATCCAAAAGAAACCACATTCTTTATTTCTGACTAAAAACTAAATTAAATCCCAGTTCCAGCCCAGACTGAGTCAGGTTGAATATGCAGGTTTGTCATCATTTTCCTATAAAAGGCCTGAGGAGGTGTATGTGTGGGGGGTCGAGGAAGTGTGGCAGTAATATAAGCAAACAGAGAATGTGAAGAGAGGAAATGGCCTGTCCTAATAACCACAGCCGAGGAGCAGCAGTGCATTCAGCTCGCAGCGCCAGGGTGCTCGGCCGCTCTCTGTCTCTTTTCAATGCAGCAGAGTCCTGCAAGCAGCGCTTTATGGACAAGCCCTGACACCCACAGGAAGTGTAAACAGAGGTCAAGTGTTAAAGTCCAACCCGCCAATTCTCACCTCCATTAAAGAGTGGGGCGGGGGGGGTCTCCACAGAGCCCTTAAAGCACCTGGGAAGAGGCCCCTTTAAAACACTGCTGTGATTGGTTTCATAAAGTAGCTTTACAAATCAGCAAACATGTGAAATGTCTACAGGACATTTACATTTGATGCATTTATCAAGAAACCTGTTGCCATGGTACCATGACTACAGTGGTTAAATAGACTGAACATTTCATTTTAAAATGATAGAAATAGTTGATATCCGGTGAACATTGTTGAATATCTTGATATTTTACAATATCTGTAAATTATAACATGTATTAATTGTGAATTTGTTTTATGTTGGAAACTATGTTAATTGTGCTGCTGCCTGTCTTGTTCATTCCTGGTTAAATAAAGGTTAAAAAAAAAAATGATTAGTAAAATCACAGTCACAGTTTTGGGTATGACAGTGAGCATGTTTCAGGTAAAAATGCATGATGAACATCTGCATAAGCTTTACAGTAGAATCACACCAGTAGTTCTGTGTTCTAAAAATGTTAATGTATGCCCATAGTTGGAAAAAAAGAAATAAAAGATGATGTTTTTAGGAAAAAGAAATGTAAATTAAACTTCCAATAACTGGAAGAAACAGAGAACATCTGCACACTGGATTATGCTGAATTTTATTCAACTTAAAGGAACAATGCTGGGCATTTTGTGAAAAAATATGCTATTTGCTTTCTTTCTTCAGATTTAAATGAGAGGATTTTAACCATCTGTATGGTTCATAAGCTAACCAGCTGCTGGCTGTAGCGTCAGCCAGCAGCTGGTTAGCTTATACAAGAAGTTGAGCCAAACAGAGCAGTTATTTGTTCAGATTCTGCAATTCACAGCCTGAAATCAACACAAACTGTCAGAGAGGCCCTATTCCTCAAAATGTATGCATCCTTCAGGAATTTATGTAAAATTTGGTTGGATTCTGGCATTCTGGCTCACATAGCAGGAAGTGAGGCAGCTTATGAATTGGCAAGAGGAGCATTTGAACAAAGGGCCCTATTATATTATATGTCTCCTCCACCTGCTATTTTTTGTGTAAAATCAGACACAGACGTTATCTAAGGACATATTACAGAAAAAGTAGGTCTAGACAGCACTCTATAATTAACGGAAACACAACAATCCCCCCCAAAAGCGATTGCTCTATTGCAGCGGTTGCGGTGAGAAAAAAACGTCCTTTTAACAGGCAGAAACCTGCGCTTCGCACCAAAATACCACACAGACCGGCAAACTGAATTCCAAGGTCAGGCTTTCATGCTGGTTTGTAGATTGCTATTAAACAAAGAAGAAAAAGAGGTAGCTTAGCTTAGCATAAAGACTTAAAACAGTGGGAAACAGCTAGCCTGGCTCTGTCCAAAGGTACAAAAAAATCTGCCTTCCAGCACCTCTAAAGCTCACTAATAAACATGATATAACTCGCTTGTTTCATCTGTACAAAATCGACATGTTGTGGTTATGCTAAGCTAACCATCTCCTGGCTGTAGCTTCACATTTATCATGCAGACATGTGAGTGGTATCGATTGTCACATTTTATTCAACAAAAAAGCAAATAAGCATGGGAGCTATCATGTGTGTTTGATTCTTCACTGTATTGCTTTACTGCACCTGACCTAAATAGTGGATTTGATCTAAACTTCCAATAAGAATCTAAACTTCCAATAATCCACTCCATTAGCTAAGAGAAAACTGAGTATCAGTCTAAAATAAGAAAACAAATATGTCCTGAAAATGTCTAGGCTACAGTCATGCTAGAAGCTCTGTGTTTTGAGCTAAAGCTTCAACATGCTAACATGCTGATGATTAGCTGGTATCATCATCACCATGTTCGGCATTTTAGTTTGGCATTAGCATGCTAACATTTGCTAAATTAGCACAAAACACAAAATAGGATTATGTTGTACATTTGGTCATGAAACGAAACATCGGACAAATGTAATTTTTGACCAGATGATGGCGATAGATGAAAAGTCAAGAGATCACCGAGAGTCATTACAATTCATCCAGAAGGGAAAATTAATGTCTGCAGCAAATCTCATTGCACTTCCTACAAAAGTTGTTATCATTATAAACCAATGTGAATTTTGTCACAAGAAGAAAATTCAGAGGATCATTAGGATTAATCATCTAGAAATCATGAACGTAAGACCAGCATCCCTTCCCAAGAAGCACAAAAAAATGACCATGTCAAATTGTTTGAATACTTTGTTTTGTCTCCCTATCTGCCCAAAAAGCTTTTCTCTTACCACTACTAAATTACTAGTCTGGATCAACGGAAGTACATTTCCAGGATAAAGCGGAAGGTGAGTGGAATGACAGACATTCTCTGTGTGTTGGGGTTCTCTAACTCCCTTCGCTTCTGGAAACAACTAACTTAGCAAGCAAGCAAATGGCAAGTTTGGAAGAACATTTGGATGGTGCAACAAGGCAGGCCTTCTTGGTTCTTTTAGTGAAGGATTGTAACTTCAGGTAACTTCATTTAACATTGCCTGTGGCCTTTTCTTTTGTGGGGTGCAAATGTTCCCCCAAAACAAGTTCCTTATCAAGAATATCTTTCAGAGCCTCATCCGGAACTTAGCGTCACCCAAGACGATTGTGATTGGTTTAAAGAAATGCGAACGTATAAAGGCCCAGTTCTTACGGCAGCAGCCGGGGGTTTCAATTCTGATCTGTAGCCCTTAGCTGCATGTCCTCTCTCTCCCCTTTTCTGTCCTGTCAATGAAGGCCTAAAAATTACCAAAAAAATAGTCTTGAAATGTATATTACCCAAGTTTTTCTTCTATCCCAGAATGTTTGTGCCAGTCCTATCTCCACAGGACTGTGGAGATAGGACTGGCAATGCCAGACTACTAAATTACTAATAAGACTTCACATATGAACTGTAATGTTTGTGCCAGATAAACTATTCTGATGCCAAAAATGATATGGCTGAGTTATTGATTTCTGCATAAACTAGGCCTGCACTGCAGCTTTCCCTCCTCCGGGGCTCAGTGCCATAGTCGCCTGTGTGGAGTGCCAGACTGTCGAATACGCACATCCTCCATTCCCAGGACGGGGCCATCATGTCAGTCAATAGATACCGTTTAGGGAGAAAGTTAATCCCTCATTAAGTCGGTAATGACATGGACGGTCATTTCTCTGAGTGTATGGAGGACTCTCTGGCCTAAATGGCCACTATTAGCCAGAAGAGAGCAACTCGTACAGTAGCACTTCACAGCTCTGGTGTCAATGCTAATGAAACCGAGCTGCAGCGACTGGAGGTCCTCCCTGCTACCACACGTGTAAATGAAAAACACACAGAATTTGCATAGTGACACTGCAAAAGAGGCAGCATCAATGCTGGAATTAGTCAGTTCATTTCACATTTGAACTATAGCTGAAGGTGTTAATTTAGTTCATTTTCCACAGAGAGAAAGATAGCGGGGCTGAAGGTTTGACCAAGGCTACTTTGGCAGGGTATAAGATTTACTTTGATCACTATTTCAGTTCCTGTACTGTTATTTAACATTACTCACACCCAGCCACAGTACATGGCCCTTACTGTTCATGAGGTGTGAGTTATTAATTTGCAGCCTGCTATTAAAAGAGCTGTGAATTCAACTTTGATTTGAGTTAAAAATCAGGACTTGATTGTCTCATCAAGGTTTGGAATTTAAATTACAGTCCCAAGTTCTGGCTTGGTAACATCCTAGGAAAATATACTGTTAAGGATAAGACAGTTCCAGGCAGGCGTTGTTCATGCCTCACATCTATAAATGTGTTTAATTATTAAACGTATGCATTGAAAGATTTTGGTCTCAGCTGTATGAAATACACTTTTGTATGTGAAATACGTATTTATATGAAATACACATCTTTTTATTAGTGCAACGGTCAGCAGTTAAAGACCTGGCAGAGACTATTATAGACTACTATAGAGAAGCTATTAAAATCTCATTTTATATAATTTATTTACCATTGGGATGTTTAAAAAATACATACTGTATTTGGTATATCAGAGATTTAAAAACAGCATCACAAACTCATAACATCCTTATGAAATACTTCATATATATTAAAATCAACACAACTTAAGGTTTGCAAACAGGTGTGCATGTTCAGACATGTTTTTCTTTCTCTCCCATTCATTGACTACCCCAACAGGAGGATCGTTAGTGAGTTATCACGGTTAATTACAATGGAAATGAAATGAACCCTATAAAATTATTTGTTCTTAATTGGAAAACTTTTATCCTATCTTTTGTCGTCTGTCTTTTTCTTTTGCCAGGTATATTCACCTGCAGTTAGCATCAAATGCAACACTTCTAAACTTGATGACTAGTCGAATCAAGTTGGAGATCTTGACTAATAAAAAGAAACTAATTGTGTGTTTTTCCAGCAGCTTCAGAGCAGGTGTCTCGGTTGTAACTTTACATCAAATTAGGCTCATCTTGCTGCTGAAAAAAAGACACAACCAGACATATCAACCCACAGCTCAGCCTGGATGTGTATTAGAAGCAGACGAAGCATACCTGGCCTTTGACGTGGACGCCCATTCATAGTCAAGGTGAGGGCCGAGGCCCAGCAGGTGCCAGTAATGAGCCCTCCATCCCAGCAGCGAGGCGACAGAGGAAGGTCACTCTGGGCCATCCTGTGAATGGTTCATCAACTCATTAGCGATGGATGTGTGTGGACAGGAAAGGCCCAGACTACAGTGCCTGTTAAATGTGTCGGGCAGGTGAGAAAGTGATTCCCTTTCACCTCAATAATAATAATGATGACAGTGTTTCTCCATGCTTTTGTTTTATTCAATCATGTGTGAACTGAGCTGGAAGGTGAGACAGAACCCAGCACAAGAGTTTCTCCTCTCTGTTGCTCTCATTTCTGTTAGATCTCACTTCTCTGTCATACAGTATATCCTAACTCTTATTGCACTAATATTTGTTGCATCCATTGTTTGGAGATCATGACTTTGATCTTTAAAACTCCTCACAATAAGTTACACACAACTGTTGTATTTGCACTTTGCTCTTGATAACAGCAGAAGGTTAAACTTCATGCTTTTTATGGAGAAGTTAAATGTACTTACGTTTTGTTTTCTCCATTTTATGCTACTGTTGACTTCTACTTAAATTTCAGACTTTTGACTCGACTGCATCTATAGTTATAGTCACTAGTTAATTCTTTTAAAACTTAATAAAATAAACTCTTATGAATAGCTTAATGAAGTAGTTAAAATATGCTCAAACTCATTCATCTACAACCTTAAACTGCTGATAACATGTTAATTAATCAGTATGATCCAATGATATACAATATAACACTAGGGGAAAAAATGCAAGGGTCATCCTGCATAATGAGTGTTTTTATTTGTGAAACTTTGAGAACATTTGGCTTAAAATACTTCCGTAATTATATTAAAGTAAAATCTTGAAAACAGGGCATGATGCTACTTTAACTCAAGTAAATGGAAACATGACCACCACTGACTGCATCACAGGTGAAATGGGAATCTAAAATGATAACCCCATTATTACAAAGGCTAGTGTTCATTTAGTTTTTTTAAAGAGAATGCTTGGTAGTTGTATTACAACAGTACATTAAATGACATCTATCAGAGATGCTAAAAGTTCTATTCACTGTACAGCTGTAGATCCTTCAAGTTAAACCCAGTTGATTTAAATGCAAATATGTATGTACTTTCAATAGCCAATACATGCCAAATGCATTTTATATTTGTTTATATACACTGTGCCATAAGCAACAACTTCCAGTTGCATGAGAGTAAATGTGACCATGTACATTTGTTTTTGTTTTTGCATGGTGGGAGCCTGATTTGGTAAGGATGGCCCATAGAGCTGTTAGAGAGCAGCTCCTTTCTCCTCTCAGGCCATGACTATGAAAAGAGGACTCTCTGGGACAATGGTCCGTGTATTCCTTGTCTGGCTCCAATACACACGGAGCACATGTTGCCTTCCCTGCAGCATTATTAGAGGACACAGAGGGTTCATGCTGATGTCATGACACATAAAAAGGCAGAGTTTGTATGTGCAGGCAGAAGATTGGAGGAGCACTTGGCTGCAGATGGCAATTTGCAATTTGTCCCTATTCAGTCTTTTTTTAACTCAATGTGGCAATTGGGGTTTCAATTAAGGATTTCTTCACTCTCGATTAATCGTCTTGCCTATGAAATGTTTAAATAATGGGAAAAATGTCCATCACAAGTTTAAAAAATAGTTGATTAATTGGCTTAAAAATACATAATAATTTCACACTGCAACATGTATCCACAACTGGACAATTTAAGTATCATATTCCGTTTGACAGGTCTGAAATTGTCTTTAAAAAGTTGAGATAATTCCACTAGGTTTGATTAGTTTCACTTATTTTCTAAACGTGTCTGTGATCTGATCTCACTGCGTCACTGAATTAAACCCTAGGCCTATTTCATATTGTTTTGCCAGCTCAGAAACGTCTGAAATCGTGTCTATCGACGTGAAGCCGCTCTGTTAAGATGAAGGTTTCTAACCCTAAATGTGAATGAAGTGATTGGTCAGTACAGAGGTTTTCTGCAGTGTACGCCAGCAAACAGTGGCCTTGGGGTGGGTGGTCCGGTCCTACAAGCATCCTTATTGTTCAGGCCAGGTCGTCAAAGTCTGTGTTTGCCCTCTTCATTAGACATTCTAGTGTCACTGGAAGAGAATAAATAAAACGCTCCGAGGTCAAAGGGAGCGAGCGCTTCGCTTCGGTGTTTAAATGTGTTTTAACAGTTACTTAGGGCTCTACGGAGCCTCGCTGCCACCTCCAAATGATGGAAATGAGGCTGCAGAGTTTGCAGAGCTGGCAATAATCCAAGTTGAAAGAGATGATGCCTTTGTGCTGGAGCAGTGTAAGAAAGCAAATCACTTCCTTTAAAGAAGCCGCTTCATCTTCAAGCCTTTAATGAGAACCCGATAAAAAGCGGTTTAAGGACATTATTTCCGGTGCAAAATGTATTTCAGAATACAGGTTTCGTTTCCAAGTGCAACACAAGTGTGCAACTTGGAGTAGTCTATTGTTTTCATTTAATTAACAAGACGTTTTTGTATCCACTGTCAGATTGAAGGCATTAGACCAATTTGGCTTGTTTTAAGAACCAAGCAGAGCAGAGGCCTTTTCTCAGGCTCGCATTCATTCAAAAGGACGGACGGGATAAATCAACCTGTGGATTAACGCTGAGGCTGAGATTAGTGGTGATGCAGTTTGGTAAAACCAGCAGCACCGCTCTGTCACCACACCCGAGCCGCTGAATTTGACGCCTCAATTACGCACAGCAGTTATATTCCATTTTAAGAGTGACACCGCTGCTGTTAAAAGGCACACTGTTCAAATAGGGCGCATTAATTTTATACAGGAAACAGATTATGGAGTGTTTATATACAGGACGGATTCTTGATTTACGGCTAGAGAAGCATGAATTAAAGTATGGAATAGTCCTAAAGTAGATTGTTACAAAAGTGCATATCAAAAAATACACATGGTAAAAAGAAGTAGAAATCAGCACAGTGGATTATCTGTGAACTGTACAGCTTGAAGTCGACCTCCAATTGTGAAGCGACTGTTACGCTGCTAAAAGCATCTGTCGGCCAGCCGGGACTTAAAAGGCTCCAAATAAGATGATTTGGTAACATCAAGGCTTTCCCAGCGGTAATGATTACATTTGGATTTAAGATCCATGCAAGAATTTGTAGCCCAGTAAATCTCCTGGGTTCCCAGCCCCCACGACTCTTCAAAAGCCTTGTCATTCAAAGGGTTAGGATGTTTGACAATCCCAGCTTGTACTACTCCACCAATTAATTGGATACGTTGTCGGGATGTTCGTTTCTCTCATCTGCTACTTAGAAAGACAAAGGATCGATGGGGGGCTGTTGACACCTCCGCGCCCGGCCAGAATATAAAGGAGGACTCTCCGCAGAGGAGAAGCATTCACCTTCCTGCTGAACCCGGAGCAACAACTTGTTTCTGCAAAGACCTTCCACATCTTATTTTTCCACTCTTTTTTTAAACATCTGACAGAATGCAGGTGCCAAACAGACCAGTGGGAGCTTACGGATACCCCATGCGTAATTACGCAGGAGCATCGCTGTACCCACAGTACCAGGGTAGCCAGTGCGCGATGACAACGAAGCCTCCCAGTGGGAAATCTTTCACCATTGATGCTTTGCTCGCCAAGCCGGAAAACACAAGCAGCTGCCGGGCGAGTCCTCCTCAATGCGGAGAGAAATATCACCCGGCAGTCCCCGGGCTGCCTCTCACCGGAAACGTAGGCTTACCGATAGCAACAGCACCTTACGTCTACTCTTCGAACATGTTGCACCCAGCGCTCCACACACAACCTGGATATTCAGTCTACTGCTGTCCGCCTTTCACCTACCAGTCATCGTGTCGGGGAGCATTTTACGCACAAGGTAAAGAAAAAAAGTTACTGGAACTATCCAGGCAAGATCTAAAAGCCAAATTGAGGCTATGTTCATGTGGCAGAGTGATTAAATGTGGCATCTCTACTTTGCAGCTTCCATGTCTAAAGTGAACGCAGGGCTGCATTCGTTCAAAACTAAAGGTGGAAAGTCCAAACGAATGCGCACCAGCTTCACCAGCGAGCAGCTCTCCCGGCTGGAGAAGGAGTTCGCCCGGCAGCAGTACATGGTCGGATCGGAGAGGTTCCTCCTGGCCTCGGCTCTGCAGCTCACAGAAGCTCAGGTATGAAAATATGCACTGAACATCTGAATGTAGGCATTTGAAAGTGCAGCCCCAGAGGCATACTGTTCTTACTACAATGTTTCTAATATACATGTTGTTGTTTGGCTCTCTCCAGGTCAAAGTCTGGTTCCAGAACCGACGCATCAAGTGGCGCAAACAGAGTCTGGAGCAGCAGCAGGCCAAGCTGGCCAAACTGGGCCTGGCTGCTCCGCCCAAAAGTCCCGGATCTCAAGGGCACGGAGATGATGAGGATGAGGAGTTCTCCGACCTGGACGTGGATATCGACGTGTCTGATGACTCTATTGACCACTGTTGACCACCGAACACCAACTGGACTTTCTGAGACAAAAAGACTTTTGTATATACTGTTGACAAAAGGAGGCTTCTCTGTCTCCAACTATGAGTATTTAATAGATGTATAGTTATATATTTAATCGTCTTGCTCTTTGATAAATTGACTTCATGTGTTCAGGTTTTGGATGAAAAATTCAGAAATATATTTTATAACATTAATGGCAACCTTGTCCTGTTCATTCCTTCTCACTCAGCCAAGTGTTAGAAAAAGGTCACACAAGTTAAAAGGTGACATTTGGTGCTGCAAGAAAATTAGAAATCCTCATTTATTACTGGCACGTATAACACTGGAAAACTAAAAACTGAACTGAAAAAACATATGAAAAGGCCATGAAAACCTCTTCTTCTCCCATCAGCTTCTGCTAAGACAAGAGGAGGTCTTATCAGCACACACTTATATACCAAAGTTAGAACACTTTAAGAGATTTCGGTTTTTCCTTTTTTCTGTGCACTTGTTACTGGTGACATCACACTTGCGTCCACCAATCAGCATTTGCCATTTGAATCCAAATCTGATGGGAGTAACAGGTTTGTTTTGCTACTGTCAGAACAAATCAGATCAAAAGCAGATCAGATCAGCTTTTGAGTGTTAACCTCTTAATACATTATATATTTATATATACAATATACATTTTAATTGTTGCTTACTTAGTCTTATTCCAACTTCATGGCATTTATTGTTTAAGAAAAATACTGAAATGGGCAGATTTGAAACCATGTTTTAACAGTCTAGAAAAACAGGTGTACATTACATATCAGAGGCATGGCTACTCCTACTGTTGTTTAATCAACAGCTAATGACGCCAGACTCATTAAAACTAACTACATCTACATTTGAACAACACATTAGCAATTTTTTTGAGAGACAAATGTAATTATTAAAGCAAACTGTCAAATGAGATCTTGGTTTATATGATAGTTATTGTTTGCCTGTTTAGAAACAGAAGGGTTTATTAATCTGCACATTAGTATCATAAAACGGATTCAGCCCAAGACAATTATATTCTGCACTATTTCATGTTACTAGATATAACAATGATGACCTACGACGGGATATAAACTGTTTATTAGCCTGACATGTGTTTACAGCAGCATATGGCACCAACAACGGAAGCCAAAGTTACCCACAATCCATCAGGTGTCTCTCAACTACGGATCTAATAGTAGCCCAAAATACACAACAAAACCCTCTCTAATGTATACTAATATCAAATCACCTTTGACCTCCCCTTATTGCACCTCTCATCTCACTCTGAAGATGATGGAGACGTGGTGAGACATTTCCTCCTGGGTTTGATCTAAGATAAAGTCTGGGACGGACTCAGGTTGCTCTCTGATTTAAGCAAAGCAAATAAATAACCAGCTCAGGGATTAGCCGTGATTCTCTGTAACCCGGGTGGTAGGGGTCAGTCTGTCTCGGGGCTAGGATCTTGGTTCTCACTGTTTTTAATCTGTTTAAACGGTCAATACGCCTGTTCTCACTGCTTCTCAATAGACAAGGCTCACACATGCCCGCCCACCCCGGGCAGGTGTCCTGTCTCTGCTCTATTGAAACTCCACGGCTTTTCTTTCAGGTGGAAAGGGACTCATGCTGTCTGCTGAAGCCTGCCTGGCAGACATGAGGGATAAAACAGGAGGGGAGACAGCGTGTAGAAAGGATTGGGATGTAGCAAATGAGTCCATCAGAGCAGCTAATTGGGGTGGTCAACCTGAAAGTCCTGTCCTGTGGATAACTCAACTCCCTCATATTAAACAAAGAAAGCTGATGGGAACACAGAGCCCTCTTTCCATCTCTTTAATTCTTACATTATGTTTTCAATAGGTTATTACATTACATATTTTCTGTTACAGTAATAAATGTATTGTCACCTACTTTTAGCTTTCTGCAGTCTACTTTACAAGAGCAGGATTTAGAGGTGGTCAGTAAGACTATTACAAGCAAAAAAAAAAGATCATATAGATTCCTCACATGTCCATTTTCCTTTGACAATACATAGCCAACTTAAATTGAGAAAAATTAAATGGATATATAAAAGCGATGTCTCCTATTAACTTTGTGTAATCAATTAGTCACAGTGATTCAGGTTGATTTTGAACATATTTACCCATTAAACAAAGTGTAAAATTCCTTCATAAGTTACTAGTGGAAATTAAAGACTAATCAACACTCCACCTATACAACCAGCTGCCAGCTTGCACGTTGATTGAATCATATCATTTGAGTGTGGACATAAGTTGTAAGCAGTTGAACCTGTTAGTGTAAAGGCATCAAAAAAGTGGAAAAAATTGTCTGAAAATTCAGAGACATAAACATACTTTTGGGTAAAAGAAATTTCACCCCCTTTGTTTATCATTTAGTGAGCCCTCAGTTTTATTTCTGGAAGACTTTAACATATTTTACCCTATGAACATTTTTATTTATTATTATTATTATTATTATTATTGTTATTATTATTTTGAGGTGGGAAAAAGCCACAGAAAAAGGATCTGACAACAGATCGATCTAATAATACCTTATTGATTCTTGACTTCTGGATCAGTGCGGGTATCCAGCACTATTATTAATTACTAAAAGAGCATAATATTCTCATTTTACATCTTATATATCGGTTTGATTTAGAGCCTTAAAACTCGATACCCTTTTTTCTCAATTTCACAGTTTCTTTAGTTACTGCTCTCTGCCTTTGTAAACAAATCTACACTCTCACAGAATGACGCAGTCTATCCTCTCCCCTTTCTTTGTCTGTAAAGCTTTATGAACACAATTATTTCCTGTGCAAAATGTATTTCAGAATAAGGGCCATTTTTTAAGTGCAACGGTTCGCATGACCCACTGGGCACTCAACCCAAAAAAGCCACCCTACGAAAAAAGTTGAAACAAAATCAGATAAGAAATGAGCAGAAAGATGAAATGCAAACTGGAGAGTTACTTTGGTCAGATCATACAACTTTGTCTTTTACATTCTTTACTAACTGTAATGTAGATGCACATTAGGACATTTGTAGGCCTGTTGTCAACACATCAAAGACATACAGAATGAGTTCACTTCCTACTTCTATTGCTGTAAGAGGGAGAAGGCGGCAGGTTACAGTATCAAAGAGAGAAGTTTAATCAACACTAACAGAGCTGATCTCTTTCTCTTGTCTTACCCCCCCCCCCGCCTACTCTCTCCCGGTGTCTCTGCTCGGTCTGATTAGGGCTAAAGCACCGCAGAAGGAGCAGAGTTTGTGTAAAAACCCCAGAGAGCCGTTTCTGATGTGATCAGCCGAGAATCAGAGCTCCCCCTCCTCTCCTTTCTCCACAGCCCAACGTAATCCCATTGAAGGAAAGAAAGAAGCAGTCAGAGGCCTGGGAAAACCTGGAGAGACCTGGAGAGTGGAGGGGCGGGGGTCACTGGGCTCATCGTCCCAATTAGCACAGGGCACCTTAACGGCTGGAAACATGCCAACGCTGGCTTGGTTCCCTAAGACTCTCTACAGGGTCTGAAGCCAAGCTCCTTTTGAAAGGCAACTGTTACATCTTCATTTGCCTCCTGACTTGTTTCTCTTATTACTCCCCCCCCCCAACAATTTCTCCAGGAGACAGAGACAATATGTTTATCCACACTGTCTTCCTAGAACAGAATATCTTGTGTATGTACTGCCGTATACTGTAGTTTCTACACCTGAAACGATTAGTTGATTAGAAGAAAATGAATCTACAACAATTGATAACTTGATTATTTGTCAAAAATTGGGTAGTTTTCAAATGTGGAGATTGTCTTTGTCTTACTGTATATGATAGTAATTTAAATACAATAAAGAAAAACTGTTAATTGAATGAAACAAGCCCTTGAAGATGTCACCTGGAGCCCTGGGACACTGTGACCGTCACTTTCCCAGAACCTAAAGTGACATTTATTTAAACCCAAAGATGTTCAGCTTACTCTCATATGTTACAAAGATGTGAAAAAGGACAGCAACAAATCCTCATTTGAGAAGCTGGAACAAAAACATAACTGAATTGTATCATCTCTATATTAATGTGTAGGTAGGCTACTTTATAAAAATGAAGGACAAACTGGCTTTTTGAACACTAGTTGGATGAGAATGTGTTTATCTCCATCAAGCAAATGCACAAGAAATGATACCACTTAAAACTTAGTATTTACATTATTATTATTATTATTAGGGGCTGTTTCTTTATATGTCTAAATACGTCAAACATTTCTTCTGCCCTAAGGCTTATTCTTCTCCCTAAATTGAAATGCCCTTGGTGACTCAGCTCAGATGCAATGTAGCTCTGAGGAGGTGTGAAAGTTCTCATGGAGAGCAATAAGCTGCAGCTCCAATAGGACAGTGTACTTCATTTGACCAACGGGCGTTTTAGGGTAGGCGATTGTAAAAGGGAAAAAAATCCTTCTTTGCATTTTATTTGCAAAGGCGAGGGCCCCTCTACTCCATCTAATAGTCATTAGCTTTCATTACAAGCGTTTGAAGTAGAAGCGGGCCTTTGTGTCGCGGTGAAAGGGCCGCAGAGAGACGCACAATGACTTCTGACACATGCACTGACAAGAGGAGCTCGCCTCATCCCCATGTGTGGACAAGTAGCAGTTCCTGTTCGCATCGTGTTCAGCCACCGAGAACACCATGACGCAAGTTAAACGCCGAATAGAAAGAAAAATCCTCTGCTTTCCAGATAACGCGTCATTTAGCCAACGTGCGTCTTTTACGCACACCCCCAATCCATGGAGAAAATAAAGAAAAAAAGAAATCGGAAAATGTTGAATGAGATCTCTATAATATTCAAGCCGGCACAAAAGTCTGTCTAATGACACTCATCGGTAGATAAGCCTATTCTGTGTATCAATGACCTCATCTCTTTATAAACGCTGCAAAATTAATTTCAGGTATTTTTTAAGCTGTCTCAAAGCAAGTTTGTGATATTTTATCCATATTTTATCTTATAGGATTATAGCGTCGCCAAGAAATAGCTTGACTTTAAAATTATTACACACTTTTTATAAGGGCTCAGATTTACGGCATTGTCATTGAATGGTGAATAATTTTGTCTTTTTTACAACACATTGAGCTAGACTTCCTAGCTTTCTCTTGATAATAACGCGCATGTTTTCTCCAGGCCGTGTTAAAACTGGGGTGTTTGAGGAGGGCAGCCGGTGGAGGGGGGAGTGGAGACTAGTACAGGTGGCTAAACGACCGCACTTCTCGTGCAGGTGGCACAAACGCAGCGACGTGCTACTTTTCCCAACTCGTTATAATGGGGTGAAATCTTCCAAGTATTTAAGTGGGATAGATTAGCTGAACACACAACGCTAATGCCAAACAAAATGGCCAATTAGTTTACCGTATTAATGAACACAGGAGGTGAGAGGGAAGGCCTGAGCCTCAGCTGGCCTCGGAGGGTTTAATCAACATCAGATCAGATGAGCCAGATCTGAGAGCCAACTCATTTCTAATGGAGACTAACGTAGAGCTGATCCCTGCCTCATAGTGAATCACATACCTTGTAAAAGGTAGTCTATACATCAGCCATAGATCATCAAATTCAAACAATCAAGTAAGCTATCACGTTATAAAAGGTGTAGAGTTGTTTGAGAATTATTTAAAATATATTTCAAAAGAGTTAAGCTAAAATATCTCAATTAAAATGAATTTGGATAATTTGGTTCTTTGACAATTGGAAGTTGTGGTTTGATCCCTGGCCCTGCAGTCCCATGTCAAATATATATATATATATATATATATATATATATATATATATATATATATATATATATATATATATAAAATATGTTAAATCGCTTCGAGTAGTCGTTAAGACTAGAAAAGTGCTATATAAATACAGTACATTTAAATTGTATTCATTAATAAGACTTGTATTCACCTCCCAGTTTTGTACTAATGTCTAATCAACTAACTCATCAATCAAACAAGTGGCAGTGGGACCTCCAGGAACTGGAACTAAACACCCACTGAGGTCAAAGGCTCCAGTTGACCTGTGCAGACAGTCTTTATCCCTATGTACCGGCTCTGACTCCCTTCAGCCACTGGGAGGCAGCATTGGTCTAAAAACAACACCACTAACACTGTCATACAGTATGTTTAAGACTGCCATACAGTATGTGTAAGACTGTCATACAGTATGTTTAAGACTGTCATATAGTATGATTAAGACTGTCATACAGTATGTTTAAGACTGTCATACAGTATGTTTAAGACTGTCATACAGTATGTTTAAGACTGTCATACAGTATGTTTAAGACTGTCATACAGTATGTTTAAGACTGTCATATAGTATGATTAAGACTGTCATACAGTATGTGTAAGACTGTCATATAGTATGTGTAAGACTGTCATATAGTACGTGTAAGACTGTCATATAGTATGATTAAGACAGTACAGTATGTTTAAAAGACTATAATAATATTATTATACTTGTCTTCATTACAGTGAGAATCTGCACAAATTTATTTTTCATATGCTAATATGCTTATTTTTCTCAATCCATAATCATCCGTTCGGTTCAGACCAAACACCGTAATAAGAAAATCTGGTTTAAGCCACTAGAGGACAGCACTTGTATTAAAGTGAGACATCCATCTTCACAGTGGCTTCTTTTTTTTTTGTCCCTCTTTTCCTACGGCACCCTACTAAAAACAACACTCACCAGACTTAATTAACTAGTATGGTATCGTTGGACATTGGTGTGACTGCGGAGTTATACTGACTTTAATAATGAAGTTTCCTCTTTTTTACCATAATTGTTGGTTTGTTGAGCTCAGGTCAAAGTCATTTGTAGCACATTGTTAGGAGACAAAAGTCAACAGAAATCTCATATTTTTCATTTTTGACCCAGGACTCCGTGGAAGGCAGGATCATCCTGGTGAAACTAAGTGAAAAAAAAATTCTTAAAAAGAGCTATGTGTGTGGGGAAATCAGTGTTTTTAAACTAAATTGAACAATTTTACATGCCAGTAATCAACTGTACTTAGAAACATGTGCTTACATGCCAATGTTCTGCAGTTTTACTTTAAGCTTAAATGATATACTTGTTGTGTAAAAACAATATTTTCTTCCATTGATTACTGCATGAATGAGGTGTGGTGGCTTTCTCCCACAATGATAAGCTGTATTTACGAGAAAACATGCAACAGTTTGGGTGAATTAACATTTCACTAGAAATAGTGGCATAAAGGGGAAACGTGAACTCAGACCTGCTCTTTATCATCTTTTGTGTTAACTATTCTCTCTTTTACTCTACTTAATTGGCCAAATTTGTGTAGCATCTAACACAATCAAGCCCCTACTATAGTAATCCCGTAAAGAATCTGAAGACATATATATGACATCCAGTGCAATGGGCCTTCACAGAATATTAAATGAAAGTTTCAACTCGCCACCTATTGTCACAAATGTACCAAATTATCTCCGAAATATTATACTACTATAGAGGAATGTCACTCTAAGCCTATAAAACTAGACTCCTACTAAAGACTAAGGCCCTGCTGGCTGAAGATCACTTTGCTCAGCCTTTCAGTAACTCTCCTCCGGAGCCTCAGGGAAAACCCAACAGTGGAACAAAGGTAGACTGCTCTGCTTTGTTTTTGTTAATGCAGAGCGATTTGGACATCTATTAACCAGCAGCGCTCAGGGTCAGTGCGTAAAGGCGCACAGGGTTTCATCATTAAACTCAGCCGGCTCGCTCACCCCGCAACTTCCTGCTGCTGCTGCTGCTGCATTGTGGGTAAAAAGACGGTTCAAATGTTCAAATCCTGCAATAAAGAGTTATGTGACCTGAAATGTGACGTTGTTTACTTTTTTCCACTAATACGTTATAGCCTATATTTATCACTGTATTCTTTTTGAGTTGTTTTTCATTATTCCCGGTGATATCTCTAACACTGTGATATTATCAATAAGTCACAACGAACGATCAATAATGTGACCTTATGACCAAAACGCTATTCTTTTAGACAGAACATGTAGATTAAACAAAAAGATGTTGTATCCTGAAGCGAAATAACTCCGCAGAACAACAGTTGTTTTTGCGCATGGATTCAGCGATCATAATCGAGATAAACACGGACTTTTTGAAATAGGATTGAAATGGCCTCTTAAATATTCGACAGCGGCTCTCAAGAGTCATGCAAGTGAAGCGAAATATGTTATGGTGAAACTGCATCAAGAAGTGCTGGGCACACCCGGTAAATTAATAAAGATTGGTATCTGTATTCAGGGAGGAGAGGATGGAGCTTTTTGGAGCCCGAGCCATTTCCCAGAACCTACCGCAGTCTTTAGGAGCCTTTAGGTATAAAAGCCTAATCAACAACTTGTTTTACCTCATCATTTCCATCGGTAATGATTTTCTAATGCGACCTCTACGCAAACGGGCGTATTAAGAGGATAATTATTAACCTGGTTAGGGCACCGTGGAAGCTTCTCGCCGAGGGATAAGGAAGCCGGCGAGCTCCAAACACAAATACTGCGGAGTACATGCTGCTAAACTGTTCTCAGAGGACAAGGTGAGCGGCCGGGAGTCGACTCATTGTCCCATTACCAGGGGACTGATGGGCCTATAACATGTTCACCTTTAAACCCTCAAACAGCTAAAACTCCTTTAGAATCAAGCCAGTGATCTCCCACCATCAGCATCATCATTATTATTATTATTATTATTATTATTATTATTATTAAAAGTAAGGCATTTGAAAAGCCTAAATGAAAGTTTTCTTGGGTGCTCTTCACACCTTATTGCTAAAGTATAATACAAAGCATTATAAATAATATCATAATTTGAAATAATGTAGGCTATCAATTAAGTGAATAAAAGGAAAAATAAAGGCATGACTATTAGTCAATAACATTATTATTATTATTATTATTAGGCTTTTTATTTTGGTGTTCTAGTCCTGATTTATAAGGTAGGTTTCAAACGACTTTTTTCTCATTTTATTCTTTCTTTTGAAACAGAGAGCGTGAAGTTCAACATGTATGCTAATGAACATAATAAGAAACACGGTTATAATTTGAATTTTAAAATGATCTATGGGCTAAATACAACCAATTATGCGATTTATAAAGGAGGAACATTTTGTGCGTTTGTTGATTTAAAAAAAAAAAAACTAAAAGAAATTTCATTTCATTAAAAAATGTCCTAAAATAAAATTATTTCCTTACTGTGTGATAGTCGAGAACAACGGAACGGACAAGTAAAAGAAGTGACCTTTATAGCCTGTAGGGCTATTTCAGACAGCTAAAGGCCATGTTTAGCGCAGATTGAGAATGAAGGTTACACCACGAACATTATGCACTCTACGGGTAATGAGTGGAGTTCCCACCCGTTTTACCATAGTAGCCTGTCTTCACTTCTAGAACTCCTGGAGGATTGTACAGGCACTGAAACAAGTGGAAGTTTCTCCTCCCCTCGGCCGATTGTTTCCCTGAAGAAAAACGAGATATTAAGTCTGAATAGCACACACAATGACCTGTTAATTGGGGCAAACATGTTTTCTCAGCGTGTCTCTGTAACTAAGCTGCCCGGTTTTGTGTGATCTATGAAGCAGCAGGTACTTCAGGAGACCTATTGGCAGGTGCTCTGGTCCAATCAGCTGTCTCCCTGCGCTGCGTCAAGCTACACTGAAGCTTGGAGGCGCTTTTTCTTGGTGCACACTTGTGCACAGAAACCCTGGGAGTGCGCGCGGACTTCATGGATCAGGGCCATTTGCAGCACTGTTGACTTTTGTAGCAGCATCTCCGCTGAACACCCCGACATCTTTGCTCATGATGCATCTCTGAGAGGGAGCTTATCTTTTCCACCAAGAGGAAGGAAACAGACTGATCTCTTTCTTCGGCTACTGCTTTCTATTTCTATCAAGAGATGATGTTTTCGTCTGCAGGCAAGCGCTGCTTCACGATCGAGTCTCTGGTCGCCAAAGAGAACCCTTTAATCGCCGAGGACCCCATCCGTCCGACGGCTTTGAGTTACTCCAACCCGACGACAGAGGTGTTAATGAACAGTTACCCGGCTCCGCCGGGCAGGTCCATCTACCAGAGCCCGGAGCTGGTGTTCCCAGAGACGGTAAACCACCCCTCCCTCACCGTGGCCCCTCACCAGCTCGGAGGCTCCCACCTACAGCATCCGCACTTCTTTGGGACGCAACACCGAGACCCGCTCAACTTCTACCCCTGGGTCCTACGGAACAGGTTCTTCGGACACAGATTTCAAGGTATAGTGAACATTGGGAATATGAAATTGATCTTACTTAGACATCATACTCTTACACAACCTACTTTCATGTGTGCAATTATTTTTGCCAAAATAATCTGCCTAAAACAATAAAGTAAACCATAGGCTATTCTGCACATAAACTAGATTTAAGTGTATAGGTTTGACAAAAGCCATAGGGTGTGTGTGTGTATGCATAATTCAAAATAAACCAACACTATTTCAGAGGCGATACAAGCGTGCTTTGATCTTCTGCTTTTGAGAGGTTTCCGCATTATAATGAGATGACATACAACTGTATTGCTGTCAACATTGAAACTAATTCCCAGTTGAATAATCACAGACGAATAAGGCCGCCGAGTCTGCAGCAGGATGTCGGACTGCTCTCATATTTCCACTCTCATTCGCCCTGCAGCTCCTCTCACACAGCCGCAGGAGGAGATAAACTCGGATGTAGATTTTTTTTTTCCACACAAAAAACTTGCCCCAGGTTATATAGGCTCGTTTCATTCTAAAAAATCTAGCACAACAGCCATCTGTAGAGACAAATTGATAAAAATCCAGTAATAATAAGAATTTAAATATAATGGGAACAGAAAGGCAAAAAAAAAAGGATTTGAAGTTATATATTTAACCTCAGCGCGCTTGTGCACGGATTATGACCAATGAATGCATCTCTGTGACGTATTATTTTTTATGAGAAAACTTTTATTTTCCTATTGACTTTTATTGCATCCCTAAAGTTATGGACATCATTTTTTAAAATCTTACAATAAGGACTAATGCAAATCCCAATCAAGCCTATTACACTTACAGGCTTATTTATTAATAACCCATAATGACCTCTGTTTGGGCTTTTTAAGAGGACAAAACAAGTTAAAATAATTCGCATTTAATGAAAAAAGTTACCATCAACATAGAACGACAGGATTGAAATAAACATCTTATCTTCTCACAATAGTTTGATTTATTACGCATGAAAACAAGTTGTCCGTTAATTAACTAAAAATCAAGGTAAAAAAAATGCATAAATCACACAATATCAAACAACCTTATTTGCTGCATTTTTCAGTAAATTCAATTCATTTAGTAGAATAGAATTGTTTTTCCGACTATATTATAGGCAGTTTGTTGTATTGAAGCCCAACTGATTGATTGTGCACGGAGGTCATTTATGTTGGGTTCATTTTAATTCTTTTGAATTACTTTATAAACATTATCGGTATATTTACACAATAACCTACTTGTAATAAAAAAGTTAAAAAAATACTATTTGCAAAGGTTCTCCGTCTCCATATCCATAAACATGGGGTCATTTATATGCCGTAGAATTCATTCAACTTTGCATTAAGCCTAATACGAAAAGAAGAGCAGCAGAAAAGGGATTTTTAATGGAAACACGATGATCGTTTAGTTCAAACCGCTGGTAGGCTAATTATATTGGCAATTTGACAAACAATTCCAATATGTTACTATTGTAAATATTCGATTTCTGGTAAATGGTAGGCCTATAGTATTATTAGGAGAATACAGCAACTCCTAGCAGCCTACTAGTATTGATACAAATAATAGCCCTAATAACAACATTATTAATAATGATGATGAAATATGTAGGATATATATGGATTCAAAGTTTTGCTTGACATTTGCTTACCATTACCACAATAATGCCAGCAACAGCATCATTTAGTCATACTGTGCAGTAGTGTGTGTCCATTAACACACTCTTGACGCTGTTGGGTCTGATAGGTTGCCGATTCAACACACTGACAGCCGGCCTGCACTGTCACACACACATGACGTGTAATATTAAAGTTACCTTTGCCAGCCAACTGACTGACGGCCCTTGTATTCCTTGAATGTGGTGTCAGGTAACGATGTGTCCCAGGACAGCCTGCTCCTCCACGGTCCTTTCGCCAGAAAACCCAAACGCATTCGGACAGCCTTCTCTCCCTCCCAGCTCCTCCGTCTGGAAAGAGCCTTCGAGAAGAACCACTACGTCGTCGGGGCCGAGAGGAAGCAGCTAGCGAACAGCTTGAGTTTATCTGAAACACAGGTAAGCTTAGCTAGCTAATGTTATGCTAGCTAGCAGATATGGGCGTTTGCTTGTTTTGTCGTTATCAGCTATAATTGTTGTAAAACCTGTAATTGTTTAAAAATGAGCAGTTAACTCTTAAAGCATTCACTTTACTGTGATAGACTAGCTACATAATAGCAATAATTTCTATGGCAACATTATTTCCGTTAAACCCCAGAGCCGAACTTTGGTGTTGTCCCTCCTAAATATCGCGATAAATAAAACAAAAAAGTAATTATTCATACTGTATATATATATATATATATATATATATATATATATATATATATATATATATATATATATATATATATATATATATATATATGTATATTTATATATTTGATGTATATATATATATATATATATATACATGTATTATTTTGATTTAGAAAAAAATATTTGACTGTATATATATATATATATATATATATAAAATCATATTATTTTGATTTAGAAAAAATATTTGACTGTATATACATCAAATATTTTTTTAAATCAAAATAATACATGGATCTGTTACACACAATATATATATATATATATATATATATATATATAGAGTCAAATATATTTTTCTAAATCAAAATAATACATGGATGTGTTACATATATATACAGTCAAATATATTTTTTCTAAATCAAAATAATACATGGATATGTTACATATTTGTGGGATCATCCAGTTTATACAAATAAAGCTGAATTATTCCCAAAACAGTTACCACCCAGATAGAAATATCACTGAAAATATATTTTAAATGAGTTGATCTCCTGATTCTATAATGTCAAACATTTTAATACTCACAATTATAACTTAAATTTGAAGCAGCAAAATATTTTTTTTTACTGTATGTTTAAAACTGTTATTAGTAGGCTACTGTTTAAAGCCTGTATGTGGCCAGTTTTAAATTATTTAGGTGTTACACAGTGTATTGAAATATAGGTTAATTATTTACAAACGAGGAATCCTTGTTAATGTAGGCTATTAAAAATATGAGAGTCAAGTACAATGTTAATGAAAGAGCAAATCATTAATGTGAAATCATCTTGCATTGGCTATGGCTGTATTATACACTTTTAAAGAAATGCAAACTTTTTTTATACATAAATTAGTGCAATCCAATTTGAATAATTCCCTTCTCAGCCAAATGAGACCGCAGCCGAGTTAGTGTCTATTAAAAGGTGTTTAATTCATTCATGCTATATGATAAAGGAGTGTAAATATTATTGATGGTTATGTTTAATGAGTCCACATTATGTGGGTGTCAATTAGGCCTAATAGGTAATATAAAGAGAGGTTTCCTGAGTCAGCGATACGGATAAATGCTGCTTGCAAGTTTTGTGTCAGTCAATAAGCGCTTGCAATTAAGCACCAACTGTATTATGCAAATTCTAATGACAGTGGACTTAATTTGAATAAACTCCCTCAAAGTTGATTTGGTCTGCTTCCTTAGAGTGATCATTAATAGACCAGTTTCTAGTAATCATTTTAGTTTTTAAGTCTTCTGTGCTGCTTCCACTTTAGGAAAATTAAAACAAAAACACTCCTACCCAGCTCGGAGAACTTAACCAGAATATTGGGGCTCCTTGAGAGTTTCATTGACAGTTTTTACAACGTAGAATTATCTTGATAATGTCAAGAAGTAAGAAGCTAATATGTGTGCTTGTGTTGCTATTTAAGTCAGTCAGCCAAGCTCATATTTCCAGGTCATACTAGCAACACCAGTCAGTCAGGATGCTATTTAGCCTTTCCACCTGTCCCATGCATTAATTCCATTCTCAGTTAGGAACGTTGTGAATCCTTTTAAAAGCATTTTTGAAAAGGGTGGTGGGGGTGACATGATGTGATTGGTGGATTGAGGCATTTATAAAAACAAAAAGGGTATTTAATTAGTTAATTAAAGTCTGCACTGATTTCCAGAGGGAAAAATATTATTTTAGAAGCAAATGATTTATATCCTAAAAAATAAAATTAAAAACAGATTTTTCATTTTATCTTTCATCTAATTGCTGCCATACCAACAGGCAGACATTTTAACCTAGTACAGTAGTATTCCATTTTTTTAAAGCAAAAATGCCAAAACATTTCCTCTGTTTTATAACAGTTTAATTGGAATGTGTTGGGGTTTTGGATAGTCTCGCACCGCAAGACTTTGCCAGTTTATTGGCATTTCTTAAAACCAATCACAATCATGGTATGGTGCCTCTGGAAAATAGCCTCGGGAAGGAACTTGTTTTGGTGGAAAACATGCACGTAGAGAAGCAAGATTTGGAATTAAAATGGCTGTCAAACGTGTGATGACAATTAAGAATGCCAGCACAAAGGAAATGGAGCGTGAGGGCCAGCCGGCCGAAAATGAGGGAAATCCGGCTGAACTTCCGGCGCGGAACTATACGGATATAGACTAGGCCTTGGATGGTCTGGTCGGAGAGAAAACCAACGGCATTTGTCCCTTTGGAGGAAATGGTGCATTTTTCTGACATTTTATAGACCAAGCAATTCAACGAGTAATTGTAAAAATATTCAGCAGATTAACAGATATGGAAAATAATTGTTAGATGATTGCAGCCCCACTACATCCAGCGCCCTAGAACTTAAGTTACACCTGTGTCTGACAAGTCCAAACGTCCACCTTCAGAAAGCTCTACTGCATATTGTCTATATTTAAATCAGTGCCTCTCTGCAATGACACTACAGTCTGCTCAACGAAGTGCATCATCGTCATTAACCTCGTTTATTTTTCTGTCCAGGTGAAGGTGTGGTTCCAGAACAGGCGGACCAAGTACAAGCGACAGAAGCTGGAGGAGGAGGGCCCAGAGAGCCAGCAGAAGAAGAAGGGAAGCCACCACATTAACAGATGGCGCATCGCCACCAAGCAGTCCAGCTCCGAGGACATCGACGTGACCTCAGAGGACTAAAACTGCGCTCCAACCTCCGACAATGCTGCCCTAAAACCCTGCGTCTCGTTCAGACGCATCAAAGGACCAACACTATTTATTATGTAATATTATTAAGTATAATTAGACACATTAGAGGACTAAATATGTGATCACCGCACATCTCTTCATCAAGGTGCTACTCTCAGTGACACTGGAAGAAAAAAAATTGTATTAATGACATCCATCATGAATGTCTCTGGATGAGGAGAGATCTTTGGTGTGTGACAACCAAAGATGAAGAGAAACAACGCCAACCTCTATCATAGTCTGTGTTTTTTTTAAAATACTGTACATAGGCCACTTATAAAGGTTGTTTTTGAAAGACGCCATTTGTTTCATTAAAGCTGTTTTTACCACCCGCTTAGGTCATTAACACCTCATGGCTCACCCCACCCACCCACCTGCGTACCATGTTAATTTAAATTAATTAAAATCTCCTCAATGACGAGAACATGTCGCACACTTTGAAATTACTTAGTGAGTCGGAGAACAGGCTGGTGACTGGCTAGATGAACAAAACAGGAAATGAAACCATGTGTCAAAAGAAGATCTAAAAATTGCAGCATGATTTCATTTTCACCGGTGACTTGATACCCATTCCAGCGCTCTGTTATGCTTCCTAAGAAAGATTCTGCACAAAAAGGCGATTCATGACCAGCTGTGCATGACTCTGGGACAGACGAGACGCTGTAGGGACCTCTGGTGTTAGGGGCGAGTTGTGCCTCACAATAAAAGCGAGTTCACAGCTTTGTGCTTCTTCTGCCCTGCCACATTTCTCAGCGTGGGGTGATGGATGACTTCTCCATTCGTGGATTGTCTGCACATGTCACGAAGTAGTGTGCGTGTAGTAGAAAATATAAGAACATACTTTTTCAGAGAGCACAACGTGTAATTACAAAAATATGTTTTAGAAATAAAAAATAAACAATTTCTCTCATGAGAAATGTAATGTGTCTGTGTAATTCGGGTCTCACTTTGTACATCATGTGTGGAGAATCCGAGGGTTTTCATTCCAACCAGACATTACAGCTGCAGATTTCACTCATTAGTTCCTCCTCTTCAGCTAAAGGTGTGAAACATGCTGCTGCAGTGTTTGATTAAAACTAAAAACCTGCAGACGACCACCATGGCACATCAAGAGGTGAACCTTCCAATAAAAGATGGATTTCCCATGTTTAGGTTGTTTTATGCTTTAAACTAGACCTTAAAATATCCCTTCCTACAAATGGAAAGAAAGTTATGACAACATTGAATGGTATAAATATGTTTACTCTTCGGCTGGGAACCACTAATGGAGACTGAGGTGTCAGGAATGCTGCAGGACAGTTGCACAGGTGTCAGGTGTGTTACCTATTGGCCGGCATTTCCTCTGAATTCCAGCAGAAATGGGACACTGAAATAATTCCCATCCAGAGGGTGCAACCTCTGGAAAAAAGGGGAAAGTAGTCACTATTGTGTAGCGGCCCTTTCATCAAAGCGCCTCAGTAATCACCTGTCAAAAGAAACGGAAGGAATCTCATCCTGATGACCCCGAGGCTTCAGAGATGAGCCCTGACGTCTGACCCTTATTGTTTTGTAAGCTAAGAAACACACAGGTAGTGAGGAGCGGGGGCAAGGTGAAATACACTTCAGCAGTTTTACCTTTTATACAAACATCTGCAGTTGCAAAGGGGCCACATGCCTTGTTTTGAGTTTCCAGGATATCCTATACTCACTGCAGCTGCTAAAACATGGTAAACAAGATTCCTCTTTGTCCAAATAAACACCATTAATAAAGGTGCATTTTGAACAGTAAAACACTCAGAATCATAAAAACTGTCTTCTTGTCGATCAGGCAATCTTACGGCCAATCACATCTTGGTTAGGTAAAAGGTCACTGCCATTACCCAGAGCTGCACCTCTAATTTGTCGGTTAGGAAAAACAATTAAAGGGGAAAATCATGCCTGTCTTCCTAAACACCGCGTCTCCTGTCGCCCGAGTCAGCAGATAGGAGAGTTCAGGGTGAGAGCAGGAATCCACGGTGAAAAACAAGAGTCTCTCCAGGGGAGCGGAGTGCTGCGAGGTGGGGGAAGGAGGCGCCACATCCCTGCAGCTGCTACTGCAAAGGTGTTGGAGAACTCAACTGAAAGACAGCGACTGGTTTGATGATTACGGTTTGATTACCTGTTTTCTGTGGGATAAAATAAGCTTTCTATTTTCTCAGCTAACACTACACATTACACATGCTTTATTGTTGGTTATAAAATTGCATGTTGAGTGATAAATCATGCAGCGTAGTCACAGTTGTCACATTGCATCAGTTTCAGTCAAGCAGTACACTGAATTCCAAATTAAAACCTCATTACTGGGAAAGATAGAAAGACTTGACAAAACAGTTGGATTCTGTGCACAATGGATTGTGAACGAAATGACTTAAATGACCTAATTTGAGATATTTGCATACAGTTCTGACACATTTTGTTCTAAAGTTATGATGGAAGATACAAACAAGATATCCAGAAATGTATTAAAACATCTTTACAAAACTGGTATTTGTTGGTGTTAAAGCTGAACTCACTGTGGATTATATTGTTATAAAATGTTGAATATAGTCTTAGGAATCCAATCAAAATGAATAAATCTATAGGATGTTTTACTTAATTGAATATAGAATAAATCTATAGGATGTTTTACTATATATTTATTTGACAGGACAGCTAAATGAGAAAGGGGACAGAGAGGGAAGACATGCAGGAAATTGTCACAGCTCAGATTTGAACCCAGGACCTCTGTATCGAGGAATAAATCTCAAAGTATTGGTGCGCCCACTCTACCACTGAACCAACCCGGCCACACGCTTTGACCATTAAGCGGTGGCTTCTTGACACTTCTTGTTTATATGGAGCTTTCAACAGCCCGCATCAATGGTGCTAGACAGGTGAATGTGGATATGTGGCTTATAATGGAAGAGACATTAAAAGGCAGACTGTGACTACAGTTGCCAGCCCACAGGTCCTGGGAGGGTGGGGTGATATTGTTTTGCGTATGTACAGTCCTTATTTCGGGCTGCTGATTGTGTTTGTTGTTAGTTGAATAGAAGACATTTGAGCACAAAAGGATGTTTAATGACTTGGTTTTTTTCACAACCTCCAGCCAGCATTCTCCGCTGATCCTGCATGTGGCTTCTTGCTACGCAGCATGGCAGCTCACCGTGCTGCGTTCCCTCACCAACACACTAATCACACAGATCATGACAAAAGATGACACTTGACGACAGGAAATGTATATAAATCAAGTGCAAATACATACACAAAGCACCAGTTTAACAAAAGTGCTTTTAAAAGAAACTTAATGTACAGATGTCTTTAAATGACCTTTTTAAGACTTTAAATTATCCTTTCTGCGATTTTTATGTGTGTACATAAAGTATTCACTTTTTCTGATTGAAAAAATGTAGTTTATAAAGAGGAAATGCACTCCCACAGAGGTGGAAGCAAATTTAAAAGATGAATCCTTTAACTTGTTAGGTATTTTACTACATGAGAGTGACTGACAACCTGCTTCCAGTTAGATTGGGATTTGAAGTGACTTCATGATTTATTGATTTTAGGGATGTAAAGATTACCGGTGTAACGGTAAATTATGATAAAAACGTTATCGTGATAATCATATTTGAAATGAAAACGGTAATTGTTACCGCGCAAGCGCACTGCATAGCCCCCAACATGTATTTATGATCACTGCATAGCCCCCAACGTGTATTTATGATCACTGCATAGCCTCCAACGTGTATTTATGATCACTGCATAGCCTTCAACATGTATTTATGATCACTGCGTAGCCTCCGACGTGTGTTTCTTAGTCGGGATCACTGCGTAGCCTCCGACGTGTGTTTCTTAGTCGGGATCACTGCGTAGCTTTCAACGCGTTTCTTGAAGTTGGAATCATGGCGGAAGGAGGAGATGACAGCACATTTTGGTTATTATAAGAATGCCGAAGGACAGTTGATTGAAGATAGTTATCCTGTCTGCAGAATGCGCACGGAAAAAAACACAATTTAAAAAATACCACGATAATACAGAAAACAGTGATCATTTTGGACACTATAACCGTGAGGTTTCATTTTCATACGTTACATCCCCAATTGATTTATTGTTTTACTGACCTGCCAAGAGACTATGGGCAGAAAATAGCACTTGTGCTACAACCTGGTACAATATATCTCTCTTTGTTCTTATATAAGGTTAATGTTAACTTGTGCATTGTCCCAGTTTAAATAAAACAAATTCATTGGATGATTTCAAAGGAGATATTGTTCCGTTTTGAAAATTAATATATTTAAAGTTAAAAAGGGCTTTTAGGGGCATTAACAAAATCAGACCGAGTTAGATTTTTATTTACATTTTCTGAGTTTCTATCAGTGGTTCCCAACTTGGGGGTCAAGACCCCTTACCAGGGTCACAAGATGATTTCCCACATTAGAAATAAGAAAAATTATGTTTATTTGTCAGACTTTTCTCTAATCTTTGATTATTTCTTGTGCAATTCTGTAGTTTCACCCTTCCAGGACTAGTGTAAGCCTGCAGCCTTTGACATAAAAAAGGTGTAAACCTTTCAATACATTTCACTAATTTATCCTGATTTCATCCACAAGTTACAAATACAATCCAGAACACAACCTCAATCATTCAGACTTTGTCCTGATCCTAACTCAATCCATCAATCCCATTTTATTTCTCATGTTTGTTAATCTCCAGTTAATTGCCTGTTTGTTGTGAAAAAGAGAGAAAGAAATCCGACAAGCTCATAGCTAACCAGGCCTCTGTCTACATGCAACATGGAGCAGGTAACTCAGTTATCTGATCATCATTTCTTTGTTAAGTGTCCATGTTATCACAGTGACAATACTTTCGAAGGTGTTGATATTTTCCTACATCACAGTATGGCACCGTGTGTTATCGCTTATTTAATAACTGTTGTCTTGGCGTAAACAACATGCCTTTCTCTGTAAGCGTATGCTTAATGCTCATTGGATAACGCAGCCAAGTTTACCATCATTCTTTCACTGGCAGCTTTTGGGCGGATAAACCTGCGGAAGCTCCTTTCTTCACGTGTCGGGCAGTAGAAGATCACTCACAGGCCTTTATTGTACGTCACAATCTTACAATCTGTTGCCATGGCGATCTCCGGCTCAAGCTGATTCACACAGATCTGTGGGAATCAAAGCAGAACAAAAAGGTCAACAGTGCAACTAGAAAGACTCGTCACAGGTTGTCAGATATTAAATTTTCACATATATACAGCAAGTGTACACTGTACACGCATCTATAACCATATACTTGAGCCCCTACTTAAAGAAACTGTTTCATTTGTAACTAAATAATAAAGGCTTTAAATGTTCGGTATTTACTGCTAATGTGCAAAAAGAGCCAATTTGGCAGATGAAAGTCTAATTTGAGGATTGCATCTCCTAATATTTGAACCAGAGACAGATGGCTGTTTGGAGGCAGAATTTTAATCAGACATCTTGTAGGTGTGAAATGGGGAAGTGGGACAAATTGAGTAGGCAGGGGGTCCAGGAGAGCAGGGCATTCATGGGATATTTTTTTTTAGGGAGTTCTTTTCTTTTTTTTTTCACCTGCTATCTTTGCGAAAGTGCAAAAAGGACTTGTGAGGGAAAAACAGGGCCCTTAGTGGAACGGGAGACAGCTTTTCACAGGACATATGTCTGAAATTTTTTTGCCATATGGCTGTCGGAGCTATTTCCAGTGGTAATTAAATCCTAAACATTTTAAAGCCAGGGCTGGTTGGCTTGTGTCAGAAAGTCATTTGGCAGAGATGAGACAAAGACAGAGATGGAGTGAAAAACAAAACCAAAGCCATTTAATGGGTAGAATGACACAAACTGAGGCAGTAAGGCTGAAGTTAGAGCTCAGCCTGCTAGCATCAATGAATGAAGGCAATAGACTGTGGGCAGATGATAATAGAGCAGGTTGAGTCTCAGGGGGCTACGCCTTATTAGGAGAGAGCCTCTGTACGGCTCAATGGGGAACGGTGGAGAGGACAGGAGACTCCGGTCATCAACATCACTCATTCAAACAGAGACATGGATTGGGCTACGCGATATGATATATATATATATATATATATATATATAAACTCAGTAACATTCTGCTACAATACCACAAATAGCGTGTTGAATTTAAAACAAACAAAAGGAAATCATTTGCAACAATCTTTTATTAAACAAATTATACACAAAGGGTACCACTTAAAATAGAATGACATATTAATGTGCAGTTTTCTGCAGATATTTTCTTTCAACTAACACAAAAAATCTCTTGAGTGTCTATTGCCAATGCGATATGTTGCAGCCTTTGCAATGTGGTTATTGTGCAAGTTGATATTGTGATTTGAGTCATGGCAGACATGAGCATAGCAGAGGTTTAATATAGGGCTGCAACTAACAATTATATTAATTATCCATTGATCTGCAGATTATTTTTTAGATTAATCGATTCATTTGGTCTATAGAATGTAAGAAAATAGTGACAAATGTCCATCCCAGTTTTTCAAGATGATTTCTTTAAATGTCTTGTTTTGTCCAAAACCCAAAGAGATTTAGTTTAAAATGATATAAAACTCTCCATACTACAAAACAGCAGATGGAAAATGACTAATGATTCTTTCTGCCGATCGACTTGTTGATTAGTCGATTTGTCATTGCAGGATGTAATCTCTGATTATTAGTATACACACACGATAGAATCCTAAACTTCAACAACATGCATGGCATTGGGTTTGATTGCCAAAATAAAACACCAAACGAAGACGTCGTTAGAAGGCCCACTATTACGTGATGTTCTATTGAGAGGAAAGACATATTCCTCAGTAGAGAAGAAGTTTTTTTGAGATGACGTACCTGGGACATCTGTGGGAAGAGACTGATGGCGAGAGGCAGAGCCAGGCCGAAGGCAGCGAGGCACACCAGACTGTGGACGGGCAGGACAAGCCTCCGCCGTCTCTGCAGGAGAGGGAGCCTGGAGGGACACAGGAACACCGTCACTTCATTCATCTTACAGTTAATGTACAGACACTGGTTGTGGTGCTGGCACTGGCAATGTATCCAAATTGTATTTTTTTTTGTAAAAAGCAGGAGGTAAAGCAAATGTTAAATGTTAAAACGCAATATTGTTAGGACAAATAAAGCCTAGAAATTAGTCCTATTGCCAAAACCAATTTCAGACATGAGGTATGGTCACTTACTGGCAGAAAACATCTTGACAGGAAGTGACAAATTAAAGAATATCATTCCCTCCATGTAACCCAACTGCAGAAATATTAACCTTGTCAAAATCAAAGTCGGGGATTTCATTCATGATGTCTCGGAGATGATTTTGTACAGATGAAGAGACTTGATATCACAGCAATATGACAAACTGTATGTCAGACACAACCCTTAATGTCTTCATTAGATCATCAACCCACGGTCACAAAGATGGCACATCGGTGCTTAATTATGAAGTGTGAATTGTACATTTCTTCTGGATCAGAAGGTGAACAGAGCAAAGTTTTTAAACACAACTTGGCTGTCAACATATTCAATGGCATCTCTTTATTAACATGTAGCTCAATACCACCAACACAAAGCTACAAACCTCCAATGAAATGCACCATTACAATAACAAACGCTCCTTCTAAAACAGCTTTTCTCTGTTCATGCAACGTTTGACTCAACAACCAACAGTTAAATATTTTTTTTAATCTATTCCAATTAATGTTTACAATTCAATCTTAGCTTTTATTTGTCTCATTTGGCTTTTGTGTTGTTAACTTAATGAATCCCTTACAAAAGTATTGTAACAGTTTAAAAAATGTACTGCCATCAATTACAAAAGCTGCATTTTCTTTAGCTGAAAAAAGACTTTTTAAGGACATTTTAAAGCTCCAGAAATATATTTTCTCGTCCCAGCCCTTATTTCTCCTCCCGCCTTGCTGCCCTCTGTAAGATAATCCCCTCTCCAGTGTGCAGGACAGTCAACTCAGCAGGAGCTTGAGAACGAGCCGCTCCATCTCTCCTCCACCAGCGACGCCTCTCCCCATAACGAGGAGAGCTACTGCCTAATTACGGAGCTCATTAACACATATGGCTGCCATGGTTTAATTAGGCTACACACACACACACACACACACACACACACACACACACACACACACACACACACACACACACAGGTTACAAAGTAAAATGGGAGAAAAGTTGTGAGGTATGAGAGTGATGAGGGAAGGTTTAGACACAAGTTTAAAAACCATCAAATCAGGTGAAAAACTCAAACCATCGTAAATAAATGACAATTAGACACAATACTGGCTGTGTTTACATGCACTGACTAAGTGGCCATATTCTGGTTCTCTCCTGGGATCAGATCTTCACATTAACCTCTGACGCCGTGACTGAGCCTGCCCGCCGTCGCCACCAATAGACCAATTAATAGAATATCCCTGCTGACTTGTGTTGTGATAAACAGATACACAGATACAACAGCTATTACAGAACTACATTTCTAAATGTCTAAATGCAACAGCAGTCGTATCTAGGTTCCACTTATTTAACAATAAATACAATACACAATATAGTTGCTAAATGTGACTCAGTTTGTAATCAAATACATATGGTGCTTATTTAAAGCTTTTTTTCACCTTTCGCTCAGTTTTTTTGTAGTTTTGCGGAGGCTGAATAGCAATTACAGTATACTGTGTATACAGAGGTATGTGAACCAGAACAACTAAAGTGTGAAGCAGGTTTCTAATTACTACACAAAACAAACACCTCATGAAGGAGGTGGGGGTGATGATTAGCAACCGTTTCTTTGTCAGCAGCAGAAGAAGCTATTCTGTATCTGTTAGAGTTCCAGACTTCTAATGTACATATGCAAAATTATAGCTTCCCTGTAGAATACCTGGTCGCTAGTAGAGCTATGGAGCAGTGATTTCACAACTGGGTCCTGTTTTTTATTGTGCACAGCGTTGAGGACAACATGGCAAGGAGGTAAAACACCGTGAGACCTATTAATGTGCCAGCAAAAGCAAGTAAGCAATAAAAAACATGGATGTAAACAATGCAGGATTTAAAATATGAATGCTTTATGAGGTAGGAAATGCACCCAAGACACCTCACAAATCAGCCTACCTTTTGATAATAATGTTTTTGGAGGATTGTTTTTATATATCAAGTGTTTAACTTGCTTTATTGGCCAAAACAGATCATGTCTATTTTATTCTAATCGTTAACCCTCGTGTTGTCTTCCTGTCAAAATTGAAAATCAACACTTTTGTTGACGCTTTTAATCGATGTTTTTAACTTTTTCTTGCGTTTTTGTCCCTTTTTCAACACTTTTGACTCTTTTTTCCAATGTTTGTCACTGTTATTGACATTTCAACACTACCTAACACTAACTTTACAGTTAATTGGGAATTTTTAGTCCATAAAACTAATTTATTGGAAATTATACCTAATGTTTGAGTTAGAAGAAATTAGGAATTAATTAGAGTAAAATTAAAGGAATGTATGTTGATGGATAATCACAGACTGGAATATGTCAACTTTTACTCAATACTATTTCAAAACCACTTCAATTTGTTTTTCAAATACTATAAAATTGAATTTATTAAAAATTAATGAAAATGGAGATTTGTAGTTTCCAATGTTACGGTTTTGGTTATTATTCTGTTCCTTTACCTAGTTTTGGTTATTTCCCCTGGTTTTGTGTGGTAGTTGCTGTCTTGTGTTCCCTGAGTGTCTGTGTGTTCTGTTTCCTACTTTATTTTGAAGTCTGGTTTTTGTCCCGTCCTGCCTTTAGTTTTACTTCCTGTGTCTTCCCGCTTTTGTGATTACCTGATGTTTTCCACCTGCTTCCCTGCCCTCTTGTCACCTGCCTCTCGTTACCTCATTACCTAGTGTATTTAGTGTCTGTGCGTCCCTGTCTCTTGTCAAATCGTTTTGTCTTGTTACTGCGTGTAGTCCTGTGCGGCAATCTATGGAGTTTTCTAGATTTGTTTCCGTGAGTTTTTCCCTGCCTTCGTTCTCTGTTTTTGCCTTTTCTTTGTTCCCCTAGACCTTTGGGGAATTTTTGCTTGTTGGATTTTGGTTTTGGACAATGATTTACATCCAGTGCTTCCTGTGTTCGTGCTACTTCCATTTTTGGGAACAATAAAACCTTGGAGAGTGTTATGTGGACTCAATCATGTTATTTTGACTAATTACACTTGAGTAGTTAAAAAGAATATTGATCTAGGAAAACGGGTCAATTTGACCCAAGGACAACACAAGGGTTAAACAGTTTCTCCATCAAATTTCAAGAATATACTGTATCACATTGTTATCTTAATATAAAAAATAAGATAAAAAAGATTTTACTTTTTACCCGTTTCCAACTATGTAATTGAAACCCAAAGTGTAAAAGAGATACTGTTTCTTGCATTCTAGTGTATCTGTAGTTTTTGGCATCACAGTTAAGCTCGGCTCTACATCAGGTTACCTGAAGACTTGGGCTGAAGTGGAGATTCTCAGAGCAGCTACATGTAGCTTAAGACTCACAAACACAAATCTAAGTCCTGAATACACTTGATTCTGTGTCCTCTCATAGCCACCAAGGCCCATGAAGGCCAGAACCTGCTGTCACTACCCTAAATCTGCTCTCAGCAGCGTAATCCATCACGGAGAGGCCATGCAGGAACCCATCTCTGTCTCCTTGTTCCCGCTCCATTGAGAGCCAGTGAAGGCAAGCTGACAAAGAGGATAGCTGAACACTAACCTACTCACCTGTCCACAGTCCACCTCACAGCTTTCTCTCACACATACACTCTCTCTTCCCAGTGAGTCATGCAGCTGCCAGGAATCCCAAACACACCTGGGCAGCCGGCCCCTCTGTCTGAGCCCGCCTGCTCCGAGCACTCGGGACAAGTGCTGTCAAGGATTTACAAAGACTGCTGCATTCCTCGGCACACCGCAGGCACAGTCAGGCCATCGATCACAAGACGTCCGTATAAACATGTTGCATCATTAAGACATCATTACAGTCATATCACACAACACCGAATCTCAGGAGTGGGAAAGGTTCATCAACTGCAATAGTAGTTCTGACCATGAAGGAATCAGACTCTGAACTATTGATATTTTTATTTTTTAAGTATCATTTAATTAGGGCTCATTTTAAATTAATCTAACTTGTATTATGGCAGAATACTTTCATTACACAACATTTTAATTAAGAAAATGTTCCTCTCTAACACAGATTGATACAAACAAGGATTCAAGATGTACAATCTTAGTAGATTTTTCTTTTGAAAAAAGCTTTTGCCCATACAAGATATGCATACAATGTGAGCAACAGTAGCTATATTAGTATTTGAAACAAGCAGAAGTCACCACAGAATCGACAAAGAAAAGGGCGCCACCTACAGACACTCGATCAGCAGAAAATCCAGGGGAAAATAAACAGGTTAAAGGTATAATATGTAGTTTCTGTGGGTTGTTGCTTGTAAACACAGCGTTCAGAGTTGGCCCCTCCTCCCCGGCTCAACGAGCCAGAGAGAGAGAGAGTAGCGGTGGTCGAGCGAGCTAGAGAGTGAATGAAGAGAGGGAATGTCGAACAAAGTAGTAAATCGAAGAAATAAAACGTCTTCTGATTCTTTTTGCAGCAGTTACGTTCTAAAGCACAAATAAACACACACAGAAAGACCCACCACTGTAGGAAGGTGCCACATTGTCGCATGTTGTGTGAATGCAGAGATTTATCTCATCTGTATGTTTTGGTTAAATGTGTGTGCGGTTGGACGCCGAGGGGTGTGCCAAAGCGGCGATATTGGGAATTAGAACGGGCTGCACAACCTGCAAGCTGTTATTGGCCCCACATGGGGCCCAAAGGCTCTTTGCTGATGCCCATAAACGTCTCGCACACAGCAGAAAAGAAAAGAAAAGAGAAACTACATGGAGAGGGCAGGCTCTGTACATTGCTTTTTAGTAAAATCCTGCATATTATACCTTTAAGGAAGACAACTATCTGACTGAATTGCCTTTCTAAGACAAAAAGCCATAATGAATAGATGCAGCTCTGCTTTTAGTATGTTTTTCTGTTGTTTATTAGTTACAATTGGAGTGTCTCTGTTTTGTGTGGTTTACTGTTACAATAGAGGCTGTAAAACTCCAAAGCAATGACTTTACAAAAAAAAAGTAAACAGTCAAACAAGAACATTATGATTAATAACCTTTGTTAACCACAGTCCCTCTACTGTATATCTATGTCTTTTAGTCAAAGCCAAACAATTATTATTATTAATTATTATTAAGTTTGAGAAAACAGACCAATTCATGAATAATAAAAATAATGCAGTCTCTTACTTTTCCAGTGCAGCCATGACAATGGGAGGGAGCATCAGAATGGGCATGGGGAGGACCATTCTGGTCAGAGCTGTTTCTAAAAGTGCCTATCACAAAAATAAGAAGAAGACACATTTAAAGAAAGCAAGAACAAAAAATTTGAATTATCTTCATACATTTACAGTGAGCCCCATTTTGCATTCACAAACAGTACATCAATCACTAATGGTAAACTAACAAAGCTGCACCTGAAGAATCCCCATCAAATAAAAAGCAACATACATGCCTGGCAGCCACTTTTGACGTTCCCACCACGGCCCCATTGTCGTCCAGCACGCTGATGCCCTCCGACAGCTCAGAGTGTCTCATGAGCACCACGTTGCAGACATTTGCACTCGCTGTAGGGAGGTGAGAATGTTTTTAAAAATGAAAGTGAAGTGTCTCACCTCAAGGAATTTGACATATTTTATTAGTTCACAAATAGGCAGGTATAGCGGGTTTAGAATCAGGCACCCTGTGCAGTGCTGTCAGAGCAGGAAGAGGCTCAACTGTGGCAGGTACTGTAAGGATGATGGATTACAGCTTGAATATTTGGTCAAGTTGTTGATTGAGATGGAATTTTATGGAAAGACAGAAAGTATTGTCAACATTTCAAGTTTTGTATTTCCTGCGTTAAAAAATGATCTGGCTATATTTTGAGTTGACGGAATAATTATTCCATAACCAGAAAACGGGACTGACAGCTTAAAGAAGTCAAGATTTTGAAGGGCAAACTGTATTCTCAAATTCGAGGTACACACTGATGTTCTCCTCAAGATGAATTGTAATAACTTTGGTAATCCCCTACATTTTCATCTACTCTTCAGGTCAAAATTATGAAGAAACAACGTACTATAGCTTTGAAGATGAACTGAAAGAATAAATATATATATATTTTTTTTTTTTGGTTTACTTAGCAGCTAGTAAACGCATTATTATCGATCTGTGATATCGTCGGAGTCTTGGTTTATTTATAGTCTATGGTCGGAGTGCTAGCTTGTGGAGTTTGTCAAAAGAGTGCTTCCAACGTATTTAGATGGATCGTTTGGTATCTAGACTTCTTGGTTTCCGTTTCCTCAGCCATGTCCGCTAGCCTCAGAGTCTTTGTATGCTGTTGTTATGGCTGTGCTGCTAGTTAGCCACGGAGTAGCTTACCATGCCAGTGAGGTAGTAGATTATGGATTTCCAACATGGCGGCGCCCATTTAACAACAACAACACTTTCAACTTACCATTTTATACCTTTTCAACAAATTAACAATTTTAATAATTGTACCAATGAGAAGAAATAAAATACATGTTATATCACCATTACTCAAATTCCAGTTCAGTTCATCTTTAAACCTCAGCATGTTATTGTTGTTGTCATTGTGAGCGTGTTAGCATTAGCTCAAAGCACCGCTGTGCAGTCTCAGAGCTGTAGAGTCTTGTTTAGCATTAAATCACCTTTGCCCTCTCTCGCAAAATGTATATCTTTTAAGGAAGCTAAAATATAAGTAAGTAGTAATTCAAGTTTATTCATATAGCTTATATATAGTTTTTACTGTATATATATTTATATAGCACTTTCACAGACAGTCACAAGTGCTTCACAGGTATGAGAAATGAATACATTAATACCATCAATACAAATCACAATAACTCACAAAGGCAAAAACATACAAATGCATAGTAATATAACAAAATATTGTGTGTGTGTGTGTGTGTGTGTGTGTGTAACATGACCAAGGTGACTGATGGGTCAACAAACAGCAGGGTTGTTACCCTGTGATTTATTCACGAGAGTCAAAATGAACACAAATATATGTTAATATACATGGACCTTTCTCCTTGACTCTAACAGGAATAAGAAAAACTCATTTTAGAGAGTTTAGTGGTGTGGCCTCGAGCCTTTTTAATTTAATACAACAGCGTTGGGAGTTATCTTTAGCAAGGGCTGCAGGGCTCACAGGGCGCTTTGTGTGGGGAATTCAATTGACTGAGCAAATAGCTCTTTTTACCTACAAGGGATTTTTTTGTTTTTATCTAGACCAATTAACAGAGGGACAGATTGGGATTTTGGCGAGAAATAAACTACAGAAAACAGATCAAATTAAAAAAATAATAATAAAGGCATCAAAGTAGTTACAAATGGAATAGAAGACTGTACAGCTCAATGCTGAAATATGTGGCTGTAATTATTTAAAATAATTACATTTATGCTCATTCTAATTGCCATCTAATAACCCGTGGCACACTCATGGAAATGCTTTAAAGAACTTTTCACGTAATTACTTAACAATTAATAATAATTAAATAATAATAAATATTTCCAAAAGACAACAAATTAATTATCCCCATACATTTCTGACGGAATGGCTTTCCCTCCAGTTAAGGTCTTCATAATTTAATTGAATGACAGGCCGCTGCTTGATTAGGTTATTACAAATACATCTAGCCTTAAGTAAGCAAACAAAATGAAGCGGGTGAAAATTCAAACAGCACTTTCGTTTCGCTCGCTTCAATTAGCCATTTTAATTACCTTATATGTGGGCCTTCCAAACAACAACAGCAACAACAATGAACAAACATAAATCAGGTAAATGAGGCCTTGACATAGACGCCACTTTAGGGGTAATTATCCAATTTGTTTGCGGCAGCAGAGTTCTATCAAGCAGCCAATTACCAGGCAAAGGCTGCGCAATAGAAACCTGTTGATTTAATTAGAAGAACCGCCATGGTAAGAAAGGAGGAGGGGGTGGCAAACAATTTAATTATGAGCCAGCAGCATTCTGGGACACGGGTCTATACCCCTGGGTGTGTTTGCGGGGAGAGTGGCATTAAAATCAGCTTTGTGGCTCCACACAGGTCTGACAAAGCAAGCTCACAACACGTCCATAACCCTGCAGAGAGGAAAACAAACGGCTATCTGTGGTTGGCTCTCATACAGCCATTTAACAGTTTAAATTTATCATTGGATTTATCAACATTAAAAGGAAAGAATGGGTTAATATCTGAATTTTTATATTAGGCCTGTCTAGTCAATTTCATTAATTGTGTACATCATAAAAATAGAACAAGCACCAAGGTAAACAGGCATGAAAAATCCAGCAATATTTGTATAGGACCATAATCTTTGGTGGCATATTTGGGATTGAGAAAAACAAATTACCAAATTATTGTCAGCTGCATATCATTTTGAATTACTATACACACAGTATGCTACACATTAACATGCTCCACAGAAAGGGAAACTGTGAACATGCTAATAAGCAAACAATACATAACACATGTTCCATACCTAACTAAATGTTTGAGTTTATCCCAGACCTTGGAAACAAAGGCTTTCAATCACAACTCTTTCATTGTCATTTCGCTATTAAAGGCTAATTTAAGATTATTTTGTTACATATATGAGATATGTTTGTGTGATTATGCTAACCACGAGGTTAAAATGTCATCATGCTCGCAAACATCATTTTCTACTCAAACCTGCCACCTGGGAGGTTTATTTGAGCCTGGAGAAACTTTAGTCATCCTATTTCAATCAGTATGTTAAGTTAACACTCAAACTGTTGAACTCAAACTACTAATTTAGAGGACTGCCTGGACCCCTGTCTGTCGCATGAAGTGTTTGGCTGAGCTCCTTGAACTTACCCACTGCTGGGAAGGGGATGAACCTCTGCACCAAAAGCCTGGTAGTTGGGCTAAGGCGGCTGGCTTTCTGGATTAACACGTTCAACCCAACCTGAAGGAAAACCAGACGCACATGACACATACAATCAGCCACTGACTTTGTGTTCAAAGGCCAATGATACCCATACTGAATATCAGGAATTCATATTTAAATAAATACGTTTTTTTTGTCTTTCAGCACAGAAACAAAAAACAAGCAAGCGTTTAAGTGTCAAAAATAGTATGATTGGGAGAAACGTGACAAATCCCTTGCTCTGTGCATAAACAACTAGGCACAGTACTGTATTTTTAACACACTAGAAGGCTGTAGTCAAAAGTGCTCTCAGATAACACACCACCCCGCCACTCCAGCCTCCAGCTCTCCCCAGCCCAGCGGGGGGTCGTCACCAGAGCAGACCTTTAATTGGAGAGCTCCTGCCCCCCTCCCTGCCTGTCGTTCCACCCTCCAGACACCCTGCAATTTTTTTCTGTGCTTGTTGACGTTGTCAACCCTGAGGGCAACAGCCGGATAAGCGCCCAGCGGGACCAGTAATTGGCTCAGTTTGAGCCCTGTGTCCACACTGGGCTGTGTCAGGCAGGTGTGTGAACACATGTTATACTCTTTTGACATTTGAGTCTTTGATGACATAAAGGTAAGAAGAAAAAAAAAAGGCTCCAACTGATAAAAGGTATTGTGATGGCTGTTATGCGGAGGTTTATACTAATATTCTTTGAATTTTCCTGTCAAAACAATTGAACTTGTTTGGTGTGTCACCTATACCTGTCGGGGTGGCACACCACCTCAAAACAGTTAAACCTTTAAACTATGCACTTAAACCCAGATTAATGACATTTGTATTGGGTTAGTGGAGAGACTAGGGGAACCTTTGGCATATATCACAACCCAACACAATCTGACTGACTGATTTAACAGACTTTTAGGTAAAAAGAAACCTCCTGTTCTTTTTTTGCAGTTGACAAAAGTCCAATATTATGCTGATATACTGGTCTGCCTCTGGATCATCAAGTGACTCAGTTATTGCTGTGCGATGACGCTCAAGTCACTGGAGTCACAGGGCCTGTTCAGGCAGAGCAGAGGCATTATGGGAACTCACAGCAATAGAAACTGCGCTGGTCACTGCTCCGAGGTATCCCTGGACGAATTTGGAAAATGGAGCAGGCTGAAGTGGAAAATAAGTGAGATTACAACATGAAAGCATTCCATGCAGCTCTGTTTATATGCAGTATCTGTCTAAATGGGACTGGGTCCCTTTAAACAGACAGTACCTTGGAGGCGTTGCGGTTGCAGTAGTTCACACAGGCATTGTGACTCTGGTTTAACGACTGTAAGAGGAGAGGAAGTCAAAAGAAAGGATTGTGTTAGTTAATGTGCTGATACACCGGATGTATTACTCTGTGATTACATGTAGCATTTCCAACGTTATGCTCTCTCTCACAATTGCCATAAACCATTACTACTGTAATGTACTGTAACCCGGAAATTACACCAGGCGCAGATGAGCCGTGTTCTGCTTCTTTTTTTTTGGAGAGATGTTTCTTGCACACTTCTAGGACGCGCTGCTGGTGATATAACAAGCATTGTCTTGAGTGGCTATTGCTGGCGGTGGCCGCGGCACCACTGGAACACAGTGCAGACGTGCCTGGTGGAATTTAGGGGTACAACAAGCCCACCATCAGCTACCTCCTAAATATCCCAATGAGTTCAGATGTGGATTAAATATTTTAAGCTCAAACTTTATATAATAGTGTTTCCCTGAGCCAAAGGCCGTCTTGAGTGAGTAGAGCGGTCAAATGTTCTGGAAAAAGGTGATCCTTAAGTTCAATATTTGTATTTTATTGTAGAAATGTCTCACACCAGCAATATTTCTATTAGTTTCTCCTTCTCCACAAACCCCACTACTTGACATCTTTAAAATCTTTCTTTAATCAAAAAGTATAAACATAAAAATTACAAAGTTGATGAAAAGTGGTTATTATCATTATTATTACGTCTGATTTCTTGTGGCACCTTTTTCTGAATGCTTATTTTGCTGCTATTGTCACTTTGGCGTCTTATTGTCAAATTTATTTCTCAAACACTTGACATTTTGTTGGTTTTACAACATCTTGCCAGGATTGCAGCAGAAAATTATCTTGCTGGCAAATACAGGAACATTAAATTAATTTGTGTTGTCTTTATGAATAAATACATGAATCAATTACATAACACTGAAGAGATTACTCAATAATATGACGTCAGTCGGACTTTTGCAGGTAAGAAGTAGGTATTACCTGCCAGAAGATAGTTGACAGCAATGTTTGATTTGGGAGAAGGAGGCCAACAACCTGCACAAAGATAAAACCCCTTTACAAAATGATTACAAAAGTACAGATAGATTACCAAAAAGGAAAAAATAAATGTTATTTATGTTATGTTATTTTAGAAGGCAAGTCTTGGTTCAAAACAATTTATTTATGTCAGAGTATGATATATGACTGACTTTGCATTACTGAAAAGAATACTAAAAGGTCTTACCACTGGGGTGCCAAATGGGATGAAACCTGTTGAAAGTCAGTATTATCTTTATTACATCAGTTTCTTTCAGATGTCCTGTATTGGAGTGAGATTGCAATGCTCTGTTTTATTATAAAGTAGGTCAAGCTGCTATCTACATACTGCCAAAGTAAATAAATGCTTAATCAGAAACTGTGTCTTTAAACAGGAAGTCAGTACAATTTGTGATGTCACAGCCATACTACACATATGTAGAAAGTGGCGCTACAGTAATAAAGTCAGAGAGATTCCTTAATGCTTCAAAGGTTTTAGCCATCCAACCGCTCAAAAAAGACATTATGTAGTTAATGTACATTTTGCGGGAATCAAAGAGAACCTCTTGTGCATTTATTTAGGTTATGCCCTCATACTAACCTTGTGCTGGGAAAATATACTTGACTATGACACAAATCTCACCTCTCAATTTTATTTAATCTACCCGATTAAAATTTTGATCAAGTTTTACATCCATAGGTCCAAATTCCAAAATAAAACACCTCACTTCATAGAGCTGTCCATTCACATTAAACACTATATTTCTACTATATCCTATTGCAGTAAAACTTTTCAAATGCTTTATGTAAATTGAGTAGTTTATTTCCTTTTATTATTATTATTTTGTATGTATCTCCCCTGTCGTACATGACCTGTTTCTATTGTATACACTTGTGGCTGTATACTTGCTATGTGTTCAAAAAAGGAAAAAATAAACAAATAAAAAATGTGGCGCTACAGTGCTGTTACAGTCATTCCCCAGCTGCAATGACAGTGGCACAGAGTGCAGATGCAAACGACTCGGAAGCACTGACCAATTAGAGCAGACTGGGCTTTTTACAGGTACAGGTATAGTCAGACAGCCTGTATGAGAAAAATATTTTTGTTTTAACATTAAAAGCAGGAAAACATGTTCTAGTAGAAGCCCTAAATAAAAACTATAAAACTGAAAATTAGCATAAATTGAGACCTTTAACCAGTGTTTTAGTCTGAACGGATTAGACAGAGCAATAGGATTCTGCAAATTCCCATTTGTCTGACATACACAATGTTGGTCCTACCATATTAATTGCTGGTGTCTCTTTCTCCTCCTTTATTTGTTTTCTTTCACCCTCTCTCCAACACTTCAAAGTCGCCTTGCAAAAAAGGTGCTTTAAGACCGGACCAAAAAAAGAACTTCTTTAGAGAACCTCGGGAACTTCTCTGTCACTGTGGGAGAGAGCTTTTAATCAGCGCCCAGCTGAGTGTGACCTTTTTCAGGCCTGAGACAACCTGAAGAACCCCGTTGAGCCGTGACAGTTCCCAGGGGTGACAGCGCCTCCATGTTGGACCACATAACAAGCCCCCTAGATCCCACTTTCCCCAAGGCTTCCACACCAAGCTACTGTACCTGACATCCGAAAGGGCATGAGGATCTTCTCCCCTGTGTCAGGGTGGATGATGGCCTGCAATAGAAGTGTAATGATTAGAATCAGACGAGAATAATTTGGGTTAATTTGGTTCGAATGAATTGGAAAAAGAGTTTTGCTGTGGGGTTAAAGAATGAAGAAAAGTCTCAAGTGTGGGAAACTAACATCACCTTGGGGCAGCCTCTGGCTCACCCAGTGGGAGCATTTGCCCCATGTTGGCTGGGTCCTGCAGTGGCCCGGGTTCGGTCCGGCTTGCAGCCCTTTGCTGCGTGTCATTCACCATCTCTCTCCTCCTTTCATGTCTATCCACTGTCACTGCTATAATAAAGCTAAAAGCCCCATTAAGATAAACTTAAAAAAATATATACACTCACCTATATGATTATTAGGAACACCATACTAATACTGTGTTTGACCCCCTTTGCCTTCAGAACTGCCTTTATTCTACGTGGCATTGATTCAACAAGGTGCTGAAAGCATTCTTTAGAAATGTTGGCCCATATTGATAGGATAGCATCTTGCAGTTGATGGAGTTTTGTGGGATGCACATCCAGGGCACAAAGCTCCCATTCCACCACATCCCAAAGATGCTCTATTGGGTTGAGATCTGTTGACTGTGGGGGCCATGTTAGTACAGTGAACTCATTGTTATGTTCAAGAAACCAATTTGAAATGATTGGAGCTTTGTGACATGGTGCATTATCCTGCTGGAAGTAGCCATCAGAGGATGGGTACATGGTGGCCATAAAGGGATGGACATGGTCAGAAACAATGCTCAGGTAGGCCGTGGCATTTAAACGTTGCCCAATTGGCACTAAGGGGCTTAAAGTGTGCCAAGAAAACATCCCCCACACCATTACACCACCACCACCAGCCTGCACAGTGGTAACAAGGCATGATGGATCCATGTTCTCATTTGGTTTACGCCAAATTCTGACTCTACCATCTGAATGTCTCTGAATTGAATGTCTGTGTGGATGTGGCTGTCCCATATTTGATCTTTAGAATCATTTAATCATTTATTACGCCAACAGGGGGTCTTTAAAGTGTATATTACATATTTGTGCCATTAGAGTTCATTCTAATTAACCCAACTGATTGTATGAATGCCGCTGTGTCTTACATAATTACTTTGACACCTTGAATCAACTGTATTAGCACAGATCAAGGTTTGAGGAGTTGAACCCTTTGATATACTGTACAACCTCGCTTTTGAAGGCTTTTTAAATGTTTTTGTGTGTGGGTAAGCTTTTCAAGTCTTGTCATATGTACCCACCAAAGACCAACGGCAGCGTTTTGAAAGAACAGATGGAAATCTATTTCTCCTACTGCGTCAATGGTGATGAGATCTGCTGATGGGAAGGAAACAGAAGGCATCCAGCTTCTTTCTGACGCTCATGGAGCCAATCTTGAACATGTGAAGCAACGTGTATGAGGGCACTATCTTGTCTGAAAAGTTTCAGGTTATACCTAGTCTATCTCCACAGCCCTGTGGAGTAAGGTCTGGCTACACCACACATACAATCTGGGATAAGAAAAAAAAACACTCCGGGTTGTTTGCATTTCTTCAAACCAATCACAATCTTCTTGGGCGGCGCTAAGCTCCGGACGCAGAGACTGTGGCTCTGCTAAATAGTCTCAGGAAGGATGGAACATTTGCACCCCGCAAAAGAAAACACAGACAATATTAAATGAAGTTAACTGTTCACACAATACCGTAATGAGCTATTTACATTAGCTGATACATGGTTAAACATGATCTCTATCACCAGGTGTACTTCATCCACAACAATCCAACCAATCGGTCCCAAATTGTCCCAGTTAGAGAAGAAATGCCCTAAACATATTCTTTGTAAATCTTAACAACCATTCACTAAAAGAACCAAGCAGGCCTGCATTGTCGCACCATCCAAATGTTCTTAAAAACTTGCCATTTTCAGAGTGTTGCTCGCTAGCTCAAAGTGTGTCGACGTTTCCCAAAGTGAAGGGAGTTTGAGAACCCTAACACACCCAGACGGAAGGTGAGCCTGACATCACGCGCCGGATGTCAGGCTTTATCCTGGAAATGTACCATTGATCCAGACTAGGGTATACCTGATCCTGTCGAATTACCTCAAATTACTTGGCCTACACAGTATAGCCATACAGCCAAAAAAACTAAACACCAACTAACATGGTTAATAATAGCCAGCTGACATTAGCTCCTATTCAAACCTATTGTATCCAGATATAGTATATCTAGATTGTGTGATGATCTAGTTAGGACAGAATAAAGTTCACACTTGGTGTCCAAAATGTGACTAGAAAGACAGTGAATGGACACTTGTGATCAGTTTCACTGTCCTGCCCACATGTGATTTTATCTGGGGGTAAACGGGTACAGCTGGTGGTGCCTTTTTGTATGGACTTAAAATTTGTGTTCTGCATACTGTTATACACACACCAAACCGGGCTCCTGAACGTATGTTTGAACAATCGTGTTCAAATCCTAGTGCATTCTGGGAGAGATTGGGGTGTATTACTGTGTATTTGGATCTTTTATTTTGAATAAGCTTAAGATAAAAAGAATAAGGAACTATTTCTAAAACTCTAATGAAAATCTGTTGCTGTAAATCCGTTTCTGTTAGTTTGACCAGCTGCACCTGCAGTTCATTGACCGTCACATGTCTTACAAAGCTGGCGCTTCCTGTTAATTAGGACTGGAGTTGCTGCCACTCGCCTGCCTCACTGTCTTTGTCATTTCAGTGTAATAACAGTAAATTAAAGGCTTCTCTTTTAATGTTGCATTTTCCTGTTTTGGGCCATTCCTCTGTATGTTTGGAGTGTACACAGGAAAGTGTTGAGCTAAAGTGTAAGTTTTGTTTACCAATGCACTGACACAATAGCAAGCAGAGATGATCCAAGATAGTGATTGCAGTGTGTGTATGTGTTATTTTGTGATTGAGACTAAATGTGAATGAAAGAGAGAAACGTCTTACCTGCTTAATTTTTTGAGCTTGCCAAAGCTGTAGAGACAAATAACAAATACCTTTAATAAAAAACACTTTCATTTGTAAGCACTCAACAGTCTCAAGTATTTCTACAAGCCACTGGATGTCTGTAATGTAGTAATGTAAATCCTTAAGCCTTTATTTATTGGATCACGTTCAGTTTGAGTCACTTTTTTACGATGTTAAAGTAAAAATTCTCTGATGTCAGCTTGTGAATATGTTCTAGTTCCTTCTCTCCTCTGTGACAGTGAGCTGAATATATGTGAGTTGTGGACAAAACAAGACATTTGAGGACGTCATCTTGGGCTGTCGGAAACACTGACCAACATTTTTCCAAATTTTCTGACATTTTAAAGACCAATCAACTAATCGATTGATCTACAATGAAAATAATTGTTATTTGCAGCCCTAGTTTTACAAGTTCTTCAGTCTTTACCTGAGCATCTGTCACTCCCGGAGGCAGAGTTCCTTGTTTGAAACGGTCGAGCAGCTCCACAGACTCCTGCAGACGTTTCTGTTTTTGTCCAAATAGATAAAAAGTCAGTATGATGTAAAGTTAAGTCAGGCCAGTCTTCCCTGGAGAGTCTTGGTCAGCTCAGAGAAGTTTTTTTATATTCTACTATTAAAGCCACACAGCTCAATGCCTAAGATAATTGTGTTTCACTAAAACTTTCATGCTGATTTTCAGTAGACAAATGAGTTTCCTAAAGGGTAATGAGCAGCTTTCTGTGGTGTGATCATTGTCTAATGCTGAGCAAAATACAAGGTCATGTGGCCCAATTTGTTCTAATGAGCTTGCCTGTATGTGTGATGTGTGTGTGCGTTCCTTTCTCTGCGTTTTTGTGCAATAGTGTTAGGTGTGCACTTTTGCCTGTGCGCACATGAGGTTGTGTGTGTGTGTGATTGTATGCAATATCAGGGCCATCCTTGTTCCACTCTCGCCATTAGGGGCAAGTTGAGGCTACGCCTGCCCCAGCAGGGTGCCAGATGTGCGTGTGAGCTTGTGAACACACACACACACACACACACACACACACACACACACACACACACACACACACACACACACACACACACACACACACACACACACACACACACACACACACACTCTCTCCACCACTCACAGCTGCCCCACATGTCCACACCTCATCACATCCCAGGAGCTCCTGCCGCTATTACTGTCACCAAAGAGCCCACTAACAGCTTCATTATCCAGAGCACCAAAGCACGGATGGCTCCATGAACAAAATTACCAAAACACAACAAAGACCCGGAGAGCCAAAAAGGTTGTTCCAAGTAACAGAGAATCCCGAAGCATGTTCATTAATTAGTCATGTTAAAATGATTTTCAAAACGTCAAGTACATTTTAAGAGCAGTAATTAACAAATCATATTCTATGCCTTTTAAACAATTTAAATAATGTATTTTTTTTAATTGAAATTACAATTCACACTCTGTTTTTGTTAGACACAAAATGGGCCTGAAATAAACACGCATGCTCAGGTCCTATACATAGAATACAGGATATAGAATATAGAAAATAGGAGAATAAAAAGTAAACAATTCAAAAAAGAGAGACTGAGAACCTGCCTGTTACCTATAATACAGCAAATGTGTGGATGCCAACCAAAACTTCAGCTCTTGCAGTCATCAGCAATTAACAGCTGCTTTTCCTCCCTTCACAACCAATGGAGTGAGATTCCAGGTTTTGACTTGCAAGTGCAGAATGGGCAGATTGTTGAATACAGAGTCAGTGATCTCTGTGAGTTTCATCTGAATATCTCAAAGGGAAGTAGATCAACAGCAGCTGTATGTATTCCTGTGGTTGGTGGTAAAATCAAAGTGAAAAATACATGATTTTCCACTTCAAAACATAGGTTTTCTATTTTCAAATTTTTTACCTTGATTTACTCAGGGAAAGTCCAATGACAGGAAGCCACTCTTTTGCAGATCGCATTCACACAGTTATACATTCATACCTGTAGCAGTCCTAAGTTGCAAAGTCTTTCCTCTTATATGAATATTGAGCTTAATACTTATGTATCAAAACTCATTTCTAATAAAAATCTGCACCAAAGTTTGGTCAGTGCTTCATCAATTTGACTGATCTGGTTGTCCATCATTGTCTCACCCACTCTCAGCATGTTGTCTCTCCTCTCTCTGTATCCATGCTGGAGACCTGAGACCACTGTGTTACAGAGCGATGCCTTGCCCAACGTCCTCATTGATACAGATACTTTATATACCTTCATATGAAGTCCCAAAAGCTGGGGTGGATTGTTTTTTTGCACCTTAGAATTACAGTTCCACTGTCTTCCTACAATTTCTCAAATATGCAAATCAAAAGAAAGCTAAATGTAAAAAACCTAAAATAAATGAAGTTTAAAGCCTCCTCAGTCCAGAAGAGATAACATTGGCAGTATTATTACGCCTAAATGTGTACTGGGCCGTAGGGCTAGAGTGTAATTTTAATGAAAAGACATTTACTGTTTTAAATGTTCATACGCCGTATGAATCATATGAGCATGAGGACAAATTTCTGAACAGGTTAGTTTTTATTCAGTCATTCATAGAGGATAAGAGCTCATCTTGTGTCTATGTTATGGGTGATTTTAATGTTGACATGTCTCACCTGCAGCAGTTTTGTAATAAGTCTAAATTAATCCCATCAAGTGAAGCTCTGTTGCATGACACAAGCTTTACCTACATTAGTGAACGTCTTGGTTAGATCATATTATGACCACAGCTGATGCACATGCCTCTTGGTAAATGTGGTGATTTGTCATAAATTTGCTACATCTGACCACAAACCTATTGCTGCACTGCTAGATGTTGAGAATGTCTCCCTTCTGTCCAGAAATAATAATGCTGCTTCCTAAAGTAAACTGGACTGGTCGAAACTGAGTAAAGTGGGGTAGCTGGATACTCATTGCGAACAAAAAGTCTTTTAAATAATATTGCTCTACCTCATGAGGCCATAATGTGCTCAGATATGAATTGTAAGGATGTGCTACATGTATGATGACATTGTGAAATGTCTCAATGCTTCCAGTGGATCCTTTTCTGAAAGTAAATTTAATAGACAAAATGGATTGAGTTTGTGGCTGAGCAGTATGCTGAGGCAAGAGAGGCATTTAGACTTTGGCCAGTATGGCTACATATGAAAAAACAAACAAATGCTAGAGTTAAGTATGCACTCCGTTTAATAAGAAAAATGAAAACACAATGAGCGCAGACTCACTAGCCACTGAACTACAGAACAACAACCTTACTGATTTTTGGCAAGAGGTCAAAGTAATGACTACCAATAAAACATCCTTACCGGTTGATGTTTACGGTATTAGTAGCCCAGAAAAAATAACTGAGCTTTGGCAGGAGCACTACCGTGACCTTTTTAATTGTGTTAAAAGTAAACCAGTTAGAATTAATCATAAACGTATTGATTTCTCAGCAGATATTATTAGGGCGGCAGATATTTATAACGCCATCAATATGTTGGAGAACAACAAAGCCTGCAGTATGGACTGCATTACTGCACAACATCTAAAATATGCCAGCCATAAGCTCTGTCCTTTGCTTACCATGTGCTTTAATGGTTGTCTTGTTCATGGTGTCCTGCCAAATTCTACTGTGTCTGTAATGTTACTGCCTGTGCTTAAGGACAAAACTGTTGTTCATCATCTTATGTATGCAGATGATCTAGTCCTGCTCCAGCCATATAGTGCTGGGCTGCAGCAGATGCTGAAGGTGTGTGCTCAGTATGGTCTTGATTATGACATAAAGTATAACGCTAAGAAAAGCCACATAATGATAGAAGTGATGAGGACAGGAAATCAACTTTTCCGACCTTTTATTTGTCAGATAGTCCTCTTGCTGTGTGTGAGGAAACAATATAAGGAAATAATATAAGGAAAAAATATTTAGGTAATGTCATATCCAATGACTGGACGGATGACAAAGACTTCTACCGACAGCGATGTAAAATGTATTCTCCAGCTAACATGCTTATTAGGAGGCTTTCTATGTGTGTGAAGTGCTCTTTGTTTAGAACCTACATCACACCACTATATACTGCTGCGAACTAGAAGTAAAAGAGTATGCAGAGGCTCAAGGTAGCATACAATGATGCAATGAAGCTGCTGCTTGGTGTCCCTAGGTGGCATAGTGCCGGTCAGCTGCTTGTGTCCACTAGAGTGCCAACCTGTGAGACACTCTTAAGACAACTGATCTTTAGTTTTATGTGTTGTCTGGACAAGTCAGAGAACCATATCATTGAAGCCCTTGTCAGTCCTCTGAAAAGCTGTTATAGAGACACTTCTAGATTAAGACGACATTGGTGCAGTAGCCTGGTCATCCTTTAGGCAAATATGGAATTGTTTTGTGTTTGGATCTCCTTTTTATACTTTTTGTACTGTATGATGTGTAATATGGACCTGTGTCTGCAATAAAGCTTTATATATTAGTGAATGCGCAACTCTATCCCTTCCCTAAAAAAGTAGTACTGATGTGCCATCAAGCAAGGCACAAAGTCCATGTCAGCTCAATATGAACGGTCCTAAGTAAACAAAGACTGAAAGAGGGTTCAGTTTCACTTTTATTAGGGCTGGGCAATATGGAGAAAATCAAATATCACAATATTTTTGACCAAATACCTCAATATCGATACCACGATGTTGACTATTGGTGCTTTAACAAAATATTTACACAATGAGATTTTAGATCACTACAGTCTGGTAGAATCAGAAAATGTCACATCTTTACTGTAATGCAGCCTTTAAACCCAGGAAAAGACAACACTTATGCCATGTTATGGTACCCAAAATCTAAGAGGATATCTGGTCTCATATCCCAATACCGATATAATATCAATATATTGCCCAGCTCTAGCTTTTATCACACCAGATCTGTGTAATTAATCATTTAGTTTGTGTACCTCTGTCACAAAGAGTGTGCTGGGGTCAATCACATCCAGGAAGTGCCTGAACCGTCCAGAAAATGTGTTCTAAGAGAAGAGAAGATACATCATAGAAACATTATCTTTGATGTCACATTCATTTAAAAAAGCCAATTAAAAACATACTTTTTATTCACAGAACTAAACCATTAATTTTTATTCAAACATCATTATCAGTAAGACGTCAACATAAGATGTAAGATGCAACTTGTGGTCTTTTAAAGTTAGTGTCTTCGAGTGATCACTGAAATGAAAATCATACTTTCCATCTACTATACAGATGAAATAATTACATTTTTTGTTCAAATTTAGGCAGCCAATATTCTATTATAGCTCATATTCTGCATTTTTTCTTTCAGCGGAGAGCTTCCAGCTGTCACCCAGTAAACAGTGACATTATAGCGTGCCAGCTGTTTCAACACACCAGGTGGAGCCTCCTCATTAATACCTCCGACAAACTGTTTCCTATCTCAATCTTTTTGGGACCCATATCCACTCACACCATTTGCAATTAATTTTCCATAATGACTGTGCCAGAAATACTTTTCGATCATTTATTCATAACTGAGCATAAGGAAATCTTTTCAGAGATGCAGCAGCGACCCACCACGCAGCGCTGAGAAGCACCCATCCCTCCCTAACTTGAGATTAATTACAATTAAACTAAACTGCTAATTTGAATGAAAATCTGCTATCTGACTCACTGCGCCTTGTGACTTCCTGAACATATGGATGGTTGGTAAAAACACAGCGGGGGCACTCCTACTCAAGCCGGCACGGGAGAGCAGAGGAAGAGAGGGGACGCCTTAAGTTTTTTTTTTTTTTTTAAATAAAAATGGCAAACAATTTTTGCAGTTTTTACTTAATCCACACAAAAAGTATGTAACCCCACCATTTATTTCATGTTATTTATTTATTACTTCAAGTGATTTAAATTGCACTTTAACTAAAGTTGTGATAATTTATGGGTTGAAGATTTGAAGTTTTCAGATAAACTGAAGGGAAAAGTCAATATTTTTCAGAAAATCATAATATTAGGGTAAATGTAGTGTAGTACTTTTTAGTACAATACCAATATTTCCCTCTGAGATAGAGAGGGGTAGATGTATAAAGTTAAAATGGAAAATACTCAAGTAAATTACAAGTACCTAGAATTTGTACTTAAAGGGATAGTTTGATTTTTTTAAAGTGGGGTTGTATGAGGTACTAGTCAATAATCAGTGTGTTAGCTACAGTGGATGTCGGTTGGCGCCCCCCCCAGTTTGGAGAAGCAGGTAGGAGTACCGGCACAGAAACTAAGCAATGTCCTGCTGTGGACGGGGGCAGCAGCCAAATGTATTTCAGACATCTAAAAAAATCAGTTTAAGTGTACACTATATTTAGAATATTTTCATAGCTACCTTTACCTAGTTGTCAGAAAGCCCTGTTTAAGATAATGCAAAATTGCTGTTTTGGTCAATGGAGTCTGGTAGCTTTGTAGACAGTGATATAACGGTTTCAGTTCCCTCCATGTAAATTTAAACAGGGCTGTCCCAGGACATGGTTAAGCTGTGAAAATATTCTAAATATAACCTTAACTTGCTTAACCCTCTGAGGACAAAAGTTACACGGTAAGTCCAGGCAATGTTTGACAACACTCTTACTCAAAAACCACAATTACAAAATTTCATTTTAGACATTTATTTACTATTTTATTCATATATTATGCTACTTGTGTGAACCCAAGAGTTTTGTGAACTCATTTCAAGCACCAAAACAACAACATTAATTGAGTTGAGGTTTGTTTTCACAAGAGATTTGAGAAATTTCAAAAAACAAAATCAATTTGTATCTCTTTACAGGTGGCTCTGGAACACATTTGGGCCTCAGTGGACAGAAAGCTGAGGTTGATCTGAACATTTTCACATGAAACATATGTGTATCCGATTACACACAAATATCCTCAAAGGTACAATGCCACACAAAACCGTTTTTACTTGCATTTTTTTAAATATGTCAGGTCCATATGTGTGTGTGTGTTATGTGGTGAATGTGAAAATGAACTGCTACCTTCTCTGTCAGCTCAAGCCACTGAAAAGAAATAATGGCGTTTTTCCACTGTGTGGTATCTACTCGACTCGCCCTTTTTGGTTTTCCATTACGAAAAAAAGTCCCTGGGACCTGCTAAAAGGTACTTCTTTTAGTACTACCTCAGTCGAGGTTCCAAGCGAGCTGAGGCGATTCCAAAAGGTCACGTGGAAACCTGCAGACTACTGGTTGGTTAGAGGATTGTCATTTATGACTGCGTTTTTAGCAAACAAGTGCGGAGTGTGTGTCTGGAACAACCGCGCCATTTAAAAAAAAAAAAAAATCTAGCCAGACACCGACAGATAATCTACTCTCTTCACTATTCTCACTTTTCAACTATTCAATATTAAAGGGATATCAGGGGCTTTTGCATGTCGTTTCCAATATTGCACACTGTTACTTTAAAAAAAAAAGACAATATATCGAAGAAAAGATTTTATTTAGCTATTCAAGTAGCGCATCAAACCCTCCCGTACATCCCGGTCTTCTTCCTCTGCACCCTGCGTCAGGGTCACCACCGGCTCTGCGGTCCCAGATGCATCCCGGTCATCGTCATAAACCTCTCCGTGACTCTCATAAACATTTTACACAGCACAGCAGGTCAGAACCAGAGATTTCACCAGTTGTACATCAAACGCACAAACAGACGGTCTGCGGCGGCAATTTTGCAAAACGTGAAGGATCTGAAACCACACAGTACACAGCAGACATATGTTGGTGTGTAATCATGGTTGCTAAAGTTCATGTACTTTATATAGCGTATAGTAAACACTGACTGTGCCCCTTAACACATGCAAATGTTAGCTAATGTTACAGGAAACTTAACTTACCCTTTTGTGTAGTCATATCGACGTCTGAACTCCGTCAGAATTCCCAAACTCCAGGTTTTTTTCAGCAGTGATTTTTGTTGCTTCCTTCAGCTTCTTTTGAAACAAAAATTTTCTTCTGGCTGTGGCAAGTAGCCACATGCCGAGAATCAAAAACAACACACCTCTGACGAGCTGTTGTGAGTCGCGTTGAAAATTACATTATGGCAGTTTCCGGCTGGGTAGCTATGGTGACCAGCCACGCTGAGGCGTTACTCAATCTGCAATGGAAAACGGATGCAAAGTGCGTCGAGTCGAGTAGAGACGAGTCGAGGCAAGCTGTTACCAGCAGTGGAAAAACGCCATAAGAAGAGACATCAGGCCAATCACAACAGCTGGTCAGTCTGACATCATGTTGCCTGAGCTCATTACTTTTCATGTTGTTTTTCCCGGTTGTACTGGGTGAGCTCAGGATGCTGATAGCCGGGCTCTCATTGGCTAGCTGTTAGCCAATCAGAGTCAAGCAGCTAAGCTAGTTGAATATTAATGAGAACTGTCCCAAATGGAGCAGTCTTCCTGCACGCTTTCTATACCACACTAGAATGGCTTGAAACAAGGTAACCAAGTTACAGAGTCCATGGTAGAACTTCAGACATTACCACAAAGTCATGAAATACGTGTGGCAGGGCACCTTTAAAATCTGACATGAAAAATGCCCTTAGACCTCAGAGGGTTAACTGCCAAGCCTGTTCTCCTGCCTGCTTCTCCAAACTGGGGGCGTGCCGACCAACCTCAACTGAAGCTTACGCTGACTATGGAGAAGTACCCCACTTCAAAAAATCCGAACTATCCCTTTCAGTACAGTACTTGAGTCGATATAATGCAACTACTTAGTTACATTCCACCACCTGCCTAGACCCAGTGTAAATGCCAGTCATATGCCTGACGATTATTGGCCAATACAGATGACTCGGTGATGTTATCTAGCTAGCAAAATTGTTAGCCATCAGTTTGCTCTATCTTAGCTAACTAGCTATGTCTAGCCTGTCACCCCACCTTTCATTTTGGCTGACACGGTGAGAGAGTGAGACGTTAGCTGTTTACAAGTTACAACAGAGGCAAACGAGGGCTTTACACTCAAATATGTAAAAAAAAAAAAGTAAATAGTTTCATATGCCAAATATAAGCTTGAACAGTATACACATGTTACTGCTGCCTGTTACTTGAACCACACTATGTAAGTAACGGTCCTGTGGCAAACTTTAATCGACTGAAAAGTAAAAGTACCTGGTCGAAACGAGACTTGCCATACTGGAATGTTCCATATTCAGACATGCTGTTGCTAACGCACACACATCTACACCAGTCTTCTTCTTTTCTACGACGATAAAATAAGGTTAACAAAAACTTTATGAAAGTGCAAGCTGCAGAGGCGCGCGGTGGCTGTCCAGTGGCCAACTTGCATTAAGGGTATTGTAGTTTTTCCGGGGTACTTTGCTCGGACAGAATGTGGTTAGGAACTGACCTTAAGTTGACTACACCTCCCAGGAGAACGTGCTTTGTTCCTAAAGTGATATTAACGGTGTTTATGCTGTTAGGAGTACAACAACAGATAATAAAAATGCGACATGTTTCAAGTATATGTTGTTGGTGAAAGCACTAAAGGAAGGTAACTGAGTTTAAAGAGTATAACAGTTACATAGCCCCCTAGTGGTGGTTTTTAATTAAAGTCAATAGTGGAAAAAGTGCAGGGGTTGGTCAAAATAATACGAACCCCTTACATTTTTTTTTTTTTTTGGGGGGGGGAGGTCCAAGGTAGTGGGAGATACATATTACAATAATAACCTTACAGCACATACTATGGGAAGTATATATGCTGATTCCAGTATTTTAGTGTTAGCCTTACCAAAAAATACATGTGGATTTATCCTGTCATGTGAAACATATTTCATATTTAAGACACTGCAAAATTCACATATTCAAATATTTTACTTTTGAAAAATCAAATGTGAAAACATCAATTTCACATGTAATATCACTTGTGCATCATATACACAATTCACATGTGATTAATGATTCACATACAGGCACATTTTCAGACATTTCAAAAAAATATTAATATCTGAAAGATCCAATGCTGCATTCCTCCAGCAGAATACGATTCACTGCCGTGTGGTGAAGACTAATAACATTTCATAAATGTAGGGTGTTGTTTTAGAGAGGGACATGGACTCATGTTTCTTAAACCATGGCTACAATCCGGCTTGTGATTTTGTTAGTGTTTAATTTGATTTTGATTGGCTCTCCTCACTGCAGAACTAAAAACCAACTTTTGAATAGGTGTAATCACAGTATTTATAGATAATTAAAATAAATACCCTGAGATAAACACCATTGTGGTGGACACCGATTACTTTTGATATGACAAGATGCATGTCTTTTTTGTTATTAATTAATTAATGTCTTCTTATATAATATCTGAAGAAAGCTTACAATCCATTAAAGTAGAGATCTTAAACAGGGGGTCCGTGACCCCTAGGGGGTCCTCAGAGTTAGTGCAGGGGGGGCTGCTAAATTATTTTAAAGAAACATGTCTTGGCAAGTTTCTTTTTTCAAAAATTAAATTGTCTGAAAATATATATTAATTTGAATCCCACATATCCATAGCAAAGATAAATTCACATTTAAGACACAGATAAATTGGCCTATTTTTGAAAAACATGTTTACATATTGAAAATAATCTTACTATATAAGGTAGGCACTATGGTAGGCATACAGTTAAGATTAAAGATTCACTGTGCTTTCCACATGTATTTTTAACGTTAAAATTAATTTATTTTTATCCATTGGGCCAACTTGGGGTCTCTACTCTGTCTTTTTCAGCTAAGGGGTCCCTGGTCTAAAAAAGGTTGAAGATCCCTGCTATAAAGAGTTTGGTATCAATATAATTTCATCATATCTTTTTATATCATATCCTATCCTGTGGGAAAACACACACAAACGCACCCCAAAGAAAGATTTACAACCAAACATATGGTGAGCAAGAAACACAAAATATTCTTTATTAAATATACAAAATTTGTGAAACAGAATTGCATCACGGATTGTAAACTTTCCAATCTCACATACTACCTGCACATTCCACCGGCTACACACTCATAAAGGACAAAATACAATCAGTTTAAACTTAAATAAAAATGGAAGACATGGAAGAGGACATTTATTCTTGCGCTTCTGAAGTGCCGAGTCACATTTAAAATGTCTCTACAGTTATCTATGCACTTGATATTGCGATCGCACACAGGTGAACTGAGATGACAAGACGGTTTTGGATGTTTTTGTATGCTTCGAGCTAACTGGCAAACCATTGTTGTGGTGTCAAAGTAGGCCGAGTGCTTAAGTCACAGAGCGATTAGAAAGTGCAGTACGGTGTGAAGAAGATCGAACTATACTGATATCAACAGATGGGTACAGTAGAGTTATGTTCTGACGATTAAGTAGTGCAAGAACATCCACAAACGCTGTTAAATGTGGCATCATATCAGAATACTTCATGGTGTAACAATCTGCTCCATATATTAAGTTTCAAGGCTATTTTTTTGGCATTTCACAGGAAATCACTATTTCTGCTCATTTTCTATTGGTATGCATACAATATATCTGTGTGCAGTGATCTAAACAATATCATAACAAAAGCATCAAAAGAAGTGAAAAGAAGTGAACTCTCTCAGCTAACAGATGGCTTTTCTTCTTCAAAACCTGCCCCAAGCCCCGACAAGCAAAATCAAGTGCTCGATTCTTAACGAGCGTCAAACACAAAATAAAATAAGGCAGTATTTGGCATTTCAATACGGCATATATGTTCTAAAATTGCGGTATATATCCCTTTGTAACACCTGGAAGCTGTAAGGATATGCGGTTGTGCCGAAGCGGATGTGACAGACACACAGACACTGAGGGAGGGCAGTCAAGAAGCAGCATGTTCGCAGGCATTTCTCAGCAGAGGAGTCATGTTAATCTCACACACACACACACACACACACACACACGGGGCGTTGGACTGGGGGGGGAAAAAGGGGACTGAGTACCCATGAGGGCCCAAGAAGATGCTAGAATGACACACACACACACACACACACACACACACACACACACACACACACACACACACACACACACACACACACACACACACACACACACACACACACACACACACACACACACACACACACACACACACACACACACACACACACGGGAAAGCAGAAGCATGAGATCATACAAGCTGTGATGGCTGATCTTGATACCGACTGGATACTGAGTGATACTGTCTTCACCTGATAACACCGTGACCCATACAGGAATAAGTTATCTTGTGTGGCTGAGCATTGTGGGTAAATTCAAGACATGCCCACAGAACAGCAATGAAAGAAGAAGAAAACGAGGGGAAAACAGTACGAACGCAAGCAAAAGATAAACAGCGCTTATCGTGCGTAGAAAATAAAAGCATTCACTTGCTGGCTAAGAACACTTTTGAACATTCAGAAGCTACAATCCGTTCCCAGTGATGTGCCCGCGACAAGGCTGAACTCTCACATCGCTCATCTGTAGTTTCTAAAACTAGGCTGAGCGCTGGATATTTTTTAGGGAACATTTTGTAGAGTGTCAATCCAGAACAACATATACACTATCTGGACAAAGTGATGCCAATCACAGGCATAACTTCATTAATGTAGAAAATAAATGTATTGGTGGTTTTGCATGAATTTACCTCATTAACCAAATATTGTATATACTTTAAAATAACACCGACTATTATACAAAGCATACGTAAAACTGATTCCATTGGTTTCAGTTCTATCAGGAACAGATCAATGTTTCATAATACAATGAGAATGGTATTGATCTTCTCATCCAACTCTTGGAAGCAAACAAGCGTCCTTCCTAAAACACTGAACGATTCCTTCAAGTGGAAACTTGAAACTTGCTCCAGATCCCCTGCAGAGAACATTGTGTTGCAGTTCAGTGATGTGGTACCATTGTGTAATTCAGTAGTTGTGAGCCAGGCCTGTGGTGACAGTCCACTGCTGCTGCCAGATCCAACCAGATTTACAAATCTCTATTGATTTTCAGACAACATAGTAGAGCTGGAATAATGAGTTAATTTATCAATTAGTCAACTTGCAGGAAACTGTTTTGAAAATTCATTGTTTCAACCAGTTTTCAAGCTAAAATGCCAAACATTTGATACTGTATTTCCATCTTCCCAGATTATCCGGATTTGCAGCTTTCCTTTGTTGTACAACAGTTGAAGACCTACCTTGACAGCAAGGTTTTCTGGGTACTGAATCTTGCATGTTGCACTATTTTTAAAAGGTCTTGAGCAGGCTTCAGGTCTCTGCAAATTGAGTTCAATGCTGCAGCTGCACTGAAATGAAGTGAAACCAATGGCTGCCTCAAAGGTATAAAATCAATCTAAACCTGATGGTATACGCTACACAAATGCCCAGCATTTACTTAAAGTGTATGCAATTTGTGGATAATGGTGTGAAACATGCAAACCCACCAGAGTGGCCCTTTACGTTGGTCGCTCTCCTTTTCTCTACAGAACTGCAACACTTTTGGAAAAACATTTTTGGAGGAAAAAAAAACAACTTTGTGAAGAGTTAGTTGTATATACAGTGTCATGGACTGATACTCTACCATTCCTCTCTTTTGTGATAAGGTGATAGGAGTGAGGTGAAAAGGAGGAATCAATGTTTCTACAATCAGGATCCCAAAATGGAAGCATCTGGGCTCTCCTCTGTGAGCTCAAAACCAACTGGCTGTGTGAACCTGAAAACAACCTGAGGACCAGCTACATTCAGAACCGCCCCAACCAAAGCCTTCTGCCAGGACGTGTGTGTTTCAGCACAGTTAAAGCATGCCGGTTGGAAAACATGGCCTCGACATCTCTCAGTGCCTAGATATTTGTATCAAAAAGGACAGCATAGCAGTGAAAAGACTAAAGAGCTGTTGTGGAGGACCGAGTGAACACGACCGCTAACCCTCCCCCCCGCCCCCTTCGTCACTTTAGCTTGGAGCGCACTTGCAGGAGAGTGGGCTTCTGCTCCATGATGCGCACCAGCAGCGTGTCTATGTAGTCCTCCAGATCTTTGACCTGCGGCTTCAACTTCTTCAGCTCCACCTCGCGCTTGGCCAGCAGAGATTTCTGACGCTCAAACTCCGCCTTCTGCCTCTGCAGCTCGGCCTCCCGCTGCACCAGCAGGGCCACCAGCTCACTGTGGTTCAGGTGGTAGTACGAGCCCGCGCCCTCGGCCGCAGACTGAAGACAGACCGGAAGAAGAATCAGCGTGTGACAAAGATAACAACAGTCTGCTGTGTTTTCATTGGACTTCAGGGGTGGAAGAAAAAAAAAAATCACGTTATCCTCGATTATTTCCCCTGGAATCTTTTGTTGATTTTATTTATTTTTTTAAACCAATGATTCACCTAAATATTTTCTGTTTATACAGTACCACCGACGGTGATTCATATCGGTTTGATGCAAGCAGAAAATGCAGAAAATCCATGTTATGTTCTTCTTTACAAAAGAAATAAATGTCTGACTGACTGACATGTGATTTGCATTTTTCTTAGAAAACAGTTTGTTTTTAAAATTCATGATAAATTGTCTCTAGAAGTACTGTATATTATTCAACTTTTGTTGTTTTTTAAATAAGGAAACTAAAATTTTAATACTATTGAATTGCAATAAATGAATATCCAGTCCCTCCAGGATTTCGCAGACTTTTTTTGACATTGTTGCCTGATGTTGCGGGAGCTTTTGTAAAAAATTGCAATAAATGTTGCCAAAAAAAAAAGTTGCAAAAAAAAGTTGCGATTTCTTTTGTATAGTTCTTTAAAAATAAAAAATAAACTTGTTTTGGGGAGATTTCCTAGGAACCTTACCAAAAAGGCTCAGGATGCTGCAAATGTTGGTATAATATGAAAAAAACAATAGATAATTCATTGAATTAATCAAATATGAACATATATATGTCAGTGGCTTGTTGATCTTTACATTGTTAGTTAATTTCCTATCCTGGGCTGGGACACACATTCATACGGTTTGATAAAGGACCTACAATAAACTCTGGTTATTGGTCAAATTTGCGAAAAAGTTGCGGTGATTGGTCAAAATTGCGAGGCGCACCAAAGTCACAGTGATTGGTTGAATTTGCGTGAATTGGCGCGATCGCGACATTCTGAAATCCTGGAGGGACTGAATATCATAATACAAATCCAATCGGCACCCATGTATCGTGAGAGTATCAAATCGGGACAGGCCCTATAGGATTTCCTGTTGATTAAAGGTGGAGCCCTTTGTCTGTTCAGCCATAGTGGCGACTGCTGCTCATGCTAATTTATTCCAAAGAAATCAGAAATGTAACAACACTATATACTGTATATCTCTTGGTGTACTCATCCCAAGAAACAGGTTTCAAACAGTAAATGCAAAAAACATTCATGAACAGGACAGATCTATTTTTTTTGACCCTTATGTATTCAGGGAGGAGAAACAGCACCTTTGGCTTCTTTAACCTTCCGGCCATCACTGCACCTGTTTTATTATTTCAAACTCACCAATGTCATCTATAATTTGCAAAACAAAATTAAAGTAAAATGATAAATAATGCAATTCTACCCAAGAATCACCTGCTGATCCCTTTTACTTAATGTAGTGTCCAACCACATCCTCACTGAAGGAGAAAATGGTGAAATCAAACTTGTAACCTGCCTAAAATCTATAGAACTTAAATTAAAAGTACACATTATGAAGATAGTTTAAAAAAAAGAAAGAAATATGTTTATAAAATTATGGCTTATTCTTTTTTATACCAGTACCTTTTTATTTTCACTCCGATGACTTCCTAAATTTGCAATTTTAGCAAAATTTATGACACTTATTGCTGTTTAATTCATTATCATTATTATTATTATCACCATCAGGCTTATTAAAGTCAACAAGCAGGAGCTGTGTAAGAAGACAAAGGAGCCCGTTTGTTTGATTACCAGAAGTGTAATTGCATTTTTACAGAAGTCCTGATCATTGAAGCTCAAAACACACACACACAAACACTGTTGTTTGCCTCTGTAGGGCAGTATTGCAGTATTATTATTATTATTATTATCATCATCATTATTATTAGAACATGCTGTACCTTCTTCCTGTCTGTGTCCTGCTCACTGAGCTGGCTGCTCCTCCCTGGGTGGATGGTGGACTTGAGTTTCTCCAGGCCGGTGGCTAGCACTGACCGGCCCTCCGTCCGCTTCTCTTCAGCCAGCATGGCAGTGGTCAGGGGCTTCACTGGGTGGGGGCTGGAGGGGGTCACAACACACACACACACACACACACACACACACACACACACACACACAGCTATCCCACTTCATACCACAAGGCCTCTGTGGCTTTTTAGTTTTACACAGAAGACTTCCAGGTGACTGGCTGCCATATTGGAGGTCCCCAGCTCTTTTTGATATTATATTGATATTAAATGATCTTTTTGCAATGTTTCAGAAATTATCATCAAAAATTCATTCAACTAAGAGGAGTTAAATCTACATTTATCCTCTGATTTTATTTGAAAAGTACCAAAGGGGATGTTGTGAAATGGTTTTTTGCAGTGTGTGATTTTCAGAGTAACTTTCACAGTTTTAGCCTAAATAGCAGCTTGTGGCTGTGGGTGGTACTCAAGGCTTGTGCAATATACATATATTGTACATGCATAATATAATAATTTTAGAGTAGGTTACAATCACTGCTTATTAGCATTTAAAAGTTTATTTATTTATTTATTTATTTAAATAAAAGTACCACCACAGGACTCTAGCTACCACCTAACTACAAGCATGTTGTGTCATAACTCAAGTTTAGATGTTCTTTTAGAGCAGAGATTCCCAGCATGGAGTTTGGGAATGTTCAGGGGACCCCAAGATAAATCTGAGGGGTCTCAAAATGATTAAAATGGATATGAAATACGGCTAAATGTATTTCTGTTACACAAACATTATGTTAACTCTGACTTTTCTCAAATGTGTGCCGTGAAATACTGGATTCTTACAATTCATCGAGCCAAAATATCCTTCAAATTAAACAATTAGAGAGGGAACAATTAACATAAGTGAGGGCATAAGTTATGGTCAGGGGTCACAAAAAAGACTACTTTATTTTAAAAGGGGTCACAAGCTTAAAAAAAAAAGTTATAACTGCGCTTTTATTCAGAAAGTCACACACAGCACAACCCTAGTTTCCAGACTGCCAAAATACAGTCAAGTATCACAACATTCAAACAGTCCCTCTTCAGCTAATTAATCATCTTACATGGACTAAAAAATGCCACTGTCTTGCTGTTAGATTATTAAATTAAACCAATTTGCTTGCTGGCTAGTTGAGTAAAAAACAAGCAGAAACCAGCTCTTTGTTTAGGTCAACTTGAAGGATCTTCTCAAACTACAACTCTACAATAACACAGGAAAGTGTCAGTTTCCTGTGTCAGTGACCTACATTTACAAGGAAATCTGTTGTTTATCAGACCACTCACCCACTTACTTACTGCAGTGGCATTCATGCAACCACAATCTTTATCACATATAACTCTCTTTAGCCCAGGTAATATAGGTACAGCCATTTTCGGAGCACAACAGATTGCCCTCTGGACCTCCAGGATGACACCACACATGGATGCTACACCATCAAGCATTTCAAAGCCCAGAAACTCGTCATTTTTGTCATTAAGCATTAAAGGAGGTTAGACATGTGCAAGAGTCCTCATTAAAGGAAATACTGGTGAAAATTGAAAGACTTAATTGCATGTGTTGGTGCAATCAAACATGAAGAATTGTGTTAAATGTGTTATTACCCCAAGGTGAAAAGGAAATGCTATAAGTGATACAACAACACCTCCATTGTCTCGTAGAAAGCCTGGTTTCTGTTTGAGATGTTGGCAAGCGAGTGTGGCTGTGTGGGAACACTAGCTGGCCCTGCAGGGAGAGGGGGGTTGTTTGTGTGTGTGTGTGTGTGTGTGTGTGTGTGTGTGTGTGTGTGTGTGTGTGTGTGTGTGTGTGTGTGTGGGAGGGAAGGGGTGTATGGTAAGAATCAGGGCAAAATAATAACTGCTAATTGGCCTGAGGCTATGTTTCCCCTCCCGTTACCACAGAGCAGGGACACACAGGACACCTGCAAAGAAGTCCTGTTAACACCAGTGTTTGCGTGTGTGTGTGTGTGTGTGTGTGTGTGTGTGTGTGTGTGTGTGTGCGTCTCAAAGTGATGAAAAAGAGAAGGTCACACCACAAAAGGAGGATCCCCTTGAGAGTCGGCGGCACAGAAGAAAATCAGGCGGAAGCAGAGCGGCAGAAAGGGAAACTGAAGAGACGACAGAATAGAGATTTCTGGAAGTGGGAAAAAGTGCTTCCTCTCCACCTTTTCACTGAGCATGTGCAACCTCACCTGTTCTGCTGATTGGCTGCCTGCTGCTGCGTCTCCTGAAGCATTGGCTTTGGCGCCGCAGCTGGTGCCGTGCTGGTTGGTGACCTCGCCGTAGCGTTAGCAAGAGGAAGGAGGGAACATAGCGCTACAGGGGAGCTACTACTTTGAGGAGTGAGATAGGGAGCGAAGGAGGCCAGGGAGGGGAGGTCAGGGCCGGGCTGAGCTGAGGACGACTCCTGTATCGCACCGGGATCACTCCCAAACGAGGGCAGGAGGAGTTTGTCAAAGGCAGGTGTCAGTATGCCCTCGGACTTGGAGCGGTGTAGCGTAGCGTTTTGTGCCTGAGGGCATTTCGAGAACACATCACCTAACACGACATGCTGGCTTACCACACCTGGTTCGATGAGCTTCCTTGGATTGGATTCTTCAGATTCGTCGGGCTGGTTATTTTCTTCATTACAAGGCTTGCAAGCATTGGTGGAATCATCTTGACCCAAAGCAGCATCCCCAGTCGTCTCAATCTCACTCTGCTCGTCGCAGAGCGTTGAGTTCACAGAGTGCAGCGTCTCATTTGGCTCAGAGCCGCTGGAGCATTTGGTGGACGGGTTAGACACACAAGTTTGGTAATCCTGCGAGTCGGTGCTGACATATAGGCTTTGTGAAAAGCTGCTGGTGCTCAGATCCAACATCCAAGTGCGCAACAGTGTGTCGTCAAAGTCTTGGCTGGAACTGTTTGCAATGTGACTGGTGTTAAGGAAATCACCAAAAAGCCTGAATGGTATAGGAGAAGGCTGGCTTGCATCCTGCCCTCCTAAACTAGTGCTCTCAACGGGAGAGTCCGACAAACTCTGCCTTACGTCAGGGGAGGAGGTTATAATGTTTTGTGATGGGTGTGTGGAGCAGAGTTTATTATCTGGAATCGTATGAGTCATCACATCCGTAGTGTTACTTACAGATCGTGAGGTATTATTTAACACTTTTGAAAATTCCTCTACAGATCCGCTGAATTCCTCTCCGTTTTTATTGTCAGGCTGTAAAGAGACGTCTGGTTTTGGCTGTAGTTCTGAGAGTTTTGGTAACAAGTCAGAGTATGTGACATTGGAAAGGTTTGGTGCCTGAGTAAGTGCATCCTCACCTGTCCCTCTTGCAGCGACCACAGGCTGTGCCAAGGACCCCTCTGAACCGTGTAAATCTGGCTTTGCAGCACCATCCCCGTGCTGAATAACAGTGTGCTGGGCTACGTCGACTAAAGACAGACCATTGGACCTGTCAGTAATGCCATCTTCCGATTTTGAGGGCTTTACATTTTTGACAGATGAGTCGAAGGATTTCTCAAAGCAGAGGATGTTGCTTTCAAAGTTCTGTGCTTCAGCTTCTTCAAAGGAGGATGCAGAGAATTTGTCCGAATTAGAAGAGAGACAAGGGAGGAAATCCTCTTCTGCTGAGCTGCCGAGACCCGAAGAACCAGGATCTGGGAGGAGTGACAGGGGGGCTTGATGCATATTAGTGTTGGTTGAATCTTTTGTGTTAGTAGCACTCTTAGCGTGATTAGTTTCAGTGCATGCATCCAGTTTTGGTGAGTTAGTGAAAGCATTTAAAGCTAAGTTGTCACTCTCAAAGCTTGTGTGCTCTGGGATTGTCTCAAGGAATTGTGCAAATGTGTCAAGATGATTGGTGTTAGTGTTTGCTGTCTGGCGGATGGCTTTATGTGCTTCGAATACAAATTCTGTGCAAGGTAGATGATGTAGTGCATCATTTACATTTGTGTTTTGATCGGTTATGGGTAGCGGTGCTCCTTTGTTATTGCAGTGTTCCAGTGGATGGTCACTGGGTGTGTTTTGCTGTGTTTTGCAGTCTGTGGTCAGATCCTCAGGAGACTGCAGCCTGCCAGCTGCAAACGCTTCAAAGGATTCGTCCCATTCTGAATCCGGGTCCAGCTCCCTGGCAGACATAATAGGGTTCAACAACTTCATGCTTAAAGGTTTCTCCTCTTCCATGGGAACTGGAGGAAGAGGCCGTTTCTCATCTTTGGCCATTGCTTCGCTCTTTGCATCTGTACCAATGACGGAGCCCTCCGTGGTTAGTTTGTCCTGAGCCAGGTTGGGGTTAGGGTTACTCTTCTGCGGAAAGAGTTGAACTATGGGGGGCCGGGAACTGGAGAGAAAGGGCAGAGGAGGCGGCAAAGGTTTAAGGGGCTGAGCGGTTAGCATGTTGTCATAGAAAGGGTTGTGCTGGAGGAGAGAGAAGAAAGGGTTGCAGGGGGACATGGCAGGTGGTGTGGTCTGTGAGTAGCAGAAGGGGTTAGTGTGATGCAGTGGAGAAACCACAGAGGCAGGATCTACAGGGGGACCCGGGGGGTGGTGCTGGGGTGGGAAAGGTGGTGGGTGGGGGTCAGTGCTGGGCTCTAGTTTAGGTGACACCACCAGGCTGTGAAAGGAAGGGCACACAGTCCTCTTAATTAGTGTGGATTGTTCACGCAGCTCAACTACAGTAGCCTCACATCGTTGTCATACATTTTTTACAGACTGGCTTTGACCTTTTATCTCCTTTTATGTTACAGTGATTCGGTCTATAACATGATAGAATATAGTTGCCAGTTTAGAGTTTACACATCCAGCAGACACAGAGCAACATACGTGTTAACTTACAGTTTCCTCGACCTGATGAATACGTCCAATATTGGCTCTGTTTTGGTCTCCACAATCTCCTGAGGAAAATACCTTACTCTTTCGCTGTTAAATGATCCACTATATTGACCAGCTAGTCTTTCCCTGTGTCTGTCTGCTGCTGCTAGACACGTCTCTGAACCAAAACAATGAGCGTAAAGACGCTAAAAGCACTCCATAGAGTCTAAGGAGAACAGCAGAGTCAATTACACACTGTGGGTTCATTACTATTACCGGCTGCTTTCACTTTACAAATAGTCATTTAATCCATTATAGCCATTGCTAATATCAAATATTGATTAGTGCAGCTTTAAAACCCCTTTGAATAGGACTGGATTTTGGCTAAATTTGAACAATTCTAAAAATAGGGGTATAACAGTAACTGCAATCATACTAAACTAAACAAAAAACAAAATCTGACACCAACCCACATCCCAAACATTCATCTCTATGCCTCTTGTGTGTGTTCATTGGCCCGTGATGTAATATTTTGCAAGAAAAGTTGATGCAGCTGGGTGTAATGATTACTTAGTACTACTGGGGCCAACTTGGCACTTTTCCCCAAGGATGTGAAAGCATGTGGGTGTGTAGGTTGTGAAAATGTATAGTTACAGCACTGGCAGAAAGGTATTGAGTGTACTATGGTCCAGAATAGCTGACCTTGCCTCAATCAGCAGGCGCTTTACAGTTCAATGTTTTGTTTACGCTCCGTGTGCAGAAACATTACGATACTGTTGTCTTGGGCGGTAAATCAATATATGTAAAAATGAAAAGTAGCTGTTTAAGGGTTCTTATTGACCTGAAATAAGGATTCATTTTATATAAGACTTCCATACAAACTGCAGGAGCAACGCACTCAACACACAAGATGAGCAGCACAAGAGAGAATACAGTACAGCAGGTGACACCCTCCAGATAAATAACCCACTAAACAACGTGCTTGTGTTAGAAGTGTAAATAAAATTAGAAAACACACACACACACACACACACACACACACACAGCTTGATGGAGCTAACTTCACCAGAGCAGCTCCTCTCCTCTATCTGCATTGCAGATACCTGCTGTAACCAGAGACTGAGACCCGGAGCTAGAGAGGGATGTGACCACAGCTGGAGGCAACTTCCATTAGCCTCATGGGCCTCATTTTTTGAGGCTCTACATACAGTATGTTTGCAAAGTTGTAGTTGTTGTATTGGTTTGCATTGCATCATAAAGCAATTTTATGTGGCTTATCAAATACAGACTTTTGTTTGTAATTGTGAGCATGAAAGTGTTGGAACATAAACCAAAGAATAATTATTTTTATGGAGGAGATACAAACTCTCCTGAGCAGTTCTGGGCCCTCTTGATTCAATCCATATTGAAATAATAATCTATCATCTGTTGGATGTTGTAGCACATTAACCTATTAGTCTGTGTGTGTGTGTGTGTGTGTTTTGTGTGTGTGTGTGTGTCTCACCTGGGTTTGCTGTGCGAGTCCTTTGATCCAAACCATCCCTTGTGTTTCTCCTCAGTGGCAGCTGGGGCCTGTTCAGACTCATCCTTGGACTGACTCTGCCTGTTCCCTGCAGACTCACTCCTCCCATGGGAGAACAAGTTCCTCCTCTGTTTTTTCCCCTGGCTTTCCGACTCCGCCATGGAAGAGGAGGAGGAGGCGGATTTAGGCTGAGTGGCCTGTTCCGACTGCTCCTCCTCATCCCCAAGCATGGGGCCGCTTTGCTCCAGGGCCGCCGCTATGGCCGCCTTCTCCTCCTCGCCGGGCTTGTCGAAAGACCAGCGGCGGCCATCTCCGACGGAGCCCTTGGGGAGGTCGGGGGGAGGTCTGAGGTTCTGCAGAGACATGGAGAGAGGCAAAGACTTCTGCAACAGGCCCAGGCCTAGAGAATCTGCAGGTTTTCCTGAGCCGGGGTCCAGGGGCTGGATGCTGTAAGCATGGCTTCCATTGACGCACACAGTGGGCTGAGGCACTGCGATGCTGATCTCGCCGTCATCATCCCCGAACTCACATGTGAGAGAGGACGCCTTGGGCGACGTGTTTTCGGTGTGCTCTGGAAAAACGAAGCAAATGTAAAGAGGTGGAGTGACAAGAAGCGAGCGTGCAAAAAATATGGATCAATGACCTTCCTAACTTAAATTTGTAGGCAGCTTAAATGGGTGATAAAACGTTGTAATGGCTTAGACTGACAACATTTTTCACAGAAGGACAGATTAGTATCACTAGCACACAGAGTAGGTGTAAGAATGATCGGTTTCTAGAATAATGAGAGCTGTTGCTCTGTGTTCACAGTGCAACATCTCTCCGATCAGGTGATTTAACCATGCAGATGGCACTGAGGGGAGCACAAACCTCCAGAAAGTCTACACAAAATATTGCAGCTCCACATGTGGGATTGTCACTTGAAGTTTATAAAAATTTAATTAATTCTTTGCATGCACATTATTAACTTGTTTCATAACAGGCGCACACATTTCAGTATGTTAGCTGGTTATAGCATCCCTGGGATGTTAGAGGTAAATGATAAGGAAAGTCACAGCATTTTCTCTCTCTATGTATCTATTTGTAGCATTTATTATTTGAATTATTTCTTGTTTTATTTTTCTAAATGATGTTAGCTAAGTTTTAGTAAGTTCTCCATTACTTTTTATTATATACACACAAATGATTGCGGAAACATCCATAGAAATAACCACATTATCAGATGATGCGGCCATACTTAGTCTACTCACAAAAGACAGGAGATAGATGAGGTAGTAAAGTGGCATAACCTGCCAACTTAATGTACCGTGAATAAAACCAAAGAAATGATTTTTAACCCCAGGTCTATAGGAGATCACAGAACACTCAAAACTGAAGGTGTACTTTTTGAGCAGGGCACGATTGTATTTAGGCATACAATTAGACTGCCAGTTGCAGTGGTCCCATCAATATCTTGAATATGTTTTGCTCAAAGATAAGTCAGCGTCTAAGACGACTTCATGGAGTTCATGGAGTGGACAAAGATATCATGCTACGGTTTTACAAGGCAACCATTGAATCTATTGTTTGTTATGGCATTATGGCTTGGTTTGGTAACCTGTCCGTTGAAATTAAAATCACAGCTCCAAAACTTGATAAAAAGGGCTGGAAAAATAATTAGCCAAATGACACCAACTCCTCTTCAGGAGCTCTTTGAGGAGGCGGTGAGGATCTCAAAATATAGTGAGTTTGAGCTGATGCCTTCAGGCAGAAGGTACAGGTTACTAAACTGTAAGAATAAAAGGTACAAATTCTCATTTGTGCCGCTTTCAATCAAATTAATGAATAACAGATAAGGTGCGAACTGAACCTCCATCTGTACCTTGAGGGGAGGTCAATTATATAAAGCCCAATTTATGTTTCTGTGTTGAATTTACTTCTTAGGTACGTTCGTAGGTACATGGATTTACGAACCCTTCGCCGGACCCTATGCCGGACCCTGCCCAGTCCCTACGCCGGATTCTGCCCGGTCCCTTTGACCATGGCTGGAAAACACAGAAGAGAGACTTTATTCCCTGACTGCGCCTCTAGAGTTGGTAATCGCTCCGAAGCTAATCACCATCACTCTCTCACTCACTCTTCACACACACACACACTTTTCTCTTAAAGAGATACGCTAGACGATGCAGACAGCAGGGCTCAAGTATTAACTTCAGGCCACTGAAGTAGGCTGCGGCGTAAACTCTGTCTAAAGCTCTGCGTGGAGCCCCACAGAACCATAAATGCCGCTCTAAGCTTGGTTTATGGTTCTGGGGAGGCTTCACGCAGCAGCCGTAGCCCAGACCTGGGCATTGTACGGCCCGCGGGCCACATCCGGCCCTTTGGGTGGCCCTAACTGACCCGCATGAGGTCAATGGGAAGTAAGCAATCAAACATAAATAAGTATACATCATGCATGGAATATAACTGCATTGCTTTTATTTGCTTTGTTTTTGGTTGTTGCTTTTTTGTGCGAATGTATGCAGCTTCTTCTACTCTGGTTGCAAGTCCCTTTTATCCCTCAAAAATGTCAGCTCATGGGAAAAAAGAAAGGTCGATACAGAGCGCCTAGTTTTTAACCAAACATGGACTTCGAAGTATTTATTTACTTAAGGTTTGTGCTTAGTTTGCGGAGAACAGATCGCTGTGTTGGATTATAATGCAGAGCGGAGACAGACATCTGAAGCTTTGCTAGTTAAACTACAAAATCAACAAGGCAGTCAGGGATGCAGCAGTCAAGACCAGCTCTGTGATCTCACACCAGATGGCCAAAAACAGCAATCCATAAAGTGACCAAAGTGAACTCAGAACTGAAATAGGTATTTTTGCATTGTATTATACATCAGCAGGTGTTTAAGTCAGTGCTAAAACTGAACCATGTTAATGATGTAATTCATCAGGATAAGAGCATTAAATCACTGACAGTTTGTCACTTTTGGAGCAGCATGGAACTGAACATGGCGACATAGGCTACCACACAGCTGTCAGGTGGCTCAGCCTAAAGGTGCTTAAAAGAGTATGGCACCTGAGAGCAGAGATTCCAGAGTTTTGTGATATGAAAGGCAAAGACATCCCAAAGCTCTCAGATGTAAACTGGATGGCTGATCTTCATTCAGCATTTTCTGTTGATGTGACTGTGCTAATGAATGAACTAAACACAAATTGCAAGGCAAGGGCCTATTTGCACATGAATTGCAAAATACTGACATAATGTTGGCATTTTGTACCTGCTTCACTTTTTCATGTTTGAAGAAAAAGGTTTAAAAAAAAGCTAATTGTTTAGTTAGACTACAAATTAAATAGTAATAGCACGTTGTAAAGTTAATTGAATGCTGTTCTTTGAAAATTGGCAAAAAAACATTTTGGTCACAATGTTGTTGCTTATGATGTTGATTAAATAGTGACATAATTGCATTTTGTACTATGTCTGCTTCACTTTTTTCATGTCCTAATCATAACATGTGTGCCCTTAACGGTCACAGCTTATCAAAGACCTTACAAGTTACTGCTTTTTATATAGAGATAAAATTAATATTGAGCAGAATTGACTTCAGCCTATTGGTCGGCCCTCCATAACAGTCCCTTTTTCTCATTTAGCCCCTTGGGAAAATGAATTGCCCACCCCTGCCATAGCCTATTTAAGTGGCCGGAACTTATACTTGTGCGCTGGTGTGTGCGTGGATTTCTTTAAGAGAATAGCAGAGCTGGTGTGTGTGTGTGTGTGTGTGTGTGTGTGTGTGTGTGTGTGTGTGTGTGTGTGTGTGTGTGTGTGTGTGTGTGTGTGTGTGTGTGTGTGTGTGTGTGTGTGTGTGTGTGTGTGTGTGTGTGTGTGTGTGTGTGTGTGTGTGTGTGTGTGCGCGTGAAGAGTGTGTGGTAGAGCGAGTGAGAGAGTGACAGTGATTAGCTTCGGAGTGAAGACGCTAGAAAGACATAGTGGGAGAAACAAAGTGTCTCCCCTGTGCTTTCTGACCACGTACCTACTCTACATAGCCACAGTGTCGATTTTATATATGTGTGTGTGTGTGTGTTTTGAAGTGTCCAAGATCTCTAAAATCTTTCTATAATTCTTTTCAGATTTAAGAACTGAACCACAATAGCTCCGTATGACAACCTTACGGTTTTGACAAGACTTAATCTGAAATGAAACGTCGCTGATATAGACTAGTGGGGGTCCAAATAAAGACTCCAGAATAAAGACTCTCACCTGGGCTGTTATCGGCCGTCAGGTTGCTACTATTGCTGGGCGAGTTGGAGAGGTCAGAGACCACCACGCTGATGCCGGCCGTGGGGCTGAGGCTCCCGCCCCGGGACGATGACTCGCTGCTCTCCGAGCCCAGCGACGTGCTGGAACGAGTGTCCGATGACTTCCTCAGCTTCCCTCTCAGAAAGTAGGTCCTCATCTTGCTCCGCCGGGCCTCGCCCCCCTCATCGTCCTCGTAGTCCTCTTCCCCGCCTCCATCACTCGGGAGCCGCTGCCGTATCCGGTAAAGGGAGCCGTAACCACTCGGTAGGACGGCCGAGGCCGAGTCCTCCTCACTGGACCTCCTCTTCCCCTTTATGCGCTCTTTCAGCTTGCCAAAGGTGGAGACGCCCTTGTCCTTCATCACCAGCTCGTACATGCTGGCTGTCAGGTTGTTCCGGGTGAACTGGACGCTGACTTGGATGTCTCCTCGCTCCTTCTCCTTCTTCCCCGTCTTAGAGTTGAGCTTGTACCACCTGCAACCAAGAACAACCCATTCACATGAGATTAGTAGAAAACACTCACTTAACTGGGAACACAATGAGCCATGGTCGGCAGAATATCTATTCATTGTTGAAGTTATTTATCAAGAAAAATGCAGAGAAGAGGTCGGTTCCAGCTTCTCAAATATGACAGATTTGCTGCTTTTTATCATAGTATTTTAAGCCACCACCGTAAGCTCTGTGGTGGACATTTGTCATACTTCTCTAACATTGTATAGCCCAAGTGATTAATGAAAGAATCAAAAACAGTGACAAATTGATCACTACTGAAAACTGTTAGTTGCAGATCAGCTTTAGATATTTGGTTTCTATACAAGTGCTTGCCCTAGATAGAGTTGCAGAGTGGGAGGAGATATTTGCCCTATGTGCTCTACATTAGCATGAAACTCTTGTGCCTGATTCATTGTACTAAAGATTAACCAATGCATTAGAAAATATCTGCTTCTTTAATAAAAAGTCAAAAAAGGTATAAGCCTGTGTACATAAAACAAAAGGAGAAAAACTAAAAACATAATCTTAAATCAATTCTGGGTGAATTTTGGATGAATGTGTTTTGTTCCCAGATGCACGGACAAAGCATTATGAATTCACCGCCACTCTGATTTGCACCTCTCTGAGTGGCTTCTTCTCCATGGCAACAGCAGCTGAGGCTCATTGGGTATTGTAGTCTTGATTTGACACTTTGCCAAATGACAAATGATATAATTTCTCAATAAAAAAGTTTTTAATAGAATAATTGAAAAGGTTGACCATACAATAAACCTCCAGATCGTTAAACTATCTGGGAGAGATCTGGGTTTCTATAAGTAGTATTGAGATATGATCAAAAGAAAATGTAAAAATGGTTGTACAACAGCACAACTTCATAATGACAAAATGGACTAACACATTACATTCTTACTGTAATAATGGTTCAATATATTAATATTTCAATATATTGGTTAAATATATTTTTTAAATATAGTGAAAGCATTGTGCAGTGGGTTCACTGTATTGTTAAGATGAATAGAGCTAATCTGTCCTCAGGGAAGAGTGTGTCTGTGTCCTACTAACACCACAAGGCTGTGTGTGGCCAGACATCCCACAATCCCTTGGGTGAGGCCTCTAGTTTTTGTCATCAAACCGAGAGAGCAAGAACAATGCAGTAAAACAATGCAATTTCTGATTTACCAATGAACGTCCTACATAGATATACACTCACCTATAGGATTATTAGGAACACCATACTAATACTGTGTTTGACCCCCTTTCGCCTTCAGAACTGCCTTAATTCTACGTGGCATTGATTCAACAAGGTGCTGAAAGCATTCTTTAGAAATGTTGGCCCATATTGATAGGATAGCATCTTGCAGTTGATGGAGATTTGTGGGATGCACATCCAAGGCACCAAGCTCCCGTGCCACACATCCCAAAGATGCTCTATTGGGTTGAGATCTGGTGACTGGGGGGGCCATTTTAGTACAGTGGACTCATTGTCATGTTCAAGAAACCAATTTGAAATGATTGGAGCTTTGTGACATGATGACTCTACCATCTGAATGTCTCAACAGAAATCGAGACTCATCAGACCAGGCAACATTTTTCCAGTCTTCAACTGTCCAATTTTGGTGAGCTCTTGCAAATTGTAGCCTCTTTTTCCTATTTGTAGTGGAGATGAGTGGTACCCGGGGGGGTCTTCTGCTGTTGTAGCCCATCCGCCTCAAGGTTGTGCGTGTTGTGGCTTCACAAATGCTTTGCTGCATACCTCGGTTGTAACGAGTGGTTATTTCAGTCAAAGTTGCTCTTCTATCAGCTTGAATCAGTCGGCCCATTCTCCTCTGACCTCTAGCATCAACAAGGCATTTTCGCCCACAGGACTGCTGCATACTGGATGTTTTTCCCTTTTCACACCATTCTTTGTAAACCCTAGAAAGGGTTGTGCGTGAAAATCCCAGTAACTGAGCAGATTGTTAAATACCCATGCCACGCTCAAAATTGCTTAAATCACCTTTCTTTCCCATTCTGACATTCAGTTTGGAGTTCAGGAGATGGTCTTGACCAGGACCACACCCCTAAATGCATTGAAGCAACTGCCATGTGACTGGTTGATTAGATAATTGGATTAATGAGAAATTGAACAGGTGTTCCTAATAATCCTTTAGGTGAGTGTAGATACATACAGTAGATACAATATGAAAAACAGATTCCCCCCCCAAACTGTAAACACCTTTACTGGACGGACCCAGTGGAGCAGTTCTTAGAAACGCTGTGTACCGGTGGGTGGAACAGCGCCAACGATTTCACCACACCATGACTCATGGGAAAGTCTCATCTGATCTGTCATGACCATTTCACAAACATAATATGACTGAGAAGAAATCCCCCCCCAGTTAACATGTGTTTCTGACACATTTCTGTTTCTTTGGTGTTGCCAAAGTTGGCAGGCTGAAAACTGGGCCGGAAACCAAAACCTGCTTTTGTTTTGTTTTTTACTTCCTGTGCATCTGGGCTATTTTCACATCCCACCTCAACCACAGCGTCTTCCTCTATTGTTCATAAACAATAAGGGGGCGCAGTAGCTCAGTCTGTAGGGTTGGGAACTGGAGGGTCGCCGGTTCAAGTCCCCATGCGGACCAAAGTACGGAGTGTGGATTGGTGGCTGGAGAGATGCCACTTCACCTCCTGGGCACTGCCATGTGCTTTTGAGCAAGGCACCGTACCCCCAACAGCTCAGGGAGCTGGTCTAGCTGGCAGCCCACTCCTCTGACATCTCTCCATTTGTGCATGAATAGGTCCTGAACACAAATCATTGTCGAAAATACAGATTAAATGTAACAACTGTGTCTTTAGCTAAATGAAATGTGATTCAATGTAGGTAATGTTGTAATCTGTGGTGGTGAAGTTCTGGAAAAAGAGTGAATTCTGTCTTATTGCATAAATGTAAAACAGGATGTGAGAGGAGTTAAAGCAGGTAAGTAACCTATATTGTGCCTAAACGTCATGGTATGAAATGTGCAACTGAATAAAAATCAGAAGAAAAGAGGATGAAACCTCAAAAGACGAGACATGAACAAAAACAAGTGATAGCCAACCCACTGGTATATCTCACATATTACCTGCACAGCTGTCTTAGAAACCAGAGAGCTTTTTAATTCCTCCCTCCCCCCACCACAAGATTACTTGTTTTTTTCTGCAAACCTTGAGTATGACACGCAAAAACTCAGAGAGGCATAAAATCCACCCAAACGCTGTTAAACATGGCAGCATACTGTATGTAGATGGTATGTCCACTGAACTCAGTGGTCAGTTAGACCGGTGAGACTGATGCTGTGAATCAATACAGCTTCATTAGGGATGGCATTATTTGTGCCAATATTTTTTGACCAATTTCACAGAAGTTTTCCACTTATCCTGCAGAGTTTTATCATCACAGCGTTAGGACAATCACAGAAAATTGATTCTTTTGTCTGTTCAATAATATTATGTATGATATGGTAAAAGTATTATAATTAAAAAACTGATGTTTAATGTATGAGCTGTACATGAGACCAAACGATTGTGTCAAACTAACACTCGTTTTGTTAAATTTTAGAGCTTGCTCAGAATCATTATTTTGAAAAAAACTGAAATTTTGAACTATACCATGACAGGATAATTTCAGTAAAATATGATTTCAATAAAACCAAATCTTAATACTGACCAAGCACAGTATTAGCTAACATTAGCATGTAAACATACAGTACATACTGTACAGTTAGCAACAGCCTTACAGTGGTCTAAAGCCAGTGCCCTAATGTCCAGGTCCTGTTCAGTTCTAACATGTAGCTGTTTGGTTTCATAGGAAAAGAAACAAGAAAGTTTCCTTCTCTACCCATTGGTGCAATCGTAGGCTGCAGGAAAACAACAAAACACAAGTCCTAGAATTCACAGCACAGGCTGTTGTAATCATCATCATCATCCTGCCACCGACCTCAAGTTCAGCCCTGAAAACACAACAACACCCAAGATGAATGCCATGATAACAATTAGCACCCAAACTCCTTCCCAGTATGAAACTCTCTGAGAACCACAAATAACAGATAGGTGGAGCCCGGAGCTCAGAGGAGAGAGGAAGGCCGATGCTTTCAGCTTGTAGCTCCACAGGAACACCAAACATTACATCTTGCATAAATAGACTAGTTTTAACTAATCCACATATTTCACAGACTTTAAAAGAGGTAGGAACAAGTGATAATCGTTAAGCAGGCACATATACAAGACGTGATATTTGCATTTGCATAAAAAGTAGCTCAGTTGGTAGAGCGGGAGTCCATATATAGAGGTTTACTTCTCAACGCAGTGGCCGTGGGTTCGACCTTTGCTGCATGTCTTTCCCCCACCCTCGCCCCTTTCATATCTTCAGCTGTCCTGTCAAAATAAAGGCCAAAAATGCCCCTAAAAAATAACCTAAAAAATTTGGCTGAATTATTCTAATCCAGACATTTACTTTGCCACATTTCACTAAATCAAATCATGTTACCGGATTATCAAGATACATGTGAACAAAGTCATTTCCTGAGCTTGTCATTTCTTTTTTTTTTAATGTTTGGAGGCATACATAAAGATTGGTAGATGGCTTGTGCTCAAGTTTCTAAAATTTAAAAAAGAAAATAAAGTAAACCAGGGTTTCTACTTCACATGCCTGTTAGGCGTGGACTCAAGTTTCACATCGATGCTCCAACAATAGTATCAGGCCACCTCCAGATTCAGCAGCCAACTAGCCAAGGTGGGGCTCAAATTCCAAACACAGGAGCTGCTGGGAGTTACGTAAGGGTTTTCTTTTGCAGATCTACACTTACTACTATCGTGATCATACCATCAACCATGCAGAGATTGTAATCTAGGGGACTATTTGTCCTAAATTGACTAAACTAGCCACTACTTTTTGTTGAGAAGGTCATGGAGCAAATACATGCACATTTGTGATGTATGCACATCTGTGTTATTCGATTTTGTTATTTAGTATTACACCTAAAAAGCGGATTAAAAACATTTCAAAAGCCATTATTGTAAAACTAAAACCGTCTTTTGTTCTTCCAAACGCTGCAAAAAAAGTTACAGGCCTATTTAGGTACATGCACCTGTGCTTGTGGGTCATAAGAAAGCCCGACCAACAAATGTTAACGCAAGTAACATGAGGCCTAAATACAGAAACTGCACACAGACAAAAACAGCAGCCTATATTTTGAAGCCCACATTCTCAGGCAGAGAACAGTCTGTTACCAAAGAGGACCCATTTCCCCAAAAGCATCATCCCACACAGACGCCTGTATAGTTCAACAAGGCCACTGTGCTGATGCTGGAAAGCATTTGTGGTTATAAATGTCCACTGAAAAGTGTAGGAACATCCAAGTGGCAATATTACTCTCATAACCAAACTATCTGCCAGTTTTGTGGAATTTGTGGGAGTCTACACAGATTTCAGTTTTTCCCATTCCAGAGCTGCAGAGCATGACTGCATATCTGCTTCCCCATCTTGCAAAAACACAAAAACAGGAAATCACAACACTCCACCCCATCCCAGCATGACACCATCTCCTCATCTAACCCCCACCTCCCTCATCCATAGAGGAGTAGATAGGAAAATTCTCTCTATTTCTAGGCTTCGGCTTACAAAGTCTTCTGTGGAACAAGTCGATCCCCAGAAACCTGCTTCAAGGCAGGACAGGGCTGAAATTACAAGACAAATGGGCTATCAACCTATTTTATCGTAGCATGTCCTCAGTCTCTGCGGGGCTCTGGGAGCCTGGGTGGTATCAGAGCCACACACAGAAGAGACTCTATAATAAATTTTAAAAAACTGGTGCCAAGGGCGCAGGATCTGTGTCAACTGTGGAATTTAGCAGTGCACATTACTCTCCAAACATATTGGTATTTAAGGTTAAATATCGCTCTAAAATACTTATTTTCTTCTCCCAGAGGAGTCAGAGGGGTTTGCTGTGAGGCTCAAGGGCCTCTGCAAGGGCCGAGAGGGATTGATGCATTACAGTACAACTTAAGACAACACAAGCAAAAGAAAAAGAAACAAAACCAACACAACCATGCCAGCAGCTCTGTGAGGTAGCGGTTAGGCAGAGCGCTGCTCTGAACTAAATCACAACATCATCATGACCGTGGTTATCACTTAACAGAAAGTACAGCGGAGGCTGATGGGAATGTCACTGGTTTTGCAGGTACCCGATGATGGTACTAGAGGCCGAGTCAGGGGATCACCAAATCAATAGGATTCCTCCTCTGGATATGTGCTCCAGATGCAGCAACAGTACCCTTGCAAACAGATAGCAGAGATAGCGAAAAGGGGAGTGACAAAGTGCTGGATGTCAGGCTTTATCCCAGCAATGTATTTCCAGTGAACCAGACTACATCACAGCTAACAATAAGAAACAGCAGCAGGTCAGATTTTTGTCCAAAGAAACCGTGACTGACAAACATTAACATTCTTTGATAAATATAAATGTTCTCTTACAGTGTGAAATAAATAGCCAATTCATTCGGATAAACAGCCATACAGACAGCTGGTATGCTGAGTCAGCAAATACTTGGGCTGGGCGATATGGAGAAAATCAAGTATCATAATATTTTTGACCAGATACCTTGATATCGATACCGCAACAATATTGTAATGTTGACTATCAGTGTTTTTACAAAATATTTTCACAATGAGATTTTTGGTAAATACTCATCAGTGACGTGGATATAATGACTAACTGGGTAAAAGCAAATAATAAAACAGTTTACAAAGACAACACAAAATACAGGAAATAAGCATCTCTCAGCACAAGCTCTCATGCAACACAAACATTCTTTCATATGCATTAGACAGGTACCTATATGTTAAACATATTAACTACTCCTTTCAGGATGCAAGGTATGTGAGTGGCGATACCGCATTTGAATTATCAAGTGGAAACTTCCCTATTACATCTTTATCAATGATACAACTCAACAAACCCTCCAGGAGCACTGTGGGAAATGCAGCAATGTGGCCTGGATTCCTGCCTTCATCAGCAGAAGTAGCAGACGGACAGCGAGACCCAGACCACATTCCACATCTGGATGCGATGAGCTCTAGCCTCACCACCGACTTCCCTCCCAATACTTTCATATAACTAAGTATTGTTTCTCCTAAAACCACAGCTCCTCAGGCACACAGAGTTAGAAAACCAAGAAAATGGTTCTTTTTTGTGTCATAAACACCAATTAACCAGGTTCGTGTGTAGCTTTAAGCAATAAAAGTACAGTAGGTAACTGATTACAGCTGAAATGTTTCACTGTATGAGATGACAAACTTTTATCTTGCTTTTGATAACACAAGCTGGTTTTTTTGAGATTGTAAAATAAAGATGTTGTAAAGTTAATGAACAGATGTAAGAGACATTTGTGGTCTTAACATAATGTGATCACGGAATAACTATTTAGTTAACTCAACAGAGCAAATATCTCATGATCAAAGAAAACCAAACTTCTTATGCCAAGTAAAAAATTTAAATTGTGTACAACGAGTGCTTAAAAAATTATAATCTTTAAAGTGAGATCTGCCTTAAAACCCTTTAAAAACTAGTAATCAAATTGGAGGACTTGCTAGCAACCAAGATGACATTTTATAAACCCAATTAATAAAATATAACTGCACATTGCTTCAGGGTTAAGTGGTCTATTTAAAAATAATATCCCATAGTTAAAAACAGCAAATATGTTCAAATATCTCATTTTATTTTATTTTTGAGTTATTTACAGAAATGCAGTCTATAGAAATTAGTAAACCTTCTCATTTATTTTTACATTAAATGAAGATGACAAAACAAAACAAGATTTTATACCATGACACTGAGAAATTTGGGTTTTGAGATTCATTATAGAATTTTCAGTAAACATTAAAAATGAATTGCTAAAAGGGGTTACGGTGGTTTCAACAACTAATAAATAAATGTATGCTCCTTCTCCATTAATAACACAAATAATGTAAAGTGCATTTTGAATCAATCAAGGAGGAATTAATTGTTATGTACGCAGAGTTTATAGTGAAATATAATGTATGTCTGGTTGGCTAAAACTCACAACAAGATTTACGCAATTGCTAAATCCTGAAGAAGCTAGTGGTGGCTAGCATCGCTTTGTTTACATTAGCATGCCAGCTAATTACTTAGCTACAGAAGGAGTGCTCTGACCTGAGTGCACTGAGTAGCGACAGGAACTAAAGACAAGACCAATTAGGCTGCGGTGTCACAGTGACTCAGCTATAGAAACAACTGTCTCCTCTGGCTCTGACTGATAAAATGTCATGTGTCTTGTCTTTGCATTACTTCCATGCTTCCATGACGATGTCAGACAGGCTCATGGGAGATTTGTGATGCAACGACACAGCACATGACTCAGGAATATAGGTTAGGTTAGTAGCAATTTGAGTAAAATGTAGGTTGCTATATATCCTGTTACCTATAGAAAGTGTTTAACTTAAATTAATCCGATAAATCTCCTTGCTTTCAACATTCTGGAGGTACATTTATATTATCAGGATTGCCCGGTCATGCTCTTATGTAACTTCTATGACTATGTCCATTAGACTATGTTCTCTTGCGGCAGTCACTACTGAAAGTCTGTCTGCTCTTGACATGGGATTTCTCTCTCTCTCTCTCTCTCTCTCACAGATGGAAAACTCAAATCTAACATCTAAATCATAATATCAGCACTGCAAGAACCACACGACCAACACCGCGAAGTATCCCTGATCTGCAGAAAAAAAGAGCTGAAACTTTAAATCACTCTCTTGGGAAGAAACTTGATTATTAAGGAAAAATGTGTCTGACAAGTTCAATATTCAGCAAAAGTATTACAAATGAAACATTTTTGTTAATAACGTGGGTTGTTATTTGTTTTTGTCCACAGTGCGTTAATCTGGCAGTGTTTCTGTAGCTTCCTCCTGCTGACAGACCTTGCAAGGGAATTCACCCAACGCCCACCTTTCCGGGAATCTACTCTACACAGAAAGCTCAACATGCAAATACATCACGGCCACTGTATTCTCCCCTGCCACCTATTAGAAGGCAGCTGCTCTGTCTTCATTTACTGGGAAATTGCTGAATAAAGGTTAGACATGTTGGGACGTGTTTACAATAAAGCATTCATGTGGTTGTTTTGCTGCTCTCCTTGCTAATTTTAGTAGCTAACCTGTGTCCTAATATTTGCTCATAACATTGGTCATTTAAAGTGTTTCTGTCTTGTAATAAAGAGCTAAGTGTAAGAGAATCCTGAATACTGATTTGGTGTTTGATGTAGGGCAACAACTAACAATTATTTCCATCATTGATTGATTATTAAAGTTTATAAAATGTCAGAAATTAAGGAAAAATTCACTTCACAAGTCCTTACCCAGAGCCCTTGTTTTGCATGTCACAAGTGATAAAACTTTGTGTTTTGAGTCCTTAACTACTCCAAATTAAATGCGATTTTAAAGTTATGAACAGTTAGTATAGTCACTTCACAGCCAGCAACTATTTTTCCCACTGAAATGACAACGTTGCTAGCAGATTTGATTAGCTGAAGCTAGCTTGCTACTTAAGCTAATGTTAGCTCCGTGATTTGGTTGAAAACACTCTATCCAGCTGACTTTTTTTAATGCCAAAATAGTTCATTTTGAAATGAGAATCTTGCAAAAAGGGTGTTAAATTTGCACTTCAAGTCTAAAAACATAATATCATGCCAGAAGACTTGAGGCTAGAGCTAACAGGTCCAAGGCAAAAAGTCAGCATCCGCACCAGTTAATGATCCTGTAGAAGAAATGGAAATACTGTATAGAAAGCCTTGTTCCATTTTTGCAATGTAGAGCTAATTAATCCTAATATTAAAAATACAAAGTTAAGGAAAACCTTCTCCCTGGTATTTTGTTCTAACATAATCTTTTTCTGCTTAGCTTACATATGAAAGGACAAAGCTGCTAACGCTAGCTCTGATAGCATCCAGGAGCAGCTTGCCCACTGTGAGGAAACGCTACACAGCAGATATGCCATTTACTTTTCTAATATTACTTTTAACCCCACAATATTTAAATAACGATGTCCTTTAGTACTTTGTTACTACTGTAGGTAGTAAGCTAATAAGCTGTGCATGCTAACGTTGCAGCTTATGTTTGAACAGAAAAACACAGTTTAAGTTCTTCTTTGCAGTTTTGCTCTCTTTGTTTTTGGTTTTAGGAAGGCTAACGCAGAGGTGCCCCAATTCTTTCAGATGAAGGGCCAAAATTTATCTAGATGAAAGGCCACAGGCCAAAAATAAATTATGTTGAAGAATACAATAAATCTTGTAATTCTTACGAGGGAAGTTTATCACCACTGTGCTTTACATTGCCGTAAAACTCAGATTAAGTACTTTTTACCTGCACAAAATGTATGTTTCGTAGTCATTATGGTTAGGATTTTACAGCACTTTCCAATTGAGAGGAGCATGAGCATGCCATGTCAAATGCCATGGTGGTCCAAAACAAAGGGATCAAGGGCCAAACTATACCCGCGAGCCCCAAATTGAGCCAAAAGTCACCAGATTCATGACTCAACTGTGGCATTAGCTCACTAGTTCAATCATTACTTTGTCTTCATCCTCTCACCTGCAGAATACACTAATCTTCTCCAACATAAGCACATCTAAGTTTAAACCTCATCCTTCATTTTCACTGACTGTGACTGGAACATGCTGATTCAGAGGTACACTGTGTGGAAACTGATGAATGCTGGAGAGAATAAAACAAGTTCAGAAGAAAAGTGGGACTTCAACCGAACATATCTCCATTTGCTAAAATATACCACCCAGAGCACTATATCACTGTGACGCCCCCACCTCCTCTAAAGGGCATTATAAATATTATAAACTGTAAAGTGAAGGAGTCTTGGCACAGTCCTCAACCTTTGCAATACTAAACTTAACAATACTGTCACTGACAATCACATAATTAAAATCAAAATCAATTTGGTGATCTTACAGTCACGTGACTTTTGTTGTTGCTTTGTTTTTTGTTAAGTTTTAAAATAATCTGTTTTTCTTTCCTACATCTCACCTAAGAGGCTAAATGATTGAATTTTTATTATCCGATTTCACTGCCATCACTCATCCCTCCTTCTATGTTTAATTCCCATGCAAATAAAGCTAACCTTGAACAAAATAACAGTCTTGAAGAACCTATTATTACTCTTTCATAAGAGCCCAAATATAACATAAATCACGTATCTTTACTTTTAATGGTGTTACTGGGAACAGCCCAAAACTACAAATAATCCTGAAGTGAAAATATACAGTTTTATAACACTGCAAAACAGTGCAGTCATATGCTCTTTTAGTTAGTCTCCATTGGGTTTTTAAGATGCCAAAAGATAAAGTCAATCATTCTTGTATACTTGTAATCAATTTTCTGATCTCAAAGAATTTTTTGCTAGGAAAAAGCAAAAAAACTGCTGTTTCACCACTATCGAACCTCAATAATAAACACATTGTGTCTGTTGATAGGGCTGAAATCAATGTTATGATATCTTGAATTATGTTCCACTGTCCATTGTAAAATAACACCCTAAACACAGATGCGTTTGACTTTTAAGTCTTCTAGAAAACACATCAAGGCGCAGCAAACTCACACATTAAAGTGACACTATGTAACTTGTGAAAGAAGATATAGCATATTCTCTTACAATATATAAAGTAACATTCAAAAGCAAGAGTTTAAAATGCGTTATGAGTAGGTTTGGTATAGGTATCTAAACTGAGGGATCATATTAGCACTGCTATCCAAACATTTTGAACAATATCCATTCACCCAAAGTCATCACTGACTAAGATGACAAAGACTTAACAGGTTCAGCTTACAGACGGCGGTGTAATAACAACTCTTAATAAAATGTTTAACTTAAAGAGGAACTTCAACAATTTCACACATTGACACCCATTTACAGGTCTTGGGGAGTACTATTGCATATGTTTAAAAAGTGTGCGACTCCAGAGGAAGTTGCACCAAGTCTGATAAATTGCCTTAAGTAATGTCACTTGAGTACGCATCGGTTGGGACTGAAGACTACAAGTTTGAAAATGAAGAAAGTTTGGTGGTGTGTGGTTAGAAAGAAGTGACCTCTGTGGCTCACTCTATATCTCTGCTTGAGGCTAGTGGCTTGAGGCTACATTAGCAGCTACTACCATAACACATCTGAATCTCCCACAAACTATTGCAGTTGAATTCCATTGTGGGTAATGTAGGCGCCAGGTTCTGACAAGTAAGAAAACTGTGTTGACTAAAAACAACAATATCTTTGGTTCTATTGCATGGATTTTGATCATTTTTTTCTGTCTCTCCAAAGTCCCTCAATGTTATAAGGGTTGTCTAAATAATGTTTACAATACAAGGGCCATGCATACAGCCTTTGTTTCCAGCTCAAAAACATGACCTAGTGCACTTTTAGACGGTTTTCAGTCCAACAATCTTCCTCAAGCCAGGTTTCAAGGCCTATTCACAAATTAAATTAAAGTTGATTCTGACATTTGAGTCTGCAGGAGCTTTTGTCATTAACGTCTTCTACTGTAGCATGAAGTAGCACAAAGACAACAGTTTCCCTAAAATGTGGCTCGCGTTTTGGTGGATGTTCTCCGTCAAACCCAAGATGTTTTACAGTGTTTTTTTGTAAAGCTGCTGGCATACATGAGCAGTGTTGACTGCTGGACGTGTTGCTATTGACCATCCCAGATTCACTGAATACCACATGGAGACACTGAATGTACCAAGACACCAAACTGCTGACGCTCACAGGCTGACTCTAACCTTCAAGTGACCAGCTCCATTGGGGAAGAGTACTCCCCTTTCCTCTCCTCTCATATTCACAAGTCTATCTGAGTGAAAAAAAGCCAAGTAGGCTGGTAGTCAACTGCCATAAAGGACACAGAAAATAAAGAGAATGAGAGGAACGTTTGTGTTCATCATCAAGCCGAGATATTCAATCTGTGCTTAGTGAACAGGGAGACAGAATGGTGGGGGGTGTCCTAGATCATGTACCAATTCTGACTCATACTGGACTGCTGGACCGTAAATACTCTGGTATTTGCTAGTTCAAATTGAATGATTAGTAGTGCAATTTAGCTCTTCAGCATTAATAGTCTGGTGAATGCATACCAAACATTAGGGCCTGGTTAAGGCCATTACATGTTTGAAAAGAGGATGACCACGCACTCAGCTCCAATTATTTCATTTATCACCAACATTTTGACCACATTTTTAACCAGGTTTATAAAATATGATGATACTACTACCTTGAAAAAGACCAACTGTATTTTTCAAATTGTTATGCAGTAATTTAGCTTTGTCTGAGAGAATGAAAACAAAGTGCCATCACGTCTCATTATGGTTTGATGGCAGGAAATGTTTCAGCTATCCAAAACATCAGCAGTGAATGTTTGCTGCCAGTCTCTCTGAATCAAATACTGTTTGTATGCTCTAACTTGTGCACCGATCTAGAATGAAACAAGGAGAAATCTATCATTGAAGAAGCGGAGTCCAATTTGACAATAGACTCAACTGACCATAATGCATTGCTGTCACACAAAAATGTTGGAGTTAGAGTTACATATCTCACCTTTTTTTTCTTGCTCATTTTTATGCTGAAACTATCAAACCTACATCTGAAATGCAACAAGCTCATGCTTGTTCTCTGAGAGGTGTTGAAATGGATTATGGGGAGTGTAGGACATCCAAGATCCAGACAGAAGGTTAAAGAAGAGTTGGTGCAGTAAAACATTGCTGTCCTTCACTACTTATTAGCTCCACCAAAAACACAAATACCAGTTACCTGGGGGTGGAAACATCCTTTAAGATTTGGCAAATGTTTAAGCTTGCTATAATGTATACAACATCAAACTTTGCATCACATCTTAAAATCCCAAGCTCCAGTGGGTGGGCTTTGGTAAAACAACATGTTATGCTAAAAATACCTTGAAGCTCTGGGATCATGAATCTGTTAGATAATCCCTGGATTTGGGACAGGCATTAATCCCCCACTGGTCTATCCCATGCCTTAGCTATTGGGAAACAATATTCTAAGAACACACAACAAAGCAAACACCTAATATGGACAACCCGGAGAGAAGTTTCTAGAAGGTCTGGTTTTGATGGGGAAGCCTTCCGCCTCAGTGAGGTGAATAATGGTCAGATGTGCTCAGGGTTAATTTGGTGTCTGTGGGAGGAGGGAGGGTGTGTCTGCAGGGCCCTGGTGCAGCACACCAGACTTGACAGCTGTGTTTATATCTGAGAACAAACTGTGAAGCAACTAAAACAGGGGAAAAAGCAGACTGGATACACCCTGATGAGTTCAATGAACATGGGAAAACAGATAAAGTAAAGGCAGATAAGGCATGCATGCAGCTTTTGGTCACCCTCATATGCATGCTGACACCACACACAGCTATGACATGTATAGACAGCTGAACGTACTCGTTTTTGACGTATCTAGTCTCATGAAAGACCTTATCCAGCTGGATCACCGCCTGCCCGAGGAACACGTCCATCCCAATGAGCGCCCGGTGCATTACGATGAGGACCAGCTCGTTGCTCCCGGCTGGATAGCTGCTTCGTCCGCCGTTCTCCAGCACGCCGGGGTGCAGCTCGAACGAGCACTCCTCCCTCCACTCCGGGTCGGTGGTCTTCTCCAGCACGCAGGTCGAGTATTTCTCCTTACCCAGCTGAATGATAGTGTACACATCGCTGGTGCCGTGCTTGCCCTTGCCTCGTAAGCCCCTGCCTCTCAGCACCGTCACCTGGACGTGTGTCGGTAACCATTTCTGGTCTTCCTCTACGGTTAGCGAGGACATGTCCCCCTCCAGACAGACAGACAGACAGACCGACCGACCGTCCGTCCTGCCGCGCACACCGCGATGAGGCGAGGCAACCAGGGATAGGTGCTAGTGGTGTCCGCCGCTTCCTCCCTGCTCTGGCTGTGCAGTCACATCAGCTCCGGGGTCGGCGGGCGGTGCCGCATTATGGCTGTCTGTCGTCTCTGCAAAGTTGCCGGGTTGTTTTGTGCCCTGGCTGGCTGCTCCCCGAGTTTCGCACCAGTGTGTTCTGCGGCTGCAGCAGCGTCCGTCCCCGCACGGCGTGTCTCTGCCTCTCTCCTGCCGCCGTGCCGTACGGGCCTCTCTGCGGGCAGCGACGTCACGCCTCTATCCTCCTTCTGCAGGACGAGGAAGTTCAACTCTGACAACACAACACATGGGCTGCATGTACAAAGACTACACGAGCCTGCCCTGTGCTGGTATGTAGGGTGTGATATTTCAACCGAATCAAGTCCACTCCTCTAAAAGAATGTCAAACTCGCCTCTTTTTGGCTGTGATGACTGTCTACACCGCTGACACCCTGATGGAGGCCTCTTAGCTATAAAAACATTCTTTTGAGAACTCAACTTTTGAATATAAGCAAAATTAGGTTGCTTAAAGTCATTTTTAAGCAACATAATAGGCTTACAAAGCCTACCTCCCACAGATTTACACTTCAATTGTTATTTAACATCTGAACCTGTAAGAAATTGTAGCCTACTTTAGTGATTACTAAACATCAGAAAACTTTGAAAAATGCCCAGGTGTCTTGTTCCATCCAACCAACAGTCTAAGACCTAAATACATTACATTCACAATGCTAAAATTTAATGTAGACCTGTTCCAGAAAAGCCAAAAGGAACAACCTTTGTCTCTGAATTGACCTGTGATTGACCAAAGTCTTCCATGATGGCTAAATATTCTGACTCTGAATAAGGAGCCAAATGAGGTGCAGAAGTCTAGTTTTATCTCAGGCTGCTTACATTACACTTTACAATATGCTGAAAGATTATTTTGGATGTTTTGCAAAACAAAACAGCCATAATATTCTACCTACCACAACTTTAAGATGCTGGAATCAACAAACATTTGGCCTTTTTTTTTGTTTAAAAGTGACTTCAATGATTTATCAATAATGTAGATTCATTCTTTGTCTGTCTAATCTTATAACCTGTGAAACCTAATTTGTACATTAGTGCACATCATTTACAAGATAGTACATTATTATATATTGTTATTTATTTTACATTTATTTTTTTATCTTTATAATACATACTGTGTGTATATGTTTATACTTATATTGTTTATATTCTCTTTATCCTTCTTATATTTAGAGAATGTGTGACATGCACCAACAACACCATGACAAATTCTTTGTATGTATAAAAAACGTACTTGGCAATAATGGAAATGGCTTGAAAACTGGCAGTTTTATTTTACAAACCATTCCCAACTTAGGGTCCACTTGATAGCTTTTCCCAGAGCTTTCAACCACGTGATCTATTAGTATCAGTTGATGATGTTTGCTCAGTTGTCATGGAAATGGATCTGTTGACATGTATGCTCGGTAGCTGTGCTTTTAGACTTCTTTTCTATGTGGGGCTTAGAGTAAGGCATGCAAGTTCATTCTTGACAAAGAACTTAATTCAAGGCCCACTTACTGGCTTTTAACTGTATAGACTTATTCAACAGTTTCACTGCCTCTTCATTTGGATATTTTAGTGAGACCATTATAACCTTTAGCGATCCTGATCTATCCACTTTAGAGGTTAAATTGCCCTTTTTAAAGCCACGTAATCCCATCAGCCAGCCATGGAATCGGTGCAGTCCTTGTTGTCTAAGAGTGCACTAACATTTAAAATACTTAAACTGGCGTATATGTGGAGATTGAATGCAGAGGTGCACCCTAAAGCCACGCCAATGGGTCAGATGTCCCTAGCAGAGTAATTGGCGGCCATTTGGAGCCTTGTTAAGGCTTGGCTGGATCTTCCACACATGACAATCACATAACAAACACACATTAGTGCTTTGCTAAAAGGCTCTTTGGCAAAGGAAACCTTTCAAAATAAACTATTCTGATAATCCTCCACACTACGAGTAACCTTCTCTACCTGCTTCCCAAAAATCAGTGCCGAATAATTATAAATCCTTATAAATCCTTTTTCCCTGTTATTAAAATATGTCTCATTTCATGCCATCATGTTTTATATTGGAACCTATTCCAAATGGTTTCCCATTGATTCTTGATTGTACCACATTTGTAAGTTGCTTTGGACAAAATCATCTTCCAAATGAATACTATAAATGTAAAAATGTAAACCAAATAGCAGAATGTGAAGTTACAAGTCTGCATTTGCTGTTGTATAGAGCAGTCAGTTGTTTTCTTGCCTTGCTTTCATACTTTTATGTGGCATTTATAACCATGCGTCACTCATCATGGATGGCAAGTTCGTTCTGTCAGCCCACCATTTTAGTCCAGACTGAAATATTTCACTACTATTATTTGATGGATTGTTGTAATATTTAGTGCAGACATTCATGGTTCCTAGGGGATGAATCCTAATGACTCTAGTGATCCCCTGATGTCTCCTCGCGCCACCGCAAGTGTCATATTTGTGGCTTTGAATGAAATGTCTTGATAAGTATTGGATGACTTGCCATAAACTCAGGTACAGACATTCATGTTTCCCTCAGGATGAATTGTAATTACTTTGGTCAACCTTTAACGTTTCCTCTAGTGCCACCATAAATTCAAAATTTCTTCAAATTTTCAGTCCAACTATCACAACAAATTAAACTCCCACCAGCCTCAGTCATAGTGCTAATAGTGCTAGTAACCGAATGTTAGCATGCTAACAATGTAAACTAACACGGTGAACCTACTAAACGTTAGCCAGTTAACATTGTCATTGTGAGTATGCTAGCATGCTAATTTTAGCATTTAGCTTGTATCATCAAAAGTTTTGTTGTTACTTACATTATTACTTAGAATTCCTCATGGGGGCGACATAAACTAGGAACTATAGCTTTAAGGGCCGGACCAACGCAGTTTTTGTATGCCTTGTTTTAGTCTGGTGCTAGTTAGCTTAGCGTAGTGAATGGAATCCTATGTTTCCGGTTAGCATGTAGTAATAAAAGTGAGGCAACAAAAAACAACAACCTAATTACTTCTTGTGGCCTGTGTATTCATAACGAGTACAAATAGCAATGCAGATTAAGACTAGACGATTTCCTAGGCAGATATTGATTTGGGACAGTGCTTCGGCTGTCCTTCCACACAATATAGTCCCAAATCAATATCTACCTAGGAAATCATCTAGTCTTCATTTTGGTTGTGGATTTGAGCTGGTTCATGACAATAACGTATAACCTGTTAGTTGTTTTCCTTTGTGAAGCACCGTAGAAAGAGCTCTACAGTTTGATATTCTATCATTATTATCATATAGGCTGATGTTTATGATTTATATAGTGCAGGGGGGTTAATGGGAATCTGTGAAGCCTGATAAGACAGTCATTTGCACCACTTTCTTAGTCAGCGCTGCAGGCAGGACTTTCCAAACTAAAACAGCAAAGATTGTGACATTTAGTCAACCCCAGTATATCTGGCTGATATTTTTGGCACATCCTGCTAGTGGTTTCGCAGGACGGTTTCACCAAATGTTTCCAGGAAATTATAGCAAAACATTATGATCGCAGATTATCGCATATTGTAGGATGTTTTTAAATATTCATGTATCGGAACAGATGCTGCTGTTTTTCTGAAAATTGAGCTATCTGTCAGTAATGCCTTATGTTTGTTACATGTTTAATTTGCTTGTAGTGTCCTTGTGGCTGCTCATGTCATTTGTAAAGCAGGTTTCTTTTATCTTTTGCATACTTGTAGTATTCTTCCTCTTTGTTTTGTTTTCATCCCTTGTTTCCCTCCTCCCAGCTGTCATTTTGTTCCCAGTTGACTTGCTTTCTTCAGTCTGTCTGAACTGATTTGACCTGCTGCTGTGAAAGGCATGGTATGACCCGGGGCGTGAGAGGTTACGTCTGCCTGAGAGTGACTGATGGGAGGACTGGGCCAGATAATGTTGCTGCTGGCGCTGGTGATGTAGTGTCGAACTGTGCACAGTTTACATGTGAGAAAATCCATAAATCAAATGAAGCATTTGCTGTTGCCTGGCTCGGTGACAGTGGATGCTGGCCTTAGCTTTACGTCTTTTTATTGACCAGCAAGTGAAAGGGATCATTCATTTAGGTTAGAAGTACTTATTTGTTAGTTCACATGGCTTAAAGGTATTTGTATCCTTTCTTTCTACAGTATCTGTGATTCACATCATCATTGTCCCACAGGCAGACCATAGTGCAGCTCAGGAGCACTTAAGGTTTACCACCCTGCCCAAAGGTACTTCAGCAGTGTTGTGAGGCACTGAAAACAATGCTACATTCATTAACTGTAAGAAATATAAATTATTTTATTTCTTTGGTTAAAAAAAAAAAAATCTGATATCCACTCTATTATAGTCAATAGAGTTCAATTTTTATCTTTCAATTAGACAATTAATGAATTCATGAGTCTATTTTCTTGACTACATTTTGGTAGGAATATAGACAAATCAAACAAGTTTGCACACAAAGACACAGTTGTTCCCAAAGGCAGCCAAGATAAGATATAAGATAAGATGATTTGTCAACACTAAAACACTAATAATTCCTTCAAAAACAAGAATACACACATAAAAATAACCTGGGTTGGGTAGTAGTGTACAAATATAATAATAATAAAAATATAACTGAAAGGGACATGTACTTTTTTACTCTAATACCTTACGTAGGGCTACATTTAGTTGTTTTTGTACTTTTAAGTCAAATTTTGAATGCAGGACCTTTACTTGTAACAGAGTAGGCTATTTTTACTGAGCGGTATTGTTACTTTTACCTAAAGGTTAACACCATCTCAATTAAGAATTCCATTATGTTATTCCCATGGCCTAAGGAAGCTCAGTCAATATCTGTGAACATGAGATACTGTCATCAAGTAGTCTGGAGCTGCTTCAGAGACAATAATTGGGAGAGACACAACACAATTTGAGATTAGAATTTTAACCATTTAGTTTTGGGATGTTTTCTAATATAGACCATTGGAATAGCATGGATGAATTTGAAAACGGGAATAGTTAAAAGGTGAGTGCCTGCTTCCTCTCCTGTCGATGAATGCTTTGTGTGACTGAATTGTCTTGTGATGTTTTCTTTATGTAACTTGTTCTCAGGTTTCTTCCGCAAAATGAGACTTCCTGAATAAATCAAACTTAACCACAGCTACATCAAACAGTTACACATTTTCATACCTGAAAGCTTCCTGCATGGCACTGCGCAGCTCCATTAATGCAGGTGTAGACAAAGTCCATACTGGTAACTGCCGCCCACATATGAAACATGGCATTATGGGCCAATTTGTGCTGACAGGAAGAAGATTTTCTTTCTTTGAGGGTATTTTGACAGAAGCACTTGAGATTTTACACTCAGGTAAAGACCGAGTAAACAGGCTGATCTCTGAAGTAGCAACCAAGGCGAGGGAGGCACTTAACAAATCTTTGTATCCATGAAATTTGAAGTGCAGGGAGAGTTTTTAGTCCAAAAATGTGGGTGATACAGCAGTCGGTATTTCTTCATATCTGACTAAAACTCCTCCTTCCCACTCCTTCATTTCTTTCCATCAACAAACCTCCACAAACACTCGTCCTTGCTGTCCTCTCATTGGCTTATTTCCACCTCCAACGAGTATTTAATATTTGCTGTACAAAGAAGGACTATGCCAAATACAGTAAAACCATAAGAAAGTTTAATGTGGGAGAACCTTTTGGATTGTAATATTCCCACACGTCCAGCATATCGCCTCCCTCAACGTTTTATTCATCCACCTGTGGTCACATTATTTCAGATAGAAGGACTCGCTCCATGATGTTTCATGGGAAGTTAATTTCAGTGGAAACAGTAATGAGGTTTGAGAATAAATAAGGTCTGAAATAGTGTATTCAAATGTGGAAGGAACATCTCTCTGATTTATGGTCCAATCTTAGTTATGAGTTGGAAGATGTCACAGAAATATTTTAGCGTTGGCAAGATGGAGTTTGGGCTGTGGAAAGATGGGATTTTGGGCAAAGTGACGAGGCAGGTTAGGTTGGTAGAAGTCCAGGCGTCATGGTTGTTACGTCCAGACTCGCATCAAACAGGTTAAGCACATATATCTTAATGTTGTGTTTTTTATCTCACTCGTCTCGGACTAACAGTTGGAAGGGAAGGAAAATGTGGGACGATTTTTTCGAGTGTGTATTTTATTATACCTTTTGTGTCTAAACTGTAAAAACTAAGCTAAAAAAAAAACTAACATGCAAAAGTGTCTGGCCTCAGTGTGACTACGTCATATAAATCCCTGTGCTGTATCCATGCAAATCAAAACACAGTTAATGTGCAGGAATGGCTGACACGCTTTGCATGAATTATGAAGGCTCACGTAGGTTTTACCCCCACAGCCGAGAGATTTGATAGACACTTGGAAGAAAACACCTATATTACATGTGTTTTATTTATTTTTTTGACTTTATTCTTCTTCATCTTTCTTTCACTGCTGCATTCCCAATCCTGTAAACACAAGTTCTCCAGTTTGCAGTCAGAAGTGGGTTGCACAGACACCAGCTGAGGCATACAGCGCCCTCTGTTGGGCATCACCGGCCACAACAGTTAGAAGTTTCACTCAAACACTCTGTTTGGCAATGTGGACATTACAGTTTTTGCATATTGCTTACACACTGAAAACAAAAGTATTACACAATTATCACAACCTTACACTCAAGGAGCAGAACATTGGCCCAGATGTGCACCGCTATAAGCACAATGTCAGCTTCACACTTTTGGCAAAACAATACACACAGTGATTTGCAAAACCCTAAACACACTTGTATACATTAGACACAGAAGTATATCATGATGTCACTTCCTTGCAATTCCAAAGCATTGACTGTCAAATGACCTATGAGCCAATCTGTGAAACACAGCCATCAGGTGAGTAAACACATGATTGCTTAATCGTAGAATCAGGTTTAAGCACTATATAAAATGGAACAGGTAAGTCTAGTATTTTTTTTTTCTGTAATTGTAACCTGTACTGGATACAGTATTTTATATTTGTATGTTGTTATGCACACTACTGTAGTAGCTTTATAAAAACTGGACATGTTTTCTTGTTGATTCTCCATGTTGACATGTTGGCTGATTTGGGGATATGGAGAGAAATAAATGATCTTTTCCTCAGTCTGCAGCATTGGTCTTTTTTTTTTATTGCTTAAGCTCTATTTTTAAAAACAGGGACCTTTTTTTAAAACATTACGCACAATTACCACAACCTCACACCCAATCAACACCCCCGACCCTTTGCAAAATGAAACACTCTGTAGACTGTAGACTCATTTATTATTGTATATTGTTTCATATGACTTACTTCTTTTCGAACCAGCTACACATTGCTGTTGCTAAACTAAAACACTTTTAGCAATTCTACTTCCCAGTGATTATAGTAAAGTGAATGAAGTACACAGAGAAAGTGCAAATATACAATAAGTTCACCAAACACTACACAAGACCAGTGCTAGAGGAAAAGATCATTTATTTTTCTCCATTTACCCAAATCAGTCAACATGTCAACATGGAGGATCATAACAGTTTTCATAGATCTACTACAGTAGTGTGCATAACACTGACAACAACAAAGTACAGGTTACAATCACAGAAGAAAAAAAAACTATCTGAAAATACACTACAGAAAATACTAGACTGCTTCATTTTTAACAGTGCTTAAACCTGATTGGTGTGTCTACAATTTAACAATTATGTCACATTTTACTGCTGGACATACAATGTCTCTCACTCAACTAAAATGTGTGTGTGTGTGTGTTGTATACATGACCATTAAGACTTTTAAACTATAGTTGTGGTAAACACGTCTTTAACTCCAAATGAAAGGATAGCGCAGAGAAACTTTCCGCCTCTGTGGTGTCAAACTCTGCACGTCTACATCGTTCTGCACAGTATACAAATCCATCGCTGATGGGTTAGAGAAGTTAGATTGCATGATACTGAATAGCTAATAACGGACACTGTGAAGTTTATCATTTTCCATGATAAAGGGACAAATTGCCTATTATTTCCAAATATGCCAAAGGCCAACATGAAGGTTTTAAGGCCACCTAGCATTCCTCGACGTCCTCTAATCACACTATTTGAGAGCCATAAAGGCATCTAAAAGGCTCTAAATGAGGGGCTGCAATGTTTAGCAATATTGTTTTACAAACTAATCTGTCCAATTAAGATATTATCCCCACCAATCATGAAGACGACAGAGAGATCTCTATAGAAAGCCCCGCGAAGAGCTCAGGGCCTCATCAAAGACAGATTCCTCATCTATTCTGGGAGCCGAGCTGCCAATCATCCCCTCATCAGGCTCACAGATTCATATCGCAACAGCTGTTACATAACCACAGCTAATCCACATGTAAGATGAATACATATACACACACATACATACACACACATATAAACACTCTGGTAGACAATAAGGGCCAGCAGCTGCCACACACACACACACACACATACACACACACTTTCTGTGGAGCCAAGAGAAACTGATAGACCAGGCCCTGAGATGGAGCCAGTTCAAGCACCGGAGTGCAAATGGCCTACTTAGAGTTTAAACTGGGTAATTAGAAACCTAATCAGGGCTCACTTTCTCACCCCAGATAAAGACGATGAAATGCTTCTGTCCTCGTACGTGACCCTCACACCGACACTGATTCACGGGGCCTAAAACTGCAACGACCGCCTGTAAACACACCAGCACTATATCGGAAATATATTGTGCGATACGAGAATCGATACGCTGGCGTCAACTATCGATATTTCAATAAATGAAATAAGGCGCTCTGAATAGAGTTCCTGGTCCCAGCGTGGCTGCTGCATGGCTACTTGTGGCATAAACGAGGGAAACTTGAAGATAAGTTAACAAATAGGAAGAGGTTCTTAACGGGACGGGGGACAGCAGTTTGAGGATGATAACAGATGGCCCAGCTACGTTTAAGTCCAAAATGTGGACCCACAGTTGCTCTATAGTTGCGTCATTGTTGTGCGGCAGAATTGTGTTTTCTAACAGTTTGGACTTGCACTGAATGAAGAGAAACCCCACATTTGTATTTAGGGTTAAAAAAAATTTCGATTGCTAAACACTAGTGGTCACAACTGAAGCCACATGTGCGAAACTCTAACTACAGTCCGCACTAACAACAGTCACCCGAGCTAAACAGTTCACATCAGCTGCAAAACTCATTCCAAGCAACACAACTCTTAACACACGTCTCAAAACAGGCTCAGTGCAGCAAGACACTATGAACAACCCTCACTGAGATAACACACACACAGCCACTCCGAACACACAGAGTAAAAACACTAGCATCAGCCACCAATACAGAAAATACTAACTTTCTTATCTTTACAGTTGGAACACTACACAATAGTTTCTTTGAAGAAAAGATATAGATTTTATGTAATATACCAATTTTTATGTACGCTAAACAAGAAGGAATGAAAATCAGCAGTTTGCTTCAATATAGTATTTTGTCTGTTATTTATGGAATTACTGGGAATAAAAACTAAAGTTACATAACAGTAATAAAGAATAGTTTGACTAATTCTGCCTCTCTCCAGCATCATGCAGCAAGTTTTCATCATCACGTTGGATGTCTGCATCATCTCTAAATACTAATGAATGTTGTGTTCACATTGCTTTCACCTCCATTACCTTCTGGAAAAACATGAAGTTCACAGTTTTACTATAGTAAAGGTAGTGTTTTTCACTTTTTTATAGCTGTGTATATAACCTCAGACATCTTACCTGGACATGTTGGCATCTTTGCTCCTTTTCCTGTTTCTCTCAAACAGTACAGTGGATAATTGTATACTATAATTCTTATTTTGTATATAAATATCGTATCTGTTCACTAACTAGTAGTGACAGCAGTGTGTTAGCATTTGAACAAAGTGCTGTAAATCCACAGTGTTGTGCATGTTGTGGTTAAAGTCATGGGAGAAGTGTGTAGAGATTTGAAAACTGTGTTCTAGCGATGAAAAAGGAACTAGAGTTTGGTCCACATGAACTGCTGCTGTGCAGACTGAGTTTTGCACACGTTACTCCAGCTGTGACCACTGGTGTTTAGCATTAAAAAAAAACTGTAAAGCGATATTGTGATGTATCATTGTAAGATTGTCTAGCAATATATTGATTATGGCAGAATTGCTGTATCGGGATATTATCAGTATTGTGAGCCATGTGTGTATGCATAGACATACACACTCATGCCAGTTTATTAGGTAGGTGATTGCATGCCCTCCTGTCTGTCATATCCCACTGCTGGAGAGCAGCAGCTGTTACTGAGCACTGCATAGTGGTGATACTGGTGTTACTGGGCTTTATGTAAACCCAAATATTTAGACTGTGTGCAGGAGATCAGGTATCTGCAGGACCATAATGAGTTTTTATCTGGACTGAACAGGAGAATCATGGAGCGAGGACTCTGATGAAGAACTGAACTAAAGTCCTTCAAAAGCTTCTGAATAGCATGTTCAGTCATTTCTTTTTATATGGCCTTTTTTTTAAATTTGCTCAATGAAATATCAGCAGCTAAATATGGACAACAAAAAACATTTCTTTCTGATTCATATTGTCTTCTGCACACAAAGTATACATAAAATCCCAGTCAGAGTAAAAAAAACACACCCAAACATTTGAAAATTCTCATTATTTTATCAACCAAGGACACAAGGAAGGATTTTGTTTGTCAAAATAAAGGTAACTAATTGTTTACCAGCTAACCAATCAAAATAAAAAAAACTTACCTGTACACAGAGACAAGTCACTTCTGCACGGAAAACAGCAACCCACATATTCTTTTTTGTATGTTTCGTATACTTTGAGGAGTGTACTGATGCCTGTTCATGTTTCAGTAGACAAGGAAGAAATGTGGTAACATACATGATCAGCTTCACCAATGTTTTTTTTTTCCCATGAGGTTATTATTCATTAATGTCAGGAAAGAAGATTTGAATCAGAATCCGCTTTAATGGCCATGTAGCCTAAGTGTGAACGCAGCAGCAGACCCCCAGCCCGCCCTGCATGCTGCTGCGTTCAGGTGTACCTTCCAAGATGAGGCTGGATGCAATGAGGGAAACCTTGGACGTACGTTGTTGGTATAACGTCCAGAAGCAGTTTCCACAACAGAGAGTACAAGGAGAATAAACATGCATGGATGGTTTGTATATTTTCCAAATATCACCATATTGCATTCAGTTTAACCTATGCAATAACTGGCTATAAAGGCCTTGACAGGCAGACCTCATCAGCAGGAAACCCTGTAACAAGACCCTGCATCACATTAGTAAGCTGCTCCTATTGCATATACATATTCTGTCAGCATTTCATCAGAACAATGTTCATCTGCAAAATCTTCCCTGGCAACATTTTGGACATTGGTGTTTTTGTATCGTTTCTATTTTTACTTCTATGCTTACATTTATTTTAAGTTTTTGTTTTGTCTTTTTTTTTTTTGCAAGCCTATTCTATTTATTAGTCTAATGAATTGCCAATAACCTACAGACTAATATTCCTGTAAATTGCTTTGTGTTGACAGTAACATAAAAGAAGAGAAGAGTCAAGTTTCTTGTAGGCCTATGTGTTCACATAATTGGCCAGTAAAGCTGATTCTGATTCATATAGGCGTAATAAACAGGAGGAAACTCATATTTCCGAGAGCCCCTGGACGCAGCGTGCCTCCCGCGGCCGGCAGACAGGTCCGCGGTGAACAGCTGGCACAGAGCGCCGTGTTTTTCTATGCGCTCTCAATAATACGGTGTTGGTTTACCAGCTCTGGGGGAATGTGGGCTCTCCCTTTGTAACGCTTAACCAGCGACTTAGTGCTCTTTGTCCGATTTATATTTTAATTATCTGCTAAACTGCGGCTGAGGGCCATGTGGGAAAGAGCCGAGAACTGACCCCAGCAGCTGTCAATCACCCAGCAAGGAGGGGGACCACATGCACGTTATTTAACAAAAAAAAAAAAAAATCAGGTCCTGCAGGCTTTATTTCATTTCAAAACCAGGGAATGCAGAAGCACATATTTTCTACTATAATAGTTGTAGAGGAAGTATTCAGATATTTTACTTGAATGTAGAAAAGTAAAAGTAGCAATAGGGCTACACTATTGTGTAAACCTATTCAGTTACAAGTAACTGCATTCAAAATCTTACTCAAGTAGCCTAAAAGTCCAAAAGCATCAAAATATAAAAGAACATTTTAGAATCACGTGGCCTATATTATTGGATTGTATTAATGATGGAATAATGCTTCACTTTAATCACTTTATCACCATGCAGCTGGTAAAGATGGGGCTCATTTTAATAACTTTATATCCTGCTGGGTAGGCTACATCATCATTTATTAGTTGATTTATGTTTTGTATCTGAATCTGAACAGTAGCTAAAGCTGTGAGACAAATGTAGTGAAGTAGAATATTAACCTTGGAGATTGAAGTAGGCCTATAAAGAAGCAAAAAATGGAAATATTCAAGTAATGTACAAGTACCTCAAAATTGTACTTAAGTATAGTATTTGAGTAAATGCATTTAGTGGAGCTCCACCACTGAATAATACTGGGTTTCCCCCCAAATCAGGAATGTGGTGATAATGTGAAGATCTGTGTAAATAAGTTTGCTTTTGACGCCATCTGTTGGTCAGGAAATCAGCTCTGCAGAACACACTCCTGACACATGTTGGCAACAAGCCATGAAGCCTCTTTAAGACAATAATCAAATTCATGTCATTCATGGATATATTAGTACTTGTTACATTATGAATTATGTTCTTGTTGTGACTAAGGACAATCTCCTCACAGACAGGTCAAATTAGCTGTCCCAGAAGCAGCCAATCAATGCTCTCAATTTGTCTTTTCTACATGTTTGACAAAGTGTCTAATCTCCAAATCACATTTCCTCCTTAGAAAAAGATATACAAATCCTCCTCATTCCTACTTAGTAATTGTACAATAATTCAGGTTGAAGAGATATTTTCCAGTTACAATAAAGTGTTGTTTTGGAATAAACATGTAAGATTTCCATCATAAAAACAATACTGGCAGCTACTTTTAAACAAAAGTGATATGCTTGAAGTGAAAAATAGAAGTGATCCCTTGACTATTTATGTATATGGGAATCTACAGACGTGCTCAAATTTGTATTTAGAATGCACAATTTTCTCTGAAATAACTTCCATCCACCATTATTTATTCCATATTTAATAGAAATCAGACTTTGCTTGACATTTGTCAATATGCATTTTAGCAAATTCCAGTCTGGCTTTTTGTTTTTCTTTCAAAAGTGGAGTCCTGTCTTCTTCCATGGAGCTCAAAAGCGACGGATGGTGCGATCAGAAACTGACGTACCTTCACCTTGGAGTTCAGCTTGTATCTCTTTGGCAGTTATCCTTGGTTCTTTTTCTACCATTCGCACTATCCTTCTGTTCAATCTGGGGTCGATTTTCACGCCCAGGAGGTTACAGTTCCATGGACCTTAAACTTCTTAATAATATTTGCAACTGTTGTCACAGGAACATCAAGCTGCTTGGAGATGGTCTTGTAGCCTTTACCTTTACCATGCTTGTCTATTATTTTCTTTCTGATCTCCTCAGACAACTCTCTCCTTTGCTTTCTCTGGTCCATGTTCAGTGTGGTGCACACAATGATACCAAACAGCACAGTGACTACTTTTCTCCATTTAAATAGGCTGAATGACTGATTACAAGATTGGAGACATGTGATACTAATTAAAGAAACTAATTAGTTTGAAATATCACTATAATCCAATTATTTATTATCTTTTCAAGTACCAACAAATGTGTCCAGGCCATTTTAGAATATCTTTGTAGAATAAGCAATAATTCATCTCTTTTCACAGCTTCTTTACTTTATTCTATGACATACCAAAGGCATGCAAGTATACATGATAAAATAGCTTTTAATTTCATCACTTTTCAGGAGGAATGAAGCATTATTTCAATGAGCTGTAAGGGTACCAACAAATTTGAGCACATCTGTATTTCAGCCATTCTGGCTCAGAGTTATGGAAGTCCTGGGTGGATGTTTGGGTTCAGTTAGTCTCACATTGCCAGACCTATGTCCACAGCGCACAGTGATCCCTTTGACTCCTTATTTATGGTTCCGGTACCTGTTACAATGGTGTGATAAGAGCCTCCAGACATATTCTGAAGCAGATTTGAAAGATTGGGTAAAGACATAAAGCTGACGAGCGTGCCGTATATCTGATGATTTGTTTTATTTTTTTATTTTATTGGGGACAGGGTCTCTCACTACCTGCTTGATTTATTTATTGTGGTCATGTATTATTGCACAAACACTTTGCAGCTCTTTTAATTTTAAAACCAATATTTCTCACATCATTTATATTGTGAACTTCTATTTTACACCTGACTTTTGAAGATTTCTTTCTTTTTCAATTAACCAAACTCCTAAGTCAAATTCCTTATATGTCAAATGTTTTTGAGAAATAAATCGGTTTGTGATTCATTTTTTTTACTCATGTCCTGTTATCGTGTCCACTCCTGAAAGATTTTATTATTGCCATTATAAACCACATCTTTCTAAATATATATACAAATATTTCTAAAACACATTTGTCATTCCCCATCCCCTCCTTTGCTGTTACATAATACGTCTCAGCCTCCACAGACGACCAACAATCATCTCAGTAGCAGCTAATAAGAGATCAAAACGTAGGGGAAACAAAGACGAGAAGAAATGGAAATCTCAGTCGGAGGAAGGCTCAGAGGAAGCCCTCTCCTGCTGTCTGCTTGTCTGTGCTGAATATTAAGTGACGGCCGGATGATTTGTCCTTGTGTTTGCCCTCCTCTGATACTTCCTCTCTGGGCGTCACATCCCCCATGAAGAGGCTAATCTGCTCCCAGCGGGACTCCTCCCAATGAAGAGCTGAGAAAAAACACTCAGACATACAAGCTATTGTCCCCCCCCAGTCAATACAGAGTAGATCAGTCAGCCTTTTACATCAGCAGGGAGCAACACAGTTCTTACTATATTTAACATTTAAGCTCATATATTGTTGTGACATTTAGTGCTAGTTTTGCATGATCATAACAACAGATCTGTACCTTCATTTGTGTTGTTGCATGGATCTATTTACAGTGTCTACTCAAGCAGGCAGGATGAGTGAAGTAAGTCATACAAAACATGGGACTATGTTGCTTAATTTGACCATTTCATGCCAAAAAAAGCCTGCTAAAATACATACATATTCATATTTTGTAGATTAGAGAAACAAAAACGGCCTTTAGTCACAGCTGAAACCACAGGCTTGTGCAGGCTGGATACACAAAATTAACCCAAAAAGTGAAAAAAACATTGGTTCACAGTAAGAAGCATGTCTGTTGATGATGTTTCTTATTGTAACTGATAACTGGGAAATATAAACAACCTGAGTTTACGCTGAGAAATGTCATAATTCAGCTACAGAGGGGTTTTTATACATTCACTATTTTACTATACTATATACTATATACTACTATAAGAGAAAATCCATTTTAGACAAGAAAACCCAACGGCAGCCTCAAAAGACCAGAATGCAATACATCTACAAGAAAGATTTTATTTTGAAAAGTAAGCAACATTTTTTGGATTAGAAAAGCTCTCAGCACTCTCCTGAACACCCAGGACTATATGCAACATGTATGTTTCCATTTGTTCTGTAGACAAAAGGCAACTTGGGAGATGTAGTTAATGTAAAATAGTACATGAGGTCGAAAGAATGTACACTTCACCTTGAAATATCATGTTATACAGACACTTAATAGCATCAACAACACACACATTAACAGGCTTGGATCTGCAGCTATTCTAGATTTATTTCTGAATTGTCTTATTCCCTTCAAACTGTTGTTTTTTGACCCACATGAGCAACAAACCAAGACTTTATTTCTATCTGGTGAGTCTGTGGTCACCAACAAGCCCAAGAAGATGTCATTTGTTTCAGCTTTATCAAGAAAACATGTAGAGAGCGAGCAGCCTCCTTGCAGTCTTTAGGGGATTGAACTAATACAGTGGAACAAAAGAGAGAAGCAGATCTAAAGTGGAGTGAGTTTAATGGAGCCCGGCTCACTGTTTGATGTCCCCGGGGAACGCACAAATCATGTAAGCCCCCTGTAATTTACTGTTTGGGGTTGCCTGGGTAGGGATAATTCCCATGAGGACCTTGTCCCAGTGTGTTTATAAAGTCTGGATTTGTAAAGCTGCTCTCGCTGACCCCTGCAGGTCAGGAGGGCAGAAGAGCAGCGAGACCCTCCACAGGACTGAGTACGAGTGTGTGTGTGTGTGTGTGTGTGTGTCTGGATTAGATAAATGCCTGGAGAAAGAGACAGATTGCTGGAAACACTTCACATACAGGGAATAACAATTATTTTAGCAGACATTTAAGGAACAATTTGTGACATTTTCATGTAAGTAAATGTCTCTTCATGTAAGTAAACGTCTCTTCATGTATGTAAATGTCTCTTCATGTATGTAAATGTCTCTGTAAATGTCTCTTCATGTACGTAAATGTCTCTTCATGTACGTAGATGTCTCTTCATGTATGCAAATGTCTCTTCGTGTCAGTTAATGTCTCTTCATGTAGGTAAATGTCTCTTCATGTAGGTAAATGTCGCTTCATATAAGTAAATGTCTCTTTGTGTAAGTTAATGTCTATTCATATTAGTAAATGTCTCTTCATGTACGTAAATGTCTCTTCATGTACGTAAATGTCTCTTCATGTACGTAAATGTCTCTTTGTGTATGCAAATGTCTCTTTGTGTCAGTTAATGTCTTTTCAGTTAAGTAAATGTCTCTTTGTGTAAGTTAATGTCTATTCATATTAGTAAATGTCTCTTCATGTCTGTCTCTGTCCCATCCCCCGGACTTTGAGGGGCGTCCAGACGTGCCAGAGGAGTCACGGCGGTTCTTAACTGTCACGGTCAACTCCTCGGTGCAGGAGAAAGGGAAGGTCAGGATTAAGAGGGACTGTTTGTTCACTGAGGCCCTCCGTAGCCTTCAACCTGCCCTCCAACACTGACACACTGACCACTGCTATTCATGCCAAACCCCCCTTTATATCACACATTCAGAGTATTGTGATCTTCATGCAATGTCTCTTCATATAAGTGAATCAAAAAATCAAAAGAATCAAAGGAAAAGATGTCACAGTTCCGTTAACGCTGTTTAATTGACAGGTGATCTCTGCAGGGCAGGAAAATAGACAATAAACCAAATAAACATATGCATAAGTGACAACACCATGAGCCCATCATACATGTCTCTCCCCAGCACAAAGCTTCTTAGGACCCCCCCCACAGAGCTCAGGTACTTCCCTCCATTTTCTAGTGCAGACACCCAACCTGGCTAACCGTTTACATGACATTGTTTTTCAAACGCCGTCATCCTAGCCATCTCCCAAGCCCACTTCTGGATTGACGGCAACGCTTCATTCATCCACCCTCTTACAGTTTTTTTGGAATGCTAAACACCAGTGGGCACAACTGGAGTAACGTGTGCAAAACTCTAACTACAGTCTGCACAGCAGCAGTTCATGTGGACCAAACTCTAGTTCCTTTTTCATCGCTAGAACACAGTTTTCAAATCTCTACACACTTCTCCCATGACTTTAACCACAACATGCACAACACTGTGGATTTACAGCACTTTGTTCAAATGCTAACACACTGCTGTCACTACTAGTTAGTGAACAGATACAGTATTTATATACAAAATAAGAATTACAGTAAACAATTATCCACTGTACTGTTTGAGAGAAACAGGTAAAAGAGCAAAGATGCCAACATGTCCAGGTAAGATGTCTGAGGTTATATACACAGCTATAAAAAAGTGAAAAACACTACCTTTACTATAGTAAAACTGTGTACTTCATGTTTTTCCAGAAAGTAATGGAGGTGAAAGCAATGTGAACACAACATTCATTAGTATTTAGAGATGATGCAGACATCCAACGTGATGATGAAAACTTGCTGCATGATGCTGGAGAGAGGCAGAATTAGTCAAACTATTCTTTGTTACTGTTATGTAACTTTAGTTTTTATTCCCAGTACTTCCATAAATAACTAGAGACAAAATACTATATTGAAGCAAACACTGATTTTCATTCCTTCTTGTTTACCGTACATAAAAATTGGTATATAACATAAAATCTATATCTTTTCTTCAAAGAAACTATTGCGTAGTGTGAAGTCACTCAAAGTATTCCAACTGTAAAGATGAGAAAGTTAGGATCCATAAATTAAAAAATAAATTTAATTAATTAATTCAAATGAAAAAGATCTATTCCGTTTATGATTGAAGAACAAATCATCTTGGTCTGAATGGAACCGGGGTCCCTGCTATCAGACATAGGGTATCATGTACCCCGATCCAAAATTCCTGGACCTTATCACAGGACCCTAGGACATAATTGTCCGCGCTCTGTTTTACATTGTATGTTGCTTCTTATTGACAACCACTTGTCCTAAGCGGCGTCATGCTACCCTGCATATTTCCCATTATCCTTCACGGCAGGCCTGTCTGTCCCATCCCCCGGACTTTGAGGGGCGTCCAGACGTGCCAGAGGAGTCACAGCGGTTCTTAACTGTCACGGTCAACTCCTCGGTGCAGGAGAAAGGGAAGGTCAGGATTAAGAGGGACTGTTTGTTCACTGAGGCCCTCCGTAGCCTTCAACCTGCCCTCCAACACTGACACACTGACCACTGCTATTCATGCCAAACCCCCCTTTATATCACACATTCAGAGTATTGTGATCGCCCGCTCTTTTATCGCCATAGAAGTAGAAACGTTTATTTGTAACATTAGCATGTTCAAACAGCAGCATTTGGTCCAATTAACCCTCATCTGTTGCACTTTTTCACAACAGAAGCATGCAGTTTCTCGTTTTGTTTGCAGATTCATGACCCAGTGGCTGCATCTGATGCTATATTTCATAGATACAACACACCTATCATTTTGATACTTGCTGCAGTTGTATCTCTAAAACCATCAACATTTCAGCATTAAGAATTCATTGACAACAGTGTTATGCAATGTGATGTCAAAGCATTTGAAGTTTCTTGTTATTATCTGATTTTATACCACTATATCCTTTAATTAATGTATTTTCTTATCTTTTGAGTTCACGGTTTATGTGGTTAATTGAATTGTTTTTAGTACACTTTTATTACAAGAGAAGTGAGTTTATGAAAACCTTTTTTTGTTTCTTAAACGTGAAATCACTTGAACTCACTTCAAATATTTTTTCATAGTGAACATATTTCTTTGATTTTACATTTTATAACACTGCAGCGTTCACATTAACGTTACATGTATAGTTGTACGGATGAAACTTCTGTGTATCCACGCGATAACACAATAAGATATGACAGATAAACATACATTTTTAGTTCATTTTAAGTCATAAACATGAGTTTACAAAGGACATGAAAAGCTGATATTTTTTCATTCATAGGTATGTAAGAGTGACTGTGTACCTGCACATGAATACAAATTTCATGCACATTTTTTGGTTTGGTTTTTCTTACCAGTCTTGGATTAATTACAGCAGCCCAAAATAATCCTTCAGTACTTACATAAATCATAAATTTAAAGTTTGTTCACTCTTATCATCTGGCTGTTTCAGGCGCCTTATAATTCCTCACAGCGCGTGTCCGTGGTCTTTGTGAAGCTGCGCCTGTAGCTCATTATGTGTTCATTCAACATTTAATACTGTACTTATTTTCTAAGTGAGATTGTTTTCCTTATGCTCGCACAATTATTATAGACATTATTAGAAAATGTACAAAGTGAGCCTGTGAAGACATTTATTTAAAAAAAAAAAAAAATAGTGATTTGTTGACAAAGTGTGAAGTAACCTGAAAGCTTACAAGGACATAATTGGTTAATGCAGCTGAAATGACAACAGAGATGATTGAGCAGACATAAACACACTAATCGTGTGACGAGATAGCCTCTTATCTGAATTTCAGCAGTGGCCAGTGTCAAAGCCAAAGGCGTTTGTCCGTGTGCATTCATTGACGGGATCGCTGAGGTTATTTGTCAACACGACTCGTACAGCTTTTGGTAATCTTCCCTCCTCTCCTATACACTGATTGGTAATTGATCCCTGTTCAAACAGGCCTCTCTTTGGGCCACAGTTGCCTTTGAATGTCAAACGAGTCATTGTGCCTCGTCCTCTCACAGCCGCCTAATCCCATAAACGAATGGGAATGAGTGTCGTCCTCTGCTGATGGCAACCTTTCACTCTGCCATTAATGTCATACTGTTTACTGATGAGGCCCTCAGAATGGAGCACGGGGCCAGGCCTGCTGCTGCTGCTGCTGCTGCTGCTGCTGCTGCTGCTGCTGCTGCTGCTGCTGCTGCTGCTGCTATCAATAGAAGAAAGTCTTACATAAAAACATGGCTGCCTTCATTTTCAGTGGTGGAAGAAGTACTCAGATCTACTTTTGGTTGTTTTATTTTGCTTCTGTCACCTTAGGTGGCTGTGGCTCAGTGGTAGAGCAGTCACCTCCCAATTGAAATGGTTGGTGGTTCAATCCCTGGCTGCTTATCTGATGAGCAGGTGGCACCTTGTACGGCAGCCTTGGTGAATGTCTGTCAGTGGTGAATGGCTCCTGTAAAAGTGCTTTGAGTAGATGTTGAGACTAGAAAGGTGCTATATAAGAACAGTCCATTTACTTAGAAATAAGCAATTTGAGGAATTGTTTCATGTTAAACAAAAAGGAGCTTACTCTTTAATAAAAAGGTCTCTGCAGTGAATGGGATCATTTTCATAATGTTGTCGGACACTTGGAACAATAATCTGAGCATGTCAGTGGCACAAACAGCCAATAACTTACATTGTAAGGCATTATTATTACATTAATTATTATTACATTAAAGGCCTGAATTGAAAATGTTAGTAAGTAAAGTATCAAAAGTAAAAGTACTCATTGTGCAGAATGGCCCATTTCACAGTGTTGTATTATTATTCTTATAGAAAATTACATTGTTCTGTTTTTCTCACTAACAAATACATGTAAGAGTGTTTTGATGTTGTAGTTCTTTAGATACTTCATATACTACTGGCTAAATTAGTATAGTACTGCATCACTGCAATGAGCATTACAGCCTCAACATTTTCCAGGTGTTTTTTTTTTGGTTTTCTTCCGTTCGTTTGACGTATAAAACTCAACTTGACTGGAACTTTTGTTAGTTTTGTTATATATAATATATGTAATTCAGGTGTCAGTGAGTGCATGTTGCTTTTACAGATTCAGACTAGAATTGCCATGCAATGTAACAATAACATACCTTACAGGGTTTTCCCGAGCTCTGTGGCAGACTTAGGTGTGCGTATTTGGCAGGGGATTTAGGCATCCTTCCTTAAGAAAGTGTTAGGTTTTTCAATAAAAAAAGAGGAATAATTTCCTCATACATTTTGTCTCTACATTTTGTGTCTCTTTCGTAGTGGTTTGGTGTATCTTTTTGGTCATTTTTGTTTTTCTTTGGGGTTGTTTTGGGTCTCTGTGGTCATTTGGCATCTCTTTATACTCTGTTTGTGTCCCTTTGTGGTAGTTTTTTTTTTACATAACTTTAGACCGTTATTATCACCTGTGTCTAAAACGCTGGAAAAGCTAGAGTAGATCAGAAATGTATAACTCTTAAAAAGCATAAAGACAAAATGTAGCGCTAATGAAGTCCAACTACAGTCATTAGATTTAAGACCAATCTTTTAATTACATTCATTTGGCTTTGGTGCTGTCCAAAACGGCTCCGGTGCTGCAACCACAACCCTGCCATCAAACAGCTATATAACAAGAGATAGCGGACACAAAGCATACGTGGACACTAGTGGACATAAAGCATACGTTCTCCATCATTTTCATTTTCATACTGTGTAGAAATCCAGTGAGAAAACAAGGACCGTGGAACAACTTTCCCCGCAGTAAGAGCTGCAGGAGAGGTAGAACCAAAAGACATGTAGATATAACTCCTATAACATGAATATTTACACGTTGCAGAGGACTTCATGTTTTGTGCCTGTCTGTGTTCAATTTCTCCTCTGCATCCACAGTGAAGAGGATAGGTCAGTCAGTGATCAGCTCAGGCCCTGAGCAACACTCTTTTTTTTGTAATGTGCGACACAGGGAATGACATTTAACTTGTTATTATTTCCCAGAGAAGATTAATGATAAATTGTCCATTATTTTTCCTTAAAAGTGAAAGATAAGACCACAGTCCTTTGCCCTAAAGCCAGAGTGCCACCACTATGCAAAATGACAGCCAATTATTGGAGCCTAGTTTGGGATAATGACTTTACAATGAATCTTTTGATTGAAATGTAACTCGCTTGGCCCTGGGCTAAGTGCAAAATGAAAAAAAATGAATAGAAAAGTTACAGAAACAATAAGCACTATATAACTGTGTTCATCTTTTTCTCTAGGTCTCTCACTCTCTCTCTCTCTCTCTCTCTCTCTCTCTATCACACTCTCTCTCTCCACGCTCCTCTTAAGAAATAGCTATAGGAGAAAGCCAGAGATATGCATACATTGATGGAAAAATTATTAAGTCGCAGAGGGCTTGCAGCAAACATAAATTAGCATATTCAGGGTAAATATGCAGACTATTTACGATAATAAGACCGGATTATTCAATTCAATGAATGTTAAATAGATGAGGAAATGGCATGTGTCTTATCTAGTCAAAGCTTCTATTCATTTTAATCGCTTCCCAATTGAACTCTTCATTTTATTCTCTCTGAGTTATTGTTCCCATTCCAGCCAATGATGGCACCTATGGGTCCTAGGAGATTTCCACCGGTCACGTGGTTTAAGTGGCGTTCACTTTATTCTTGGCGGAAATGGAGAAAGTCGACGTCACCCCGAGGCCAGCATCATGATAAGCCCCTTTTCATTATGCACAGGGGCCGATGGAGAACAAGATTAGTGGGGCCTTGTGTGCATAAAGGCAGGAACATACAAGTCATCTAGATTAAATGAAAAACAGCACAGGGCCATAAACAAAACACATTTGCTTTCTTATTGTCTGCATTAAAACTTTAACTTTAAACAGTTTGACATTTCTGTGTGTGTGTGTGTGTGCGTGCGTGCGTGTGTTATTATAATATTGTCTTTCTGACATACAGACTGCCAGTACTTATCTTCTTTTCTACCAATTTCATAAAAACATCATGAAAGACACATCTGAACTAATTATTCATCCGCCTACATGTGGACAGAGTGAATATAATCCTTTTCAGGCCTTGGGGGGGTGGGGGGGGGGGGTTCAGGTGCTCTTTTTGTGCCCAAATGAAGTGTAATTGGGTTGATGCAGTTTGTATTCCACAAACAAGGGATTGAAGTTATATACAGAGGATGCATGCATGTGTATTGTCAACAAATCTCATGAAATTACCCAAACCATGTTCATTCATCTCTCAACCTTTTCTTTCTGTTTGTCTGCCATTTATTTCTACAAAGGTCACAAAGCTTATTCATTTCCTAAAACAGCTGGGCATTGTAGTTTTTGGCAAACATTACTCAAACAGGAAGAAATTGTGCCTTTGTTAGGGACTATTTTCAGCTGCGGATAAATCCACATTTGGTGCTCCAGGGAGTAATTCCAGCAGCAGGACGGTGTGTGTATGTAAGATTGAGTCAAAATGAACTAAAGTGTGTGTGTGTGTGTGTGTGTGTGTGTGTGTGTGTGTGTGTGTGTGTGTGTGTGTGTCTTCATGAAGGAACATGTCACCCAGTGCAACAGTGTGTATCATTGATGTGTTTTAAATAGTATTTAGACAATGGATCTCTTTGGCGCTGAGAAAACATTTTTTAAAGTGGCTCATTAAGTTTCACAGAGCCGTTGATTTCCATTTATTTGACTAAAGTATGGAAATCAACTTGTAGAGAATTGGCATCATCATTGGGTAGTGATGCAAGTGTGTGTAGAGATTGATTTTGAAGATGCAGATTAACGGACCTCCAAACAACATTGATGCAACTTATATTCATGTTTTATTTTTTACCCTTCTCTGTCATACTGTTTAGACCCATGCCAACAATTGAAGTTTCAACCACAGAAGACAAAAGTAATGTTAAAGGTAGTAACGTTTTATTCATTTAACTGTCTTTAAGTGTGTTGTGTGTACTTGTTGCTGAATGTATCTTGATTTGAAGTGTGATCAAATGTATTGTATGTAAGCAATCTCACCAATCGGTCCCAAAATATCCAATTAGAGAGTAAATGCCTTAAACTTAGTCTTTGTAAGTCTTTACAATAACTGCCCAATAAAAACCAAGCAGGGGTTGGTGATGTAAATGTACCTTAATACACTACCGTTCAAAAGTTTGGGGTCACATTGAAATGTCCTTATTTTTGAAGGAAAAGCACTGTACTTTTCAATGAAGATAACTTTAAACTAGTCTTAACTTTGAAGAAATACACTCTATACATTGCTAATGTGGTAAATTACTATTCTAGCTGCAAATGTCTGGTTTTTGGTGCAATATGTACATAGGTGTATAGAGGCCCATTTCAGCAAATATCACTCCAGTGTTCTAATGGTACAATGTGTTTGCTCATTGGCTCAGAAGGCTAATTGATGATTAGAAAACCCTTGTGCAATCATGTTCACACATCTGAAAACAGTTTAGGTCGTTACAGAAGCTACAAAACAGACCTTCCTTTGAGCAGATTGAGTTTCTGGAGCATCACATTTGTGGGGTCAATTAAACGCTCAAAATGGCCAGAAAAAGAGAACTTTCATCTGAAACTCGACAGTCTATTCTTGTCCTTAGAAATGAAGGCTATTCCATGCGAGACATTGCTAAGAAATTGAAGATTTCCTACAACGGTGTGTACTACTCCCTTCAGAGGACAGCACAAACAGGCTCTAACCAGAGTAGAAAAAGAAGTGGGAGGCCGCGTTGCACAACTGAGCAAGAAGATAAGTACATTAGAGTCTCTAGTTTGAGAAACAGACGCCTCACAGGTCCCCAACTGGCATCTTCATTAAATAGTACCCGCAAAACACCAGTGTCAACATGTACAGTGAAGAGGCGGCTGCGGGATTCTGGGCTTCAGGGCAGAGTGGCAAAGAAAAGCCATATCTGAGACTGGCCAATAAAAGAAAAAGATTAAGATGGGCAAAAGAACACAGACATTGGACAGAGGAAGACTGGAAAAAGTGTTGTGGACGGATGAATCCAAGTTTGAGGTGTTTGGATCACAAAGAAGAACGTTTGTGAGACGCAGAACAAATGAAAAGATGCTGGAAGAATGCCTGACGCCATCTGTTAAGCATGGTGGAGGTAATATGATGGTCTGGGGTTGCTTTGGTGCTGGTAAGGTGGGAGATTTGTACAGGGTAAAAGGGATTCTGAATAAGGAAGGCTATCACTCCATTTTGCAACGCCATGCCATACCCAGTGGACAGCGCTTGATTGGAGCCAATTTCATCCTACAACAGGACAATGACCCTAAACACACCTCCAAATTGTGCAAGAACTATTTAGAGCAGAAGCAGGCAGCTGGTATTCTATCGGTAATGGAGTGGCCAGCGCAGTCACCAGATCTGAACCCCATTGAGCTGTTGTGGGAGCAGCTTGACCGTATGGTACGCAAGAAGTGCCCATCCAACCAATCCAACTTGTGGGAGCTGCTTCTGGAAGCGTGGGGTGCAATTTCTCCAGATTACCTCAACAAATTAACAGCTAGAATGCCAAAGGTCTGCAATGCTGTAATTGCTGCAAATGGAGGATTCTTTGACGAAAGCAAAGTTTGATGTAAAAAAAATCTTATTTCAAATACAAATCATTATTTCTAACCTTGTCAATGTCTTGACTCTATTTTCTATTCATTTCACAACGTATGGTGGTGAATAAGTGTGACTTTTCAGGAAAACACAAAATTGTTTGGGTGACCCCAAACTTTTGAACAGTAGTGTACATCCATAGGTAAAGCAGGCAAATGATTAGGTGTGTGTGTGTGTGTGTGTGTGTGTGTGCTCTGAGTAAATGAGTAAAGTATAAATAAAGTTAATAAAATCCCATCAGTTACACATTCATTTCAACACTACACCTGCTAAAGAATAGCAGTAGTGTAGGTAAAGAAAATTTCCGTGGTTAGTTTTACTGTTGAATGATTTACTTGGTGTATTCTTGCACCAAATTAAAAAGAATCATATCAGGTACGACAGTCTTTTGGGAATGCTTTTCATTTTAATAATTTAGATAAGCAACTTTTACTGTATACGGCAATATATTATACATGGAGTCTACTTCACCCCACACAGACAGTTCTGACAGCTCCCTCATATGTCAAAGTCTCCATCTAGTGGCTGAGAGGCTACACTACTTTTGTTGTTATTTATTAAAAAACGATCATCTGCTCCCACCTACTGTTAATATCAGGATACTGACATTTTCATGAGGAAATATCACCGTTTTTAAACACATAAAATGCGTAACACATGCAACTAGCAGCATGTCAAACTAAAATGGGGATGTGAAAAATGTTGTTTGGTCAATTATTATAATTATTATATAATAGGCCTACACAAATGTTAAGAAACTGTGTAGTTGGGGATAAAAAAACATTAATGTTCTTTTTTTTTGCATTTTTATTCTGCTGCATGTTGTTATTGTTCCAAGATACCACATATTAAAATTGGAGGGAAGAAACCTCTGTTATAACTGTGGTGGTGTGAAGTTTTGTGTTTCCTTCCTCTGGCACATGGTGGCACTCTTGTATTTGTATTTCTGCAGGTCACACTGCATGGTCATCATTGTTGACATGAAGCCTGAAACCCTCACAGTATTCTTCATACTTAAATAAAGACATTTTAACCCCCTAAAACTCTAGGATGTGATGCACAGGGCTTTTATTTTGGAAATCAAATGTTGCTCCCAACAGTAATTGATTTCAATCTCACAGTTATGCCACGGTGCCCCCTCTTTTGAGACCGAATGTACCCCAGACCTTCCTCCACAGCACTAGGAAGGAGGGTCTGGCTATTCCGCACAGCATGCCGGGATGGGTGCGCTGGTTTATTGGCATTTCTTTAAACCAATCACAATCATCATGGGCGGCGCTAGGGGGCCAGACAGAGTCCGGTGCCTCTGCCAAATAGCCTCGGGAAGGAACTTGTGGAAGTTTTGGTTGGTGGAACATGTGTGCGTTCAAAAGTAGTTTTAGTCGTGCAACAGAAAACTCCGATTGGACCAATAGTCTAGCTAACTGTCTGGATTTGACCAGGTAACCATAGTCCTCAGAACGCCAACACAAAGAAAGAGGAAGGTAACAAAAATAAAAATGATCATCTCGGCTTAAATAGACGTGTTGCTACGTGTTTTCGGGGCTGAATGTGGCCTGGGTGTTGGGTGTTGTCACACTACTGCTCATGGTTCTTCAACAAAGGGCCAAAAATAGCTCTGTCCAAGTTCTTCGCCAATTAAAGGTCAGCATGACACAAGTACTTCATAATTGTAGTTGAGTAAATGTACTTAGTTAGCTTTCACCACAGGTTTTTGTTGTTGTGCATTGCTTTGGTTTAAAAGACAACCTGCTTAATTTAATGTGATACTTATTAAGCTATCATGCCATGAACAGTCAAGATAGCAAACAGCAGGCAGGCGCAGCTGGTAGCAGCATAATGGGAACAGTTATCTGCATAAAAAAACAGGGAAGAAAAAATGAATCATTAAAGAACATGATGGGAATAATATTTACTAAAGCCATTATCTGCTAACACTATGTTTCCAGTTGCATATGTCTTGGCTTTTTTGAAGAAAATCCCCTCCCCCTTCCACACACTATAAAAAAAGCCTGACATTAATTATTTGCTATTTTGCAGGCGGGAGTCTGCCCTTTTGCTAAAGGGAGTCATTTATCTCTTTGCATGATGCCTGGAACAAACGAACAAAACAATAACGAAGATAATGATTTGCCCTCCAGCTCATCACAAATCTCACACAGGTATATTCACACGAGCGGGGAAATAAAAACTGATACAAATTATAAGTTTCATCACGCTTTGCGATACACAAAGGCAGTCACACGTAGCTTTGCAAGTCAAGGGGTTTCCGGCCACAGGTTGTCGTGGTAACTGTCAGTCTTTGCCACCTTTTGGAGCACCTTGATGTCAGCAGCCTTCACTCTTCATCTTGAGTTCCGTTTGATGATGGGGGGGAACTTGAAAGCAGACAGTTTTTATGTAAAACAGGGTCGCAACATGATCAACATCAAATTGCTAATCGCTACTCCACTTCTGGGCAATAACAACATGTTTTATGTCTGTTATTATCAGACCTTTGAAAACCTTTGATTTCTCTGTATGACGTTAATGACAAAAACCTGCATTTGTTTTCTTTGATACTGTAAAAGCTTTTCTGCATCAAGGGATTCGGGACAGAAATGTAATATGGCTACGTCTGCTTGGTGGACATCCCTGTGGTCGAAAAGGTACTTTGTCTTTGTTTCTATGGAACATTGCTGGAGTTCATTTAGACTCTTACCCAGCTCTGGGTTTTTGTTCATGTCCTCCCCTCCTCTCTATCACTTTCTTTTTCTATCATTTTATACTTGTCTGGCTTTGTAAAAGCCTTGGGGGGATCTGAGGGCTCCAACTCTCACACAATACGGATTCAGTCTCGGCTTTGTGAGTGGTGGATACCAAGATGGAAAAGAAAACATATCTCATGGGCTTTTGTTCTTGTATCTCAGTTAGTCCGGGCGGTTTCCAAAAAGAAGCGCCACAATTGCAATCTAAGTACCAGAAACTACACGTAGGCGCACTCATGATTTCAAAAGAAGTCTTTTATCCTTTCACGAGCCCGCTGAGACCCCGACTTATTTTCTCCAACAACAGAAAATCACAGCATGTTGATGCACCTTTTAATATACAATAGCAACCATAATTGCCAGAGTGACAAAACCTCATGAGGACAAGATCTATTTCAACTAATGTATTCCCCTCAAATGGAAGAAAAAAGCTTTTAATGCATAGTGATTTGGTGAGAATGTTAGGCCACATAGTAGCCTATAAAAAGCCAAGAAGTTAATGTAGGAAGGAGGTAGGCTGGTAGGTTGGTTGGTTGGTTGTTGAATGGGTGGATGGATGAGTTGAACGCACACAGGACTTTCACCCAGGTGACTGCTGTGTCCCGGGTGAAACCCAGAGTCAATTTTGACTTCTTATAGCTGACTTTTGTTATGTAACATAACTAACGCCAGGTATGTAAGTTAGGCCGATGTAAGCAAAGTACTTATTTTAACCCAAACTACCATATTTTCCTAAACCTAGTAGTTGTGTTGCACTGCACAGATCGCTCATGTTGCTGGACAATCGTAGGATAACGCTCTAAGATCTGTGCACAACTTTTGTAAGATACCAAATGAACCGTTATAAATATTTGTTAAGATATTTCACGCTGGACTGAAGTGGCAGACCAGCTGACAGTGGACATGCAAGCATGGCTAAATATTCCAGTCTGGCTATCTGCATTTGAAACAACTGATCATGGCATTTTAATCAATACACTTGAGAAATGGGTGGGTCTTGTATCACATTTAATCTTAATAAGGGAGTTCCTCATGGGAGCATACTTGAATCCTACTGAATAATACTGATTTGGGTGATTCCCTGACCTTTTCGCTATAGCCACCATCGAGTACAAGTTTCAATTTGTTTGTTTTTAATGTTTTTATGACATTGTTATTATCAAAACATGTACTTAGTGTTACTGCCAATATTCACATTTGTTCAGCGAGGCAGTATCTCTGCATTAAAGTGCTATTCAAATTAGGTTGTTGTTATTATTATTAATTATTGATCTAGAAATATGTTGCAGTTCTTGATATGTGGCGACCCACTGGACATTCTAAGTGCGTCTCTGCTTAAAACACTCAGGAACCGAAAGGGTCGTATATGAGCAAAAACGGCACCTCTGATTCATATTTAAATCATTTAATAACCATAAAAGACAGAAACTTACTGATTTTGCAGCTAAAAGCTAACGAGCTAGCGGTGTCAGAGGTCTCTTCTCTCTTTCTAGCCTCTACAGGTGAATTTCTAGCCAGCCTGGAACTTGGGCCTTTTTGAGGTCATTGAGCATTAAATCCAAACTGTTACATCTGAGATTTATCCATTTAATGTCCATAATTTATCACGTTTTGCTCATTTCTGCCGCTAGCTCCATTCTACTATCTCCGTTAAATCCAAACCATGATGCATTGCGTTTGTTTACGGCTGTAAAGGCACACATTATGCCTATATGGGCGACAGCGAGAGCAAAGAGTATAGAGTCATAAAGAGAGCCATCCTCCAAGTCAAACTAGTCTAATGTGATCAAAGACACGTTTTACAGAGGAGAATGGCGTCAATGGTTTGAGATTTGGCATATATTTGGGCCTTTTTGAAGAAATGTAAATAGTTTGTGCTTCATATGAGTTATGATGTTTATTGTGTTTATTTTTGCATATAGAAAAACTGTTTTAGACAACACAAATGACCTCACTGCAGCACAGATATTCTAATAACCCACTTTGTCCTGAGAAAAATTATGTTCATATCTTGATTGCAGACAACAGGGTTGATGTTTTACAAGCTTTTTTAGAAGATAAAACCAGACGGAGAAAGAATTGTAAAAGTGACCTTAGATCTCTGAGGGTTAAAGAAATGCAGATTTGAGTGCTACATTTGTGTTACACTGATAGTTTTCCAGAAGTGAAATCAGTTGGAGCTTTCCCAGTCCATAGCATCAATTATCCCTGATTACAGCAAGCCGCTAGGGTAGTATAGCTCGTTCTATTATATCATCCCTCTAAATACCACCACCTCCTTTTCCCCCTTTGCAATCACACCGCTGTAACAAGTCATTCATTACATCTAAAGCTCACTTTAAAGCCTCTCTATCCATCCATTTTTTGCACTACTTCATGGCGCCTCACATCTTCCTAACCCCGTACTGTGAAGGTGGCTCTGGTATCCTAGCAACCAGCCCTCTTAGATGAGGTGACAGCATTTGAGTGGGCACCCTCACCTCTCCAAATACACCCCCAACCATTACCCTCCCACCCCTTCATCATTGTGAAGTCAAGTAAACACACCTCACTCCGTGGTGCAGTCTGCTTCATGCATAAATTATTAATTTGGGACACCAATATTGACTTTATTGGGTATTGGCCATGAGGTGGCGTTATCCACGTTATTACAGTTTCTTTGTCAGTGTCATAATTACAGCCCGTCAAATTACTTTACATCATAGTTATTTATTTGTTTATTCTAATGAGATGCACACAGCTACATACATTTGGGAGGGAACTTTTATTGGATCTGTATCAGCAGATATCCCGAGGTTTCAGAATCAGCATATTGGGAGGGAAAAAGCTGGAGCCCAACGTTCTGTTTGGTAATAAAGCGCTTATAAATGTTGGTATTCCATCAGTAAGTTCTCACTAGTTTATCACTTTCTAATAAGCTGTTGAATCTGCAGTTGATGTTTTAAATGTTGTTGAGACATACACAGATGTCCACAGATGTTTTTCAGAAGGTTAGGCAGTTAAACAAACTGTCATGTTGACCAATGATTGACCAATACTGGATGTCAGAAACCAATACTGATAGCAGTATTTAAGAGTTTTAAAATCTAATAACAATATATCATAGTCATATATTCATTTTTGTAACAAATAAAATAAAGATAAACTGACTTTTTCGGATGATATTTTTAAGGGTCCCTTACATTTGGTTTATTAAATCAAATAATTTCACATTTAAAAAATGAACTTGTCAGTGCTCTCTGATGGACACAGTACCTCCTGTAATGGAGATACTATTATTAAATAGCCTCAAACATTTATTTTACTGTTTATCTGCAATAAGCCAATATCAGCTGATGATATATCGGCTGATATTGGCTTACTGCAGACTTATTGATCTACCGAGTGTTGACTCAAACTAACTGATCTATAAAGCAGTAGTTACAGACTTATCACTGATCCATTAGTAGTATAAAGGGTGCCTTATTGGAAAGTGATACCAACAACTCTTCATGATGCAATTCTTAATTAAGTCATTAAACTAAACAATAACTTAAGGGAAGCCTGTCACTTGATGAAGTGGAGAGTGTAAGGTAATTAAAAGAGCTACTTGGTCATACCAGACCAAGTCAAGCTGTAACAGCAAAACTATTGAGTGCATTGAATTCAGAAATATAATTTTATTGCTAATGTTTTTTTTCTTCTTCCAAAAGTAACTTTAAATGTTTTATAAATGGACTAAAGGGCCACAAATACAGAATTCGATCCTCAATGGCAGGAGTGTAACCCTAAGTGGTGGTATTATTCTTAATGTTCTTATTCTTTGCCCTAAAATGGTTGGTTGAGGGGATCAGTGCTTGGATGACTTATTGTTATGTTTATTAAAGGACATTTCTGTCAGTTTGCAAAGTTCGAGACACTGGAGCCATTATTGAGCTATTTAAAGGAAATGTTGGTAGTGTGCATATATTAAAGGAGAATTCCAGTCAATTTCAATATGTAGCTCTCTAGTTTGTAAATGTGGAGTGCTGTCACTAGAGAGAAAAATGAAACCAATCTGTGCTGTCTACACCGAGTTTTCCTCCTGCTAGATTTTGCACCCAACAGGCTTAAACAGGGCAAGTTTTAAATGTGTTTTTTATGGTGGCCGACACGGGCAAACGCCCTGCAACTTCAGAAAACACATGCACATAGACCAAACTTAAGAAAACAACTTCACTCGTTTGGCAACACATCATTCAGCAAACACGCTGCATATACACACAACACAACCAAATACATTTAACGCGATGCAAATACACACAACACAACCAAATACATAAACGCGATGCAAATACACACAACACAACCAAATAAATGACAAATGCGCTGTGCAAAATGCAAAAAAAAAGCACACAAACCATGAAAACAAATGCAACAAAAAAAACGCTGCATCAGAATCCACAACGGAAGTTCTCCAGGCCTCTAGAGGGAACGCTAAGTGGACCAGTTCAAAAACGTCCAAAACACCAAAATAGCCTACAAAGACATAGCGGACCAGATGCAAGCTTTTATTTTGAAAAGTCAAAGCTCGGTGATGGCAACAGTCGGGAGGACATGAAACGGGAGCATAGACTATATATTATTCATATATTATATAAATAATATTAATTTAATGTACAGTCTATTGACGGGAGGCATGAGACGGGAGGTCTCCAGGCTGCAGGCTCATGCCAAACTCTAATAAAAAAGCAGAGCGCGCTCTCTCTCTCTCTCTCTCTCTCTCTCTCTCTCTCTCCGTGGGGTTGAAGATCCAGCTGGTCCACTTAGCGCTCCCTCTAGAGGCCTGGAGCACTTCCGTTGTGGAGTCTGATGCAGCGTTTTTTTTTTTGCATTTGTTTTCATGGTTTGTGTGCTTTTCTTTTTGCATCGTTTTTTATTTGCAGCGCGTTTATGTATTTGGTTGTGTTGTGTGTGTTTGCATCGCGTTTATGTATTTGGTTGTGTTGTGTGTGTTTGCATCGCGTTTATGTATTTGGTTGTGTTGTGTGTGTTTGCATCGCGTTTATGTATTTGGTTGTGTTGTGTGTATATGCAGCGCGTTTGCTGAATGCTGCGCATGTGTTGTCAAATCAGTGAAGTTGTTTTCTTAAATTGCTTGTGTTTTGTCTATGTGCATGTGTTTCCTGAAGTTGCAGGGCGTTTGCCCGTGTCGGCCACCGTAGTTTTTAGCCTCTAAACATGTTCAAAATGTCATTACCAGTGCCTAGCCATGTGCAGTGACTCCTTCCAAGTACACACAGTGAATCTGACGGCAGTAGATGTGACAGAAAGGCATAAACGTTGTGATAATCCACTAATGTGGACTTCACCGGAAAACAAGAAATAAACAGAGATATGTGCATTGGCTGGATTAACACAATTTTTTATGCCTTTCTGTCACATCTACTGCAGTCAAATTTACTGTGTTCACTCAGAAGGAATCACTACACATGGCTAGGCACTGGTAATGACATTTTGAACATGTTTAGAGGCTAAAAACACGTTTAAAACTTGCCCTGTTTAAGCCTGTTGGGTGCTAACTCTAGCAGGAGGATAACTCGGTGTAGGCAGCACTGATTGGTTTCATTTTTCTTCCTACTGACAACACTCCAAACATACAAACAACATAGAGACGTGTTAAAACTGACCGGAATTCTCCTTTAAGAAGACATTTGGTAGTAGCATTCCCTTTTAGACATTTCAATGTTTTGCAGCATGATTGATGATTGTTATTCAAACGTTTTATAGGCCAGCCATTTATTTGTCAGTGATGCCAGTGTAAGTCAGAGCTCTTGTTGCCTGTTTTCATTTTAATCTAAAGAGACGGCTAAAAGTCAGATCATTTTGTTAACTTTGACATATACGTGACACATCCACACCAGCCGTGATCCCTCAGAGGTTCTGGATGAATGTAAATCCCGTCACGCTGCGCTCACATTTGGGCTGGCTGCAGCCTGGAGCCACACTGATAAATGACGTGAGTGTTCGACGATGCTAAATGGCAGCACTTGAAATAGCCTACCTACCAGCCTGCTCACCCACTTGCTGATGCGATCACGACCCCGTCAGCAGCATTTCAGCACCGCGGCGTCCTGGACAGCTCCTCCGCCCTCTTTTCCCTCCGGGACGTTTAAATCTGCGGAGAAAAGTGGAACTCAAAAGAAACAAAACATTTAGTTTCGTTTGTTGACTGCGATTTTTCTTCCACTTACAATCTTAGAGGAGGAGATGGATATTGATCGACCAGCCAATGTCTCCTTTTTTGATTTCGTTGGCGGAGTCCAACTTCTCCAGGGGGAGGACACCAGGACAGCCCTGCCGGTCATCCTCATCGGGATCTGCGTGTCTGGAGCAGTTGGGAATTTGCTCGTTTTGCTGATTTTCCTCCGTGACTTTAGAAACGGAAAGGGCTCTGAGGTGAAAGCGTTCCTCGTCTCTCTGGCCTCCACGGACTTGGTGATCCTGCTGCTGTGCGCGCCCGTGCGCGCCATCACCTACTACAAGCAGACCTGGACCCTAGGGAGTTTTGTCTGTAGCACCACGGACTGGTTCCAGCACTCGTGTGTGGTTGCAAAAACTTTAATCCTTGCAGTCACCACCAGAGCCAAACACACGCTGGCCCCCAGCGCCACGGGGCCCCTGTACTGCCCGACGTGGATCCACGGAGCTCTGGCGTTCATTTGGATTGTGTCGATGATGTTTCCCATTCCCCAGATGCTTTTCGCTTCTTTGGTGCCCCATGGCCGCGACACTATTTGCGTCTCTGAAATGCCGGTGTGTGCGTCTGGCTTCATGAGGTTGTTCTACAAGATTTATCCAACTGCAACCTTTGTGGTGCCGGTCATATTCACCCTTGCCTACTACACCAAAGCGCTGCACGCCGCGGTGAACCACGCACCCAGCCCGCAGCATCAGAGCAAGGTTACCCTGGTGTTGCTGTGTCTCAGCGGCGCCCTCGGGCTCATGCTGCTGCCAGAGTGGGGGACTTTCACCTGGATCAGGCTCGGGTACAACAAGCCTCCCGTTGGCTTAATCATCTTTGCGCAAGTCCTCCTTTACGCATGCAGCTCCCTGTCTCCAGTGATCTTGATGACAATGTACGACGACGTGCGCCAGGGACTGATGACCATCTGGTTCTCCGCGACCTGCAGAGGCTCAAAGCACCTCCACAGCAACAAGTGTCCCCAAACGGAGGGGAACGGAGCAGAAGTGGCAGCCAACGCCGTCCCCAACGCGATCTCACAGGAGAGGGAGAAGACCTTCCCAGATGTGGAGCACTTTTGGACAGGGCGCAGGAATACGCACGTCGAGGAGGCGCAGGATCCGGTTCCGTGGGAGAGAGAGGAGAAAATGTTGTAGTGTATCAGATGTGAAAGTGTCTCTCTTTATTTTTTTGCAGAGGAGTGCAACTTGTTCTCAGCTGCTTTCTAGTGTGTTGACCCACAGTGCAGACCCTCGTTGTACGGCTGTTTGCTGTCGTGAGCTTGATTAGATGTGAAATAAACTTATACACTCTCATGTTTTGACGTAACACATGTTTTTATCTATTTTGAATATCTGTTCTCGCCTGCAGTATTGCTGCACTGTCAAGTAGGACACCTTTATTAGAGGTTTGTACAAACATGAAGCCAGTATAAATATCCAGGACACACTGTGATTGTGTACGTGTGATGCAAACCATGGATATTAAAATATTCTCAAATATGAGGACTGCTGTGGGTTTTTTTTTTTTTTTAAAGGCTATACAATCATTAAGCCTACCTTAATCACACATAAAACACAAAATCTCTTCATTTAATTCAGACGGTTATGAGAGGACATGCAGAGATCATTTCTCCATATTAAAATCACAACTAATCCAGCTGGATGTTATAGGTCAATTATAATATTTCAGTGAAAGCAGCATTTTGAGCAAGTAGTGGTGTAAAAGCTGGTCAGTAGTATGACTGCACAGATTTGTCCCCCCTCAAAAAAATATGAATGACAACCCACTCCCTAAAAGAGGTAAAAAAAAACATTTTCAAAACATTCATTTATAAATTTCTATATATAAATAAAGAAATTTGAGCCATAAATTGATGCAGAAAAGGCACACATTTGTGCGTAATAATTCACCAGAATGCAGGAAATGGACAAACTCAAGATGTAGTGAACAAGCCTCCGGTCTTTAATGCCACATTGTAGAAATACAATGTTACAGATAAAAGCCTACACCCAAAATTATTACCTCAGTAAAAGTGCAAAAGTATACGTATAAGTACCAAAATATACTTCAAGTACCAAAAAGTAACTCATTGTGTAAAATAATAATTCCAGATATATTAGGCTTTATTGTTGGATTATAATTACGGATGCATGAATGTGTTAATCACTTTAATGTAGCAGCTGGTAAAGGTGGGGCTCATTTTAATTACGTTATATCCTGCTGAGGAGCTTGCAGATTTTCCCCGGGGAGTAATAAAGTTTTATCTTATCTTAACCTATGATCATCATCATTTATGTGTAGATTTTTTTTTCAAGATTAGCCTACATGGGGCGCATCCTCCCTGTTGATTATATTTTGTATTATTAATTGGAAAAACACATACATTGCAGTAGAAAGTGCAATATTTGCCTCTGAGATGTAAGGAGTAGAAGTATCCTAAGTAGCAGAAAATGTAAATACTCAAGTTAATTATCTTAACATTGATCTTAAGTACAGTACGTAAGTAAATGTACTTAGTTACCTTCTCACCACTGCGAATACTCATGTAATAAAGGGTTTTATAACCCAATATAATGCAGCTGTACACAGTATCTGCCAACAATTGGAACTTCTCCTACGACAAACACGCTGATAAACACATATCTGTGTACAACCACATTATATGTGTTGGTATGACACATTTATTATATATTTATATGCTTACAGATGATAAATAGGGAGAGCTGCATATACTTTAATGTTTTCATTTGTCATATCATAAGTATTTGGTCGCTTACAACCTGACAATTAAGGTAGATAAAGTAAATACAAGTACAAATCTAGTAATAAAAAGGTCTCGGAGTCAGCACTAAAGCCTTTACTAGACGACATGAGCTTGTAATTTGATTATGTTCGGGAGCTTATCCACATCTGACACAGTTAAGATGTATAATAATGTAGAATTTGTTTTGGTCTGAGATAGAGTGGATGGCCACAGCACCCTGCATTAGTAGTCTACCCTTTCAGCGGTGGTGAAAGGAAACCTGCTTTTAGTCATCTGTGTGTTTACCAGTAAAGCAGCGGCCGCCTGTGGCTCCGAAGCCCCAGCAGATATGACATTTTAGTCTGCCTGAGTGAAAAGAAAGGTTACAGGTCGAAAAAAATAATGAAAAAAAAGCTTCCAAAGCTCTTCATCATGATTGTGCTCCAGATATATTCAATGACAATAGACTGTGTCTCCAATGTCTGCCCTTGGGTCACTTCTCAGGTTTTTTCATTTTATTACTCACTGTATTTATTAAGTCCCCCCCCTCCACACACTGAATAACAGACATGTTTCTTTTTCTCAGCCAATCAAGAAGTCTATTTAATAGATACATCTACTATATTAACTCTCCCACAGTTCTCCTCCTACACTAATTAAAGATAGAGACGCTGTTGGTGGAGAATTATGGGCTCATAAGCTTTCACAGAATAAATTATTACATTAGAAATGTAAAGAAAACAGCTGACTGACTTAAAAAGTGTAAAAGTAAGCTGACTCACACGACAAACCTTCCAGAGCAGTAACCTGATAAATATTTGAATACATGTCTTCCTCCCATGCAGGGAACTGAAAGTGTTACATCAGCAGAGAAGTAGAAAAAGTGGCTGATTAGCATGGTTTATAGAAAAAATACTATAAAGACAGGTGGATAGATGATATTTATACACTGCAAAACACTGATTTATACAAAAAAGAATAACTGTAGTTCAAGTGGAAATACAATCTATACAGAAAAATTAGATGTAGACTCCCTGATCAGCGTACAGACAAACACTACGGATGGGATAAAACCTAATCAAAGGCTTTAGGCCTCCTGGCAGGTGATTGCAACAACTCTTCACCAGCTTTCAATTTAATCCTTGAAAAAAACATTTCAAAGGATGTGACAGACTCGGGCTTCTAATAACCAGGCCATGTATAGCTTTGTAGACAAGTGGCAGGAAACTGCAAACATCACCAGATCCCCTGTATAGCTGTTTGATTTACTTCTCAGTAAAACTTGCCCCATTAACTGCCATTTTAGCATAGTGGAAGCTTGTTCACATAGCTGCAGCTACTCCATGTTGCCTGCATCGAAAGTACTTGCATATCTATAGCGATCAAGAGTAACATAAAAATTGGCCTGAATTCTCCTTTAACAGCAGAGAATCAGGGTCCAGGTTGATCCACTTTCTCATAACCCCGAGCGATCTGAGACAAGTCTCCCTGCTGATTCCTCATCCATGTCACTGTAAGCTGTACAGCTTTACTCACATCCCCCACAACATCCCCCACTATCACACACAGGGTAGGTCCGACTGTTCTCAGAGATACAGTAAGCGGTAATATCACACTGTCTTAGAAGCAATAATGAAACCTGTTATGTAATGTTACGTATGCAGCCCCAATGCTTGGTTCACTTGGCTTTTTCAACATGGTGATGGTATCAAAGCAATCAAACTGCCTTTGGGGGATAAAGTCAATAATGCCCCTTTTGTACTTTATATGTAAGCTTTAAGAGGAGGATGAGCTTCCTTTAGTGTGCACTCATAAATATATCAATGAAAGCTATCTCATTCATCATTCATACAGTCAGCAAGCTTCTTCATAGTATGTGAGGGTTTGCCTTTTCTGCTGCACACTGAACTGATGATCTTTAACCGAAATCTGAACTCGCACAAAATGAATAAGCAGTCGGTTTCCGCATACGCTGGGTTGGGTAAGAGCTAATAAAAAAAGCTGCAGTGGTGGAATGTGATTATGCTTACTCAAGTACTCTGTACTAAAAGTTTGAAATTTTGAGGTACTTCAGTATTTCCTTTTCATGCCACTTTTTACTTAAACTCCACTACATCTCAGAAGCAACAGACATCTCAGAGACATATGCAAAATATGAGTTTATAAAATGTGATGTTTTGTTACACCAACCATGTATGTAAGTACAGCTGAAGTGATTCAGCGATTGACACATAATTAATTATTACTATACATATTCACAGCTTTTCACATGTGAAGATTTGCAGCTTCTTTCACTATTATATGATTTTTTTTTATTTACAAACCAAACAATCATTCGACTAATGGAGGAAATAATCAGCAGATTAATCCTCAATAAAAATTGTCATTAGTTAAAGTTCAAAATACAGTAAGCTCCACCTCACCAACTACAACAGTAAAATCCTGCTTTTACATTAATGCAAGAGTAATAATAATCTGATGCTATAATATATAATAACAGACACAGGGGATATTTTTCTGCATTGAATACTTTTACTTTAATGAATCACTTCTAAAGCCTGAGTTAAACTATCTGTGCCGAGGTACATTCAAATCTTGCATGTCACTTTTTCTTACCAATGTGCTGTTTTAAAGCTAAAGGCCTCTGAAAAGAGTGAAGTCCTGCTCTTTTATTGAGATGCACATGGTGTTTTTTTTCTCCCCGCTCAACCGTGAAGGATTGTTGAAGCTGCCTCAGGCTCTCGCTGTGGCTTTATTTGTATCCTTCGTCTTGCAAAGGAAGGATTGCCCTACAAGATGTAAAAGGTTTAAAGCAGACTTGAGTCAAAACAGGACTTACTAATAGTTGAAGCATTTGTTCAGAGCTGCATGGAAAGTTACAGGGAAGGGATTTCACCGTATGAAGATGGTTTAGTGTTGTTTAATGTCAGGTTTGTTCGAAACTGACTTTCATATTCTTTAATATTTTTCTGTACACTGTGATGCGGCATGTATTAAACCCATTTAATCAGGTGAATTTAAGTCATTAAAAGTTAGATTCAGCTACACTTCATGTTTGTACGTTCAGTGACAGACACACAAAAAAGAAATACTATAACCCTGACTGACTGCAGGTCAAATATGAGCAGTGCCTTCATTGAATATCTTAAACGCAGTAGTTGTCTTGATAACCATATTTTCTTTCAAACACATCGTCGGTTTCCTACTCTATATAGAGATGTGACCTGTGTCTAGTGGACAACACCCACTCACCACACGTCTCTTCTGACACTTGTCTGAAAAACTCACCTGCCAGTTACATGCTTTATTTTACAGTTCACTTCAAAAGTCTACACAAGAAGCTCAACAGTAATGTAGAAGAATGATAAAGAAAAGAGCACCAGAGGGAGCAAGACCTCTCACCCAGGACACCCCTCACTTTCTGGCAGGAAGCTGAGCTCCATCACCACCAAAACCTCACGCCATAAGAACAGTTTCTTTCTGACAGCAGCAGGCCCAGTGACCCCCACTGACATGGACTCTTATGTATACGGGGGTGCAAAGGAGATCTGTCTTTATGCGTTAAAGGAACACACATCTGGGACTATCATCCCTGTACACTACACACATGCTCTGTACTGTGACCTCTGATAAATCCTGGACAAAACTAGTCAACTTTCTAACTCTCAAACTGTTATATTTTTACATATTAAGTAATAGCATTGTTATGGTATTTTAATAGAAGGCCTACCTTTTTCATATTTTTATTGTAATTTTCTATTCTATTATGTTCTTGATTGTTGCAGTACTTTAATTTTTATTTTTCACTGCCTCTTATGTGTTTGTTGTACCTACCAAAACACCAAGGCACATTCTTGGATGTATAAACCTACTTGGTAATAAATCTGACTCTGATTCTTTTTTTATATATATACATATATAATTTTATAATATGGTTCTGATTCACTGGATCCTGATCATGTTGTTCACTTACTTTCTGCACTAAATAAGTTTTTTGTCACGCCAAAGACGGGTCTCCTGTTAAGACAGCTCTTTGTTCATTTCACTCAGGATGGTAAAAGGAAATATTTTTGTAAATGCATATTGTGTATTACTGCACAAAGTACACTGCTGACTCAGTGAGTGAGTGAGTGGTGCCACCTTCTGTTATGACATGACATTTTTTGTTTATTAAGCAGATCATGGGGCAAATACAGATTATAGCAGAGTTGTGTGTTGCCTTTATTATTGTTTTATCCCTTTACAGACTTTACTTTACACACTTAATTACACACTTTTATTGTTATTATATTGTTTTTAGGGAGGTCAGCGAGGGCACCTCAGAACAAGAAGCTTAGGAACGGGTTAGGACCCGAATCCTCAATCCTATTGGTCCGCTCTTTGATTGACGGCACTTTTGTCCAATAGGGATAGAGAACAGGGAGGCCAGCTCGAACCACTGCGCAGATGTGTGCGCAGGTTTTAGTGAGATAGATATTATTGCTTTTGAGACGGAGGCTGTGACACGAACGGCACCAAAACACGAAAGGTGAGCTATAAGTAATTAAGCGATAACTGAACTTTAATTCATTGTGTTATTAAATATAATATGTGTTTCATTGAATGTTTTTGTCAGTAATAGTGTTAACACAGGCAACAGCGGTGAAATTAGCTTAGTTAGCTTACGTTAGGTTGTGCCGTAAAAATCCATTTAAGCTAACTTTTAATGCTAATTATTGTTCTCATTTTCACGATGCTATTTACAGGTATGTATCAATCTTTATAGTCCTTGTTGTTTGTGTGCAGCCTTTTTGAAGCCTTGTTTTAACGTTACTCCAAAACTTCCTTTATGAGTTATTTCCCCATGCTTGATATAGCTAATTTGAATATATCTGCTTTCACTTTTAATCAGCTCTCGCGAGCTTGTATGCCCTTCTCAGCAGGCTAAAATAAGACTTCAAGAAGTAGTTGTGAGATTTTTATGACATTATCTGCGTGAAATTTCACCCAGAGTCTAGGAAAGTCAAGGAAACTGGCAAGGAAGAAAAGAAAAGATTTATATTTGACCCTGAAAAGCCATAGTAATGTAACCGTGGGCGTGTTCGGTTTGGAGTGAGGCGTTTGAGACGTTCATGCTGCTGCACATTTGAAGTTCAGATATTTAACCTTCTTTGTACTAAGTCCAGACAGCTGTAACCTTGATATGTAAGTGTTGTCCTCCCCTTGAAAAAGAAACAAAAGGGGTTTCAACTGTGCAGAGTCACATCCCTTTAAAAAAAAATCCCTTTAAACTGAAAAGGAAATGTTAACAATTTCCTTTTTCCCCAAAGCTGCAGGATGGCTGATCTTCACTTTCACTTTCAAAGAGAAAAAAAATCCCCCAAGTGTGTCTGTGATCATTGCAGACCATAAAAAGAGCTTTCCTTAATGTGTTTTTCTTTTGTGGGTACTTTAACACCTCACATGTAGTGCAACTACTACAGTAAAAGTTATACTGTAATAACCTAGCGTGACTATCATCAGGAATGGAAACAATAAAAAGAATGCTTTCTCTTAACACAGATGTCATTTGCCAGTGACAAGCTGTACAAAGGATACTTGCGGCAGAATATGCCGACCATTGTGACTACGGTGAAATCGACACAAATAATGATCCATCTGCCTTGCTTGACTTCTCATGACAGGGTAAGTTTCAATAGGGACAAGCCATCTCTATGGTAGGGGTGTGAATCTTTACCGTTCCCTCAATTCAATTCAGATTATCCTGTCAACAATTTGATTCAATATCACAATGCATCACGATGCATCACCTCCTCAATATTATTATATATTACTACACATGTCAGATATATATTGTATTGCTCTTAAAAAAGACCCTTCCTGAATGTAGCGGAGTCTAAACACAACGGACAAATGGCAGAAACAAAAAAAGCATCGACCAGAATATGAACAAGTAACATCATTAGACAATAATCGATTATGGTCTGTCGCTGCATCGATGCAGAATCTTCCAGTTCCAAATTAATTTCAACACCCCTACTACTATAGCCCAGAGCTGTATTGGTGCGGCTATAGCCTAAGTTACGTTGTCACCTTCTGGGGATTCCAAAACACTACAAAAATATATATTTATAATGCATACATAAATTATATATCTATACATACATATCCACACAGTACATATCCCAATACATACACACATTCATACAAACATACATATGTATATACATATACACACCTACACACATTCATGGACATTTGCACAAACAGACATACATTAAATGGGCAAGGAAGGGTGGGTTGGTAAAACCCAACAACATATTAAATATTCATAAACACTTTCCTATAAAAGAAAATTTTGAACCATAAGTTTATTATCACTACAATACAAGAATCATTAACTCACTGAAAGTTATCAGTAACTAACAAACAACAAACCAATAACAACTTAATAAATTGATTCCCTATGCTTCTTATATGGAATGTAATTTTAGGAAAACATTGAGGCAAAAAGAGAGACTCGTGGGGAGACTGAAAGCATGGTGGTTCTTCTGGACTGTCTGAAGAGAAGAGAAAACTGGCCGGAGCAGTTCATCGAAGCGCTTGAGGCGTGTGAGCATCCAACTTTAGCAGCTGAGATTAGAGCAGAATACAACGCTCTGAGAGGCATCAACAGTAAGTCATTTAGTCAAGTACCTACTGTAGTACTGTGAATTATTGTGTAGAAATTAATCTTGGTTTCCTTTTTGACTAGAAAATAGTTAGCACCACCTCAAACTATTGTATCAAAAAAAAATTCAGGTTCTCTATGATGAAGTAGTATGTGAGATATTGAAGGAATAAACTAAATATAATGAAATCCTTATGTACGTGGATACTGAAGTTTGCTGGATCACCACACAGTGCATCCACAATTTCATTTTAGCCTTGTGTTGAACAGGACCATGGTGTGAGCCACAAGAAATACCTTCCCTCACCTTCACCTTGTGCAGATGTGTTTGAGGCTGAACGTTTGTACTGTTTGTTGTGGTCTCAATGTCCAATATTTTCATTATCATCTAACTGATACTGTACTTTCTGGTTGAGTGTGTGCACATTGTACACAGTATTTTGGACTCATACAATACAGTACATTTTAGTAATGTATATGATTTTCCCATTATTCCGGAAATATTGGACTAAGCTGTTTCCATGGCTAATGAAAGTGAATATTTCACTTATTTCACTGTTTACATGCAGTTGTGCAAAAAAGTTGTTAAACGTTTTTCACCAGTGGCGGACTTGTTTGACCGTGCAAACACTACTTTCCTCTTTTATTTCTTTAACCACCTTCTTGAAAACTGTTATTATTACTGAAGGATTTCACACACATACGATACATATTTTTGTGATTTTGGAACTTTATTGTCCACATTGTGGAAACTTGTCTTCCACTTTAAAAGCAAAAAGGACTGGTGTTGACAGACTGCAGGGACACAGTATCAACAATCTATGATTTAAACACATTTTTGATGGCTCTTATTTTAAAAACATCTTCCCGAGGTAGGGGATTAGTTACATACTAGATAGTAATTAGATAGTTAGCTGCATCTTGGGCTACGCTTGACATTGACATTTTTAACGTACCCCTAACAATCCTTTTATATTCATGTGTAACAATAGTATGATTTAAAAGTACAAAATCATATTATACCTTTTTATATATATAAATTTTTTTTTTTTTTCACAAGATGCTGCAGGGAATAATCTCGATTTCAGAACCTGTTAACTTCAGTGCAGTTTTGTGTGACATTTGAGACTTCAGTAAATGTGTATGAAATAACTGAATTACTGTATAGTTACAGTGTCAGGTAGTCCCTCAGGAGCTTTAGTCATACGCATTCAGAACTGATTTAATGACAACATTGATTGCTTTGCCCTAGATTTCAGGGCACACGTCCATCCTGCACCCTCTGCCGGTCATCTGTCCCACCCAGAAGGTGGTGCAAACAGTCAGGCTATTGTTGCTCCACCAGCTGAAGCATCAGCTCCTCCACAGCCAGCTGCCCAGGCCTCCCCCCCTCTGGAAACCCTTGTGCAGCCACAAGTCCCCCAGAGCTCAGCAGCCAACGTTCCTGAGGCAGTTTCCCCATCCAAACCTCTCGCTGAGCTGCCACAGCCAACTCAGAATGAAGTGAAACCCTCTCCAACACCTCCTCTTTCCCCTGTTACCCCACATAATCAGGCCATTAAAACCCCACCGCCTCAGGAGAAGATTAAATCTCACCAGGAGCCGGTGGAAAACTCTGAATCAGACATCCAGGATATTTCTGGTGATATCGCTGTGATCCCTGATCAAGTTAGTGCAGGAAACAGTGAGGTATCGTTGAACTCTGTGGCTACTCTTCAACCATCCCATCCTGTTGAGCAGTGTGAAACAGATTCTCTGACTCACCCAGATCCGGTCCAAACAACAACAACCGTGACAGAGATCAGTCCACCACAGAGTCCCTCTCCAACTCAGTTGAACTCAGATGTGACCAATGGATCCTCTTTCCCCATGATGACCCCAGAGAGGCCTCCGGTCCAGGACACCACCCCTCCTGTTGACCTAAAACCAGCTGCTGTCCTGCAGCTTGAACAGATGTCTGGACCTCCTGCTACACAAGTAAGTACCAAATAATGCTAACTTTAACTACCTAAGTTAAGGATTAATTATAAAGAAGCCCTATCTCTACAGCGCTGACAGGTTTGGTGTTTTTATTTGACCTAGACCCATAAACGGTTAGACCAGAGAATATGCGGTTAAAACAGTCAAAGATCGGTGATGCTGTTTTGCTCTTGTTCTCCGTAAAGTTAGCTGGAAGTGATGCTTTGTAGCATTTTATGTGCGGTGAGCACTGAGCCAAACTAAAAAAAAAAATCACCTTGTAAGTGCCACATATCTTGTAGGGAAATAATGGAAGGAACAGGTGAACAAGCTTTAAAAACAAAAATAAATTACTTTCATATTATTTTTTAAAGGAATCTAACTTCCAGGCAATAAATTTGGCCTCTGTAAAATTAGTAATGTTCAGTTCTTAACAGTATACAATATCAGAGTTGGGTCCATTAGACGAAACTTTGAGGCAGTAGTCCACACAAAGCTTCCTTTACAAATATGTACAAACTTGGCCAATATGAGATTAATTTCCCCTGCAGGTTGTTGAAAGCAGTCCACAGACAGAAACTTCAGCTACAACCTCCCCCCTGCCTGGTGCTGCTGGGATGGACACCTCTTTCTGTGATGACACGGTGTGTCTGAGCAAGCCTGGTCAACTCATCAGCATCCCCCCCCAAAATCATGATCTCCCTACTATCCCTGCACCCAGCTCACCGGTGCAGCCCTACTCGGGTAATACTGAGCGTCTGGAAATGAGCGATGCTGCAGGTGACACTGTGACCTCTGCCTGCCTTTCTGCATGCTCTGCTGTCAGCTCCATTACCGAAAGGACAGTGTCTACACTGCCGTGCCAGGAGAACGGCATTGCTGTTAACCATAACGAACCGGAGGAAAACCACTATGACTCTCCTTCTCAGAGTTTGGGAATGCAGGAGGTGATGGAGAACGTGGTGCATGTATCCGAGGAGGCGTCTATCCTTAACCTAGACGGCCAAAGCTCAACACCACAAGCTCAAATCGTCAATGATGAAGCAGCCAAGGAGATCACGCCTGTACCACCACTATCCACCAATACTGTTGAAACTGTATTGAGTGTTAACACCCCCTCCAGTGAGAACTACCACCCCTCTGAGCCTGCACCTGCTGATGTTTCACCAGAGCAGAAGACACTGCAGGATTTAGAGAAGAAGGTGGCCTCTGGCACCATGCCAAATAATACAAAGTACATTCTGACCGCTGCAGGAGTGGGCGCCTGTGCACTGCTGATAGCCTGGAGGTTTATGAGATAAGGGAATTTCATACTATAGTTCAAAGTTTCTGTCTCCCCCATGAAAAATTCTAAATAATGACAACACTGTCGGTTAATCTATATGACGCAATCCTTCGATGATCATGCACCACCACCACCCCTGCTCCACACAGTTGCTATAGCATTTCTCCCATCAAATCAAGGACATAGTAGATAAAAAAAAAACACGATTGACTATTCAGGAGAGGTTATTATCTTGTAATTTTTATGCAACAGAAAACTGCCTGAAACACCTCGCCCACATTCCTGTTTGAAAATCCTAGTGTAGTGTTAATTTTGTCACCTATTTTTAATTTAGTCTTAGGCGGAATCCCATTTCTCCATCTTACCCCTACCACTTACCGCTTACCCCTATCCCTTGGCCCTAGAAACCAAGAGGCAAGGGGTAGGGGTGAAAACATACCCCTTTGAAATGGGACACCACTTGGTGACATCACCATACAGTATTGATCACAAACTTCCAACATGGCATCTCAGTTGATTGTGTGGGTTTTGACAACAGTGTCATATGCATTTTCATATTTTATAATTATTTTATGTTCACTTTGGTGGTGCAGAGGCAGATGTTATCTGTGTATTACTCAGGTCTGTTTGAAATACATATGTGTACACACACACACGGTGTGTTGTATATCTGTTCCAGTTATCACCGTTTTGAATGTCATTGATGTTCAGAAAAACATTTTGTTAACTAAATTCTGTCTTTATTGCCCAATAAATTAAACATAACAGGCAAAAACATTACATTAAATATATTATATTACAGAACCAATATCAACTATTAGAACCATAACTTACATGTCACACACATAAAAAGGCATTCAAATGTATAAAACAAAAAAAAGACACAAGACCACAAACTAAATTAACTACAGCTATTCTGATATTCCAGACGTCTGATGCCTGTTGGCCAGTAACCCCCCCCCACACACATTTCATCAGTGTCCCTATCATAACCAACAACAATATACAAGTGCATGAACAGGAATTAATTACAAGTGAGCTTGCATCCTCACTTGCTTTCAAGGGGTATACACCCCTCAATCTTACCCCTACCCCTCGGTCGACATAAGTAATGGGACAGCACTAGGTCCCGCGTGAACGTGCAAAAACGAGAGTAAGGGGTAGGGGTAAGATAGAGAAATGGGATTCAGCCTTAGGCTGAAACTCATTTCTTCCCCTTACCCCTTCCCCTCGTTTTTGCGCGTTCACGCGGGACCTAGTGGTGCCCCAATCCTTGAAGTGACCAAGTGCTAGGGGAAGGCTCAAGGGGTGTATGGCCCTAGAAAGCAAGTCAGATCTGGAGCTCACTTGTAAACACAGAAGCAACAATGGCTGCCGTATCTACAAGAGAGACACATAAATGTAAGTATTTTCGGCTTAAATAATTGATTTAAAAGTTACGACAGTCTTGTTTTGTGGTCTATACAGTCCTGTAGATATGTACTTGCAACAATGTTCTTAATTAAAACTTTTTAAAAATCGCTAGCTTGCGCTAACGCTAACGTTGATTTGAACAACAGTCCCGCATTTCTCTGCCTTGAATGAACATCGCATAGACTGTATATATTAATATTAACGGTCTATGCTACATCGCTACGTGCTTTACATATACCGTCCTGTATCACACAGGGACCAGGAGGACCCAGCAGCTGGTCCACTTTGGGGCTGAAAACAAGCAGAAGTTTCTTAAATCATGTGTTCATGTTGTACCCATTCATTATTGCATTGGTACTGTATTATTGTAATCATTTATAATTAATTCCTGTTCATGCACTTGTATATTGTTGTTGGTTATGATAGGGACACTGATGATTTGTGAGGGGGTTACTGGCCAACAGGCATCAGACTGGTCTGGAATAGAATAACAGCTGTAGTTAATTTGTTTGTTTGTGGTCTTGTGTCTTTTTTTAGTTTTATACATTTGAAGCCTTTTTATGTGTGTGACATGTAAGTTATGGTTCTAATAGTTAATAATGGTTCTGTAATATAATATATTTAATGTAATGTTTTTGCCTGTTATGTTTAATTTATCAGGCAATAAAGACAGAATTTTGTTAAAATGTTTTTCTGAACATCAATGACATTCAAAACGGAGATAACTGGAACAGATATACAACACACTGTGTGTGTGTGTGTGTGTGTGTGTGTGTGTGTGTGTGTGTGTGTGTGTGTGTGTGTGTGTGTGTGTGTGTGTGTGTGTGTGTGTGTGTGTGTGTGTGTGTGTGTGTGTGTGTGTGTGTGTGTGTGTGTGTGTGTGTGTGTGTGTGTGTGTGTGTGTGTGTGTGTGTGTGTGTGTGTGTGTGTGCACGCACATATGTATTGCAAACAGACCTAAGTATTACACAGATAACATCTGCCTCTGCACCACCAAAGGGAACATAACATAACTAAAACATATATAAATGCATATGACACTGTTGTCAAAACCCACACAATCAACAGAGACGCCATCTTGGAAGTTTGTGATCAATACTGTATGGTGATGTCACCAAGTGGTGTCCCGTTTCATAGGGGTATGTTTTCACCCCTAGCCCTTACCCCTTGGTTTTGAGGGCCAAGGGGTAGGGGTAAGGGCCAAGGGGAAGGGGTAAGGGGAAGAAATGGGATTCAGCCCTAGTCTTGTGCCAAATGTTAGTTTTAGTCATATTTAGTCATTTACATAGGTTTTTTTGTTAGTTAAGTTTAGTCAACTAAAAGTCTTTTAGACTAGTTTTAGTCAAAAGAGAACTCGGGTATCTTAGTCAAGTTTTAGTCAAAATGTTTTAGTCTTTTTTTAAATAAATGATTTCTGAGATTATTTCTGATAAACATTTCAGTCAAATAGTGTTTCACACATCTCAAATATTGTGTAAATGTCATAATTACTTGACAAAATACAGTTGTTGAATGCAACTTTGTTAAACGCGTTTGGTTTTTATATCTAGCCGAACCGTCTTCATTGTAGAAAAAAGGTCGTTGAGGAACATGTTTAGCCTCGTCTGACGCAATTAACACTAAACTAGTGATGTCACTGATCGAGAAAGCCAGCCCACTTTTTGCATATGTGCTTACCATTGGTGCTGCCTAAGCAAGCACAACCCACCCAGCAGCTTGTTTGAATTTGGTTGAGTTATCACAACAAAGTGGGCCAGCTGACCAATCAGAGCACACTGGGCTTCAGGAAGGCGGGCCAAAAGCTCAGACGAAGTGTTTCAGAAAAAGAAGCTGCAGCAACGGGCTGTATGAGTAACGTAAAATGTTTTTTAAACGTCAAATGTAAACCTATGTAGTAGAACCAAAAAAGGAGTATAATAGGGGCTCTTTAAGATTAGGCTTTAAGGCTTTTGAAAGTAGTAGTAGTCACTGGACTGGGATGACGTGAGGCAGTTGTTTAATAATTACCTTTATAACAGCTGACTTGCCAGACCTTTGATTATGTAATTGACAGGTATGCTGTTATGTTGGACTATATTTTATCATTTTACTGTTGAGTAAAGTTGGCCCTAAAAACCAAATCCATCCTTCTTCAGAGATGGGAAGTAACAAAGTACAAATACTTCGTTACTGTACTCAAGTAGATTTTTCAGATATTTTTACTTTACTATTTATTTTTGTGGCGACTTTTTACTTCGGCTCCTTACATTTTAACACAAATATCGGTACTTTCTACTCCTTACATTTTACAAAATTGGCTCGTTACTTTAGTTTTGTACAAGAGGTTGTCATGTCTAAGAATAGCGCGGACACGCGCCTCACACCGCGAGCGGGTGCGCGTGCCACACGGAGAAAAAAGTGAGAGAAAAGAAAAAGAGACTAGCTGTCTGGAGGATAATCAGCTGAGATTGTGTGTGTGCCTCTTTGAGAACTGTAAGTCGTATAACTGATGTTGTCAGTTCACTTAAGCCTGTTATTGGTCTATAGTTCTTGCACATTTAAAGTAAGTTAGCCAGTGATTCTGGTGTGTTCTTCTTCTACTGTAATTCAATTGACAAGTGGATGGAAACTTAGCTAGAGAGAAGTTGTCTCTATCTGTGTTTTAACAGACACACCTGGGGAAAAATTGGAAACCAGAATCATCTTTAATCCAGTCCTAATCTAGTCCTCAAGTTTCACATCATTTCACTGGAGTTATAGTTATTATTGTTTACGTCATCAATACCATATTCAATCTAAATGGATGGGAATATATCTACTGTACGTTGCATTTGACGCACAACTAAGACAACTCAACAGATTCGGCATTCTGCATTAATTCACAGCAAATCATTGCGGCTTGATGGCGCTAACGTTAAGAAGGACTCCTGGCCAATGTGCTGGGGAGCTTCTTCATTAATGTCTGTTTAGTCATTCATATCTGAGCCCACACATACATGTAGATTCATTTAAATGTTAAGGGAAAGATTAAAAATAGAAACTGGATCTGTGAATTCTCACAGACTCACAACTGAATTCATATCTTGCTAATGAGTCAGAATCCTATTAACCTGGAGTCCCAGTCTCTGTCATAATAATCATATATGTGATGTTTTAGGCTTATTGGCAGACATCCACTTGAACTGTAGCCATTGCCATATAAAGACCGTGTTCTCCCTGAAGTTCCTCAGCGTCTCTCTAGTAACATTTGTGTGCTCCAGGTAGCTTTGCATAAAAAATTGTCATCATTCTCACGGCTACTTTTACTTTTATTCTTCAAGTAAATTTCCAAGCCTGTACTTTGTTACTTTTACTTGAGTAAAGAAGTTTAATCAGTACTTCCACTTTTACCAGAGTATTTTTTTTAACACAAGTATCTGTACTTCTACTTAAGTACAGAAAGTGAGTACTTTTGCCATCTCTATCCTTCTTATCCTAGTTTGGAAACTTAATGGATCTGGGTTGAGATCTTAGGTTTTGTAGTGGCTTGTAAAGATACACTGAGGATGTCTTTTAATGATAGAACTGTTTGTATGTGTGTTTGCACTTGTCTGATAAGCACTTTCAAAATAAGACTGCTGGCTGTCATCCAGTGAGGATTAAAGTACCAATTTTACTGGATGTGAACTGCGGACGTAAGATTACCAGCATCCCACTCTGTAAATAATGGCTAGTGCACTAGCTGTAATTATATGTACGTACAGTGTATGTATATATATTTATACATACACTGTATATAAAATTCCTCACTACCCCCATCCTGGGTCATAACGGTTCTGTGCAGTATCTTTCTTAGGACTGCACTCTTCTGGACAGATATGTCAGATATTGTTCTTGTATATACACACTGTATATCTGTTGCACACTCCTTTCAAACAATCCACCAGAAGAGCATGCTCAGACTTGCTAACAGCCTCTGTCTGACTCATGCATGTTTGAGATTATGAATACCAACCTTTGCCTTCTAACAGGAGATTTAGAGTCCCTTTGTTTAGGTAGCTTAAGAACTCTTTATTCATCTGTCTATCCTGTTGCTAAACCGAAATCAGTGTGCTGCCAATTAAGATCTGAGGATATGATAAAAACATTTTTCTTTGTCATGGCTGTTGTCTTCTTTGCATTTTATGTGTAATTGTTGTTTTTCTTTTTAGCTGAGCTGCTTGGGAACGCTAAATGAATTTCAGTGTAAGCTGACAACTAGGTTGTATTGTATGGTGAATATACTATATACAGCTGATATATGTATTTTAAAAAATCTCAAAGAATTCTCTAAGAATCTCTTCATAATTAAATTACATATTTTGCAAATGTATTTGTAAATCCAGACCAGTTGCCCCCACACTTTTTAAAACCATGGTATGTCCTGTTTCTTTTGGAGCCAATGAGAGTGTTAACCATGAGCTCTCATGTCATTGGTTGCATATTTAACTGGAGTTTAAATTTAAAATTGCTTATTTTTTGCATTTTAATGTTTGAAAACATTAAAAAAATGTAGTTGGTGTAAGCATTGCCTAGTTTTTTAATGCAAGATTGAGCATGATAAAACAGACGTGATGCCGTTGCTACACCTGCAAGACGACGTCAACTTGTAAAAGATGAAGATGATGCTAGGCCTTATATTTATAATAAATATATAATTTCTGAATTCTCCACCTCCAGACCCACAGTAGCCCGTTTCATTCACATCCACTGCTCTGTTGCTGGTCCCCGCAAAGCGAAAGCTCAAATATAGTTTTGTTCAGAACAATAGAAGTGTGTTTACAACAGTAAATAATGCTCAAAATCCTTGAAATAACTTTTTATTCCATAATATCAATGCATTGGGAACTCTGCACATTCAATTCCAAATCAAAACATGACCAACATTGATCAAGTTTGTGTTATACCTTTACAGAAAGTGAAGAAAAATTAATATAAGGCTGTTCCAAAAAATAGCAGTATTTGCTTTTTTCTTTACAAACTGAAATATTTAATGTATAAACAGAAATGTCTCAAGGGTTTGCTTTACTTGGTATATGGTATTGTATATGGTATGGTATATGGCATGATATATATGGTATAGTATAGTATGGTATGGTATACCTATAGTAAATTTTATGGTATAGATATGTAATGTGGCATGGTATATATGGTATGGTGTATGGTATAGGTATGGTATATGGTACAGATTTGGTATATGGTATGGTACATGGTATGATATATATAAAAATATGGTATGGTATAGATATGGTATATGGCATGGTATATAATTGGTATGGTATAGATATGGTATATGGTATAGAAACGGTTAAGTCGGCACAATTAATCGAATTTTAATCACGATCACGATTTTGACTTCCCATGATCAAATTTGCGTGATCAAGCATTTTTTTTTCATTGTAACTGTAGGCTACTTTTGTGTCTTGTGCTAGTGCAAAATCACATTTGATCAGACAACTTATTTGCTATTTTCTTGTAATTCCAATATTCTTTGGAGTTATACTGTAATATTGCAGATTACATTGTTATGAAAACTAAATGTATATTTATGTCCTATTTATAATACTGTTTATTTTTAAAGAGGGTTCCACACTATGCAAATGATGTCATGCTTAATTTGAACTGGAGTTTTATTTTGAAGGAATTGTTATTATTATCCTAATTTTTTGGATGTGTGATGTCACAAGCGTGTGACATCACTCATCCTTTCATGTTGTTCTATGGCTTTGAACCCAGACCCTGTATCTTACTGAGAAACACAACCTTTCAGTTGAAACCTGCCCTCCATTAAGAGACACATCTTTGTTGGAACAGAGCTCAAAGCTGAGACACGTTTGTACTAAACTGCAATACAGCAGTACTACTACAAAATACTCCGGTACTGCAAGAAATATTTTTAAAATATCTTCAAAGATATTTCTTTGTGGCTATCATGGCGACCGTCGTTCCCGAAACTGCCAGCGCACAGCTTGAGGACCTGAGAAAAGCCCTTCTGGAGGTCCAAAACCAAAACGAAGAGCTGGTCTCAGTGAATGCTGGCCTGGTGGAGGAGAAGGAGAAAATCTACAAGGCTCTGCAGTCAGAAAGAAGCATCAGAAAAAACCTACAGAAGGACCAGAAACTCAAGGAGCGAGAGAAAGATAAAGAGATCCGCCTCCTTAAGGAGAGGGTGACCAACGAGAAATACCTCACAGAGTCAGTCCTAAACCACTGGACTTCAGAGTTCCACCGGTTCTGTGCAGCCATTACAGAGGAGGACAAGAGGAGGAGACAGGCCTGGCAGGACAAGATCAATGTAATGCAATTAAAAAACGAGGCTTTGATGATGGAAAACAGGGATTTGAAGGAGACAGAAAGAGGCTTGATTGTAAAACAGCAGCAGGAACTCATCGAGCTCAGAAATACGCAAGACGCCTTACACAAGGAGTTAAGCCGGGTCGTTCTGCAAAAGGACGATCTCATCAATAGGTTGTTAACTGAAAAGAAGGCGCTTCAAGCAGAGACCTCGGAGTGTGTGGCCAAGCTACAGAAGAAGGAAAGCGAGATCAATCAGAGCGAGGCCGAGTGGCAAACCAAACTGGCAGCTCTGGAAGATCAGGTGAGGTGCGAGATGGCTACAACGAAGGAGATCTCCGAGAGAGCACGGGAGCTGGAAACAAAGACCAGAGAGATGGAGGACGAGTGGAGCATCAAGGTGGCTCGAAAGGAGGAAGAAATAAAGATCCTCACCCAGAACAACACCGAGCTCCAGGTTCTTCAAATCAGCCTCCAGGAGCTCGCCCAGAAAACTGATAAGGAGAAGGCCAAGCTGAAAAGACAGGAAAAGAAGGCAGAGGAGGACGAATTAAAAAGGCAGAAGAAAGAAAAGGAGGAGATGGAGAAGAGAAACAAGAAAAAGAAGAAGGAGGAAGCAGAGAGAGAGAAGAAAGTGAAAAAGGAAAATGAGAAGAGAGAGAAGGAGGAATTGAAAAGACTGAAAAAAGAAAAGGAGGAGCAAAAAAAGCAGGAGAGGAGGGAGAGGAGAGAGGAGTGACTTCCTTTCTTTCCTCCTCCTCCCTTCTCGTCTTCACTCCCACTCCCCCAGCCCCTTCCCCACCTACTACCCTCTACCTCCAGACTTTACTCCTCTAACGTCTGGGATAAAGTCTTGAGTGAACTGGACATTATCTATCTCCCATCTACCTCCCATCCATCCTCTCTCCCTCCTCTTCTGAGGCGACATGGCAGCCAGTGATTGGGACTGCAGCCTCACAAAAAGGAGAAGCAAGCGTGGCAATACTCCGGGTGATCCGGTGTTCCTGACACAACAAATAAATAATTGAAATAAAACAAAAAAAAATGAAAAAAATTCCCTCATCTGTCTATTTGTCTTTAAAAAAAAAAAAAAAAAAAGTTTAATATATTGATCCATTTTTTATTTTCTGTAAACTGGAGCTGGTCTCTCATTTTCAACTTAAAACAATGTGAAGTGGTTCTGATGTGAGAGGATTACAGTATTCATATAATAAAGCATGGGACAGCCAAATGGTGACGATACACACGACCCCCTTTTCCTCAATCAAACAGACAACTAAGGCAAACTTATACAAAGACCAAAAAACCCAGAATATACCAATCAGATCAGGCCGTTAAATGCTTACAATGGCAAATAACGTTGTAGAAACACATGCTTATATATCCTCACCCACATTCACACTCTCTCCTTTGACCCTCCAACTCTCTCTCTCTCATCTATCTTATCCACACACACACACAAACACACACACACACACAGGTCATATATAAGGATACCAATAAATATAAATGATGATTAATAAATATATATATATAAAAACAAAGTGGTAGAGCTGCATGCTGATAACGTGGCATCAGGGTATAAGGGAATGTTTTTCTAAATGCATACTGTGTACTACTGCACAAAGTACACTGCTGACTCAGTGAGTGAGTGAGTGAGTGAGTGAGTGAGTGAGTGGCGCCATCCTCTGTTTAGAAATGAACATAGGCTGCTGGTTAGAAACTTAATCAGTTGTGGAACTTTTTATTATTAAGCAGAGATTGGGGAAATGAAGACTATAGCAGTCTGTTTGTTGCCTCACTTATGGTTTTACCCTTTTACACAATTTACACACTCAATTACATACTGTTCCCTGTATGGGATCAATACAATGAATCTTATCCTTTTTCCATTTAGAAGTCTTCAATGATCAAGCTTCAACACTATGGCAGTAACAACAGTTAGAAAAACCACATAGAGACACATTGCTGAGGTCTGGAACAAGGCCAGTGATGTAGCAGACATAAAGGCCATGTAATGCAGTGCAACAACGCAAATTTAAGCCAGGAACATCATAGAGTGGTGGCTGCACTATCAACTGGCCGAATGGGACCCTTGATCCTGAGGGCTCCCAAAGATCTCAGGTTCACTGAGTGGGAATTGGTTTGTTTAATCCGACTAACTGCACATTTGTTTATTAATATGCACCAAGAAATGAGACTATAAACTGAAATGATAGGGGGCTTTAATCATTTTTGCTGAGTTTTGTGGCCCTGTCTTCTACTGTAAAATATTATACAGGCATTCCTGTTCCAGAGGGAATAACGGATTAATAATGAGGGTAAATATAAATAAAATAAAAAATATATGTATATATATATAGTTGTCTACCTACATCCCACTACTGTCTGTTTCAATGCTCCTGGATTGGCTGTTGTTAAATGTCATCTTTATGTTCATTAAGAAATAGAGTTCTAATGGGCTTATATTAGTTTCATACGGTAAATTCCATGTGTACATAACACGGTTTGTCCCCTCCCAGCTCTGTGTGTGTCCATGTGAACGGATTAGGATCAGGGATTAAAGGCAGATGTAAACCAGAAATTTAGAGCCTATCTAATTCTGCTGAGCTATCCCATAGCACTGCAAAAGTCACGGTTAGGGTCAAGATTAAGCACCACCTATTTACTGCCTTGCTTAAATCCTATTGGCCTACTCTTTGATTGACGCCGCTGTGGTTCAATAGGGATTGAGAACGGTGAGGGAACCGCTACGCAGATGTGTGTGAGGGAGACAGCGCAGGTTTTAGTGAGAGCAGGAATAGCCTTTGAGAGGGAGTCGCGAACTGCTGAGGCACCAAAACACGAAAGGTGAGCCATATAAAATGCGACATAACGATAAATTGAACTTAAATAATTACGTAATTAAATATTATTAGTCTTTTCATTGAGTGTCTTTGTCAGTAATAGAGTGCCAACTCAGGAAACAGCATATTAGCCAGGTTGTGTCGTATTTATCAATTTAAGCTAACTTTTAAATGCTAATAATCTTTTTTTCCCACAATGTATTTCAATAATTTACACACATGTATTTTGAAGTCTTCCCAATCTTCTTAGTCAGTTGTTTTTACCAAGAAATAGGCTTAAAAAGTATATTCCACGATATATTTTAATAGTTTACAGGCAGGTATCACTTTCAATCGTCCTTGTTGTCTGTGTTCTTACCTAACTGCTTATTCAGTTGTTTAAAAAAACTTGCTTAATGAATTATTACCTCATGCCATATACTGTATCTGCTTTCACTTCTGGTCAACTCTAGCAAGCTTGTCCTTCATTGCAAGCTTTCTGAGACTATAATAAGACTTGAAGCCGCAGTTATGAGATTTAATGTGATGGAATTTGACCCAGACTCGTGGAAAGCCAAGGAGACTGGCAAGAAAAGGGCTGTCATGACCTCCCAGTGTAGAGGTCATTCATTTGGCTCAGCTCTGCAAAAATCTGCCTCGTGTCAAGGTGCTTTTCCCCCCTCTCATACCACCTTCCTTTTCTTGGTAATCTGCCATCTCTCATCACATAACACTTAGATGCATGCTTGAAAACACCGTTTATCTACCTATTAGGTCAGTGTGTGTGTGTGTGTGACAATCCAGTGGCCTCTGAGGGCTGATGATACAGTGAGGAAGACTTTGCTCTTTGGTTTCTGTCACTGACATTGATTCCAGACTGCTGTTGCCCCACGTACTGTATACACAAAACTTTACTGCTCCATTTGAAGTGATTTTGTGATGACCGATTATCTTGTGAAAAAAAACGTTCCCTGTGACTGAACCTCACAACAGATTACTTCTCCTGACTGTTTAGGTTCAAACAAATGAAGGTTTTAAGGTGTATTCTATACAAACAAGTGTGCCCAAGCTTTATATTTTACCGTGAAAAGTAGAGTAAAAATACGAATTTGTGGGTGTGTTTGAAATGAGGCATTTGAGACGGTCATGCTGCACTTTTGAAGTTCAGATATTAAACTGGAGTCTGGAGGGGATTAATCAGTGACTAGTCAGGGCCTGGTTCACCTTCTTCGTACGCCAGACATCTGCAACCTTGAAATGTAAGTGTTGTCCTTCCCTTGAGAAAGTAGTAAAAGGGTTGCAGCTGTGCAAAGAGTCTCATCCTTAAAAAAAAAAGGTTTCTTGTAAACTGAAACAAAAGGGAAATGTTAACTATTTCTATTTTTTTTTTTTAAACTGCAGGATGGCTTATCTTCACTTTCACTTTTGGTGTCATTGAGTAAAAATCCCCCAAGTGTGTAGTAGATCATTGCAGACAACAAAGATTGAGGTTTCCTCAATGTGTTTTTTTTGGGTACACATAGTAGTAAAAGGGTAGAAATTGGGAATCTTGGCAAGTTGCCTTGCCAACTGAGGAAATCGCCCTTTGCAAAATGACACTATGCAAAAAGTATCAGGAGTGGAAATTATAAAAATTGTTGATGCCTGTGTTTTTGTCCATTTTCTCATAACACAGATGTCATTTGCCAGTGACAAGCTGTACAATGGATACTTGCGGCGGAATATGCCGACTATTGTGACTAGGGTGAAACCGACACAAATAATGCTCCATCTGCCTTGTTTGACTTCTCATGACAGGGTAAGTTTCATTAGAGACAAGGACCTAGCACTAGGGCCTGGGATTGTTTGAACAATATTGGTTTAATATAATGTAGTAGCTCTAGTATCCACATTTTTCTATACTATTGCCAATGCATAACCTGGGTTTTGGTACAGATATCAAAACAATACTTGCAATAAATAAAATGTAAACAAATACAATACAAATCTGACATTTGATACAATTTTTCCATACTTGACATGACTTGATACCCAGCTATAATAAAAAGTAGTTATTTGGGTATTCATTGCACTGTTTACACCATAAGACATTGTTAAATGTGGTGTAGTGCTGTCCTTTACCTGCTTGTAATAACAATAGTCTGTAAGTAATGCATTTTCACAACAGATGGTTTGCTTTTCCACCATTATCAGTGATTATTTATTATGACTTGAAAGCAGTTGAACCTGACCAATACTGGATTTTTTTAGGCCAATATGATCTTAACAATTGAGAGTTAAGAAATAATAATATCTGCCAAAATTTGTTTTTGTAAGGCAAGGCAAGGCAAGGCAGCTTTATTTATATAGCACATTTCAGCAACAGGGCAATTCAAAGTGCTTTACACAAAAACAGTTAAAAGAAAGTAAAACAAATAAAACACAAGAATAAAAGTTACAGTGCAGTATAAAAGAAAGAAATGAACATAATTTAAAGAAAGGCAACATCGAAAAGAAAGGTCTTCAGCATTGATTTAAAAGAACTAAGAGTAGCAGCAGACCTGCAGGTTTCTGGGAGTTTATTCCAGATATGAGGAGCATAGAAACTGAACGCTGCTTCCCCCTGTTTAGTTCTGACTCTAGGAACAGACAGTAGACCTGTCCCAGATGACCTTAGAGGTCTGGGGGGGTCATAGTGTACTAGCAGATCAGAAATGTATTTTGGCCCTAAACCGTTTAGTGATTTATAAACTAGCAAAAGAACTTTGAAATCAATTCTTTGGGGCACAGGAAGCCAGTGTAAGGACTTCAGAACTGGAGTGATGTGATCCAGTTTCTTGGTCTTAGTGAGGACTCGAGCAGCAGCGTTCTGAATCAGCTGCAGCTGTCTGATTGATTTTTAGGGAGACCTGTAAAGACCCGTTACAGTAGTCAAGTCTACTGAAGATGAAAGCATGGACAAGTTTTTCCAAATCCTGTTGACACATAAGTCCTTTAACCCTTGATATATTCTTAAGGTGATAATAGGCTGACTTTGTAATTGTCTTTATATGGCTGTTAAAATTCAGGTCAGAGTCCATGATTACACCAAGATTTCTGGCTTTGTCTGTTGTTTTTAACATTGTTGTTTGAAGCTGAGCGCAAACTTTTAATCTTTCCTCTTTTGCTCCAAAAACAACCACCTCAGTTTTTCCCTCATTTAATTTCAGAAAGTTTTGGCACATCCAGCCGTTAATTTGTTCAATACACTTAGTCAGTTTTTGTATTGGACTATAGTCCCCTGGCGATAAGGTTATGTAAATTTGTGTGTCATCCGCATAACTATGGTAACTTATTTTGTTGTTTTCCATAATCTGAGCCAGTGGAAGCATGTAGATGTTAAACAGAAGAGGCCCCAGAATGGAGCCTTGGGGAACTCCACACGTCATATTTGTACGCTCAGATGTATAATTACCTATTGACACAAAGTAATCCCTATTCTGTAAGTAAGATTCAAACCAGTTTAGTACTGAGCCAGAAAGACCAACCCAGTTTTCCAATCGGTCTAGTAATATGTCGTGGTCGACCGTATCAAATGCAGCACTGAGATCAAGTAATACTAAGACTGAAATTTTGCCATTATCTGTGTTAAGGTGGATGTCATTAAAGACCTTAACGAGAGCCGTCTCAGTGCTGTGGTGTGGTCGGAAGCCCGACTGAAAGGTATCAAAGCTGTTGTTTAGTGACAAGAAATAATTGAGTTGTTGAAAAACTGCTTTTTCAATGATTTTACTTAAGAACGGAAGGTTTGATATTGGCCTATAGTTGCTCATTAGGGATGTGTCTAGATTGTTCTTTTTAAGAGTGGCTTGATTACTGCAGTTTTCAAGGCCTGTGGAAAGATTCCTGAAAGAAGAGATGTGTTCACAATCTGTAGAAGATCAGAAGACAAACAATTCAAGACATTTTTGAAAACACCCGTTGGTAGAATATCAAGGCAACAGGAGGAAGTTTTCAGATGTTGTATAATGTCCTCCAGGTTTTTATGGTTGATCGCATGAAACTCAGTCATATTGGAACTAGTTCTGCTTGAACACTGTGACAACACACATCCTGTACTTGATATGGAGGCACTGACTGTTTGTCTAATCTTTTGAATTTTTCTTTGAAGAAGGAGGCAAAGTCATTGCAGGCCTTGGAAGATAAAAGTTCAGATGCTACTGGTACTGGAGGGTTTGTTAACCTATCGACAGTAGCAAACAAAGCACGTGAATTATTATTGTTTCTAGAGATAATATCAGAGAAGAAGGACCGCCTTGCATTCCTCAGTTCCAAATTATAAATGCGAAGTCTCTCTTTATAGGTGTTATAATGGACCATGAGATTTGTTTTTCGCCACCTTCGTTCAGCTTTTCGACACTCTCTTTTCTCTGTTCTCACCAGTGGGACATTTCTCCATGGAGACCTTTTCTTACCAGAGACAACTTTGACCTTAGTGGGAGCAATGGCATCAATAACATTTGTAATTTTACAGTTGAAATGATCTACAAGGTCAGTGACTGAGAGCCCAGGGGGGGCGGGTGCGGCGGAGAAAAGCTGAGTAAATTTTTCACTGGTGTTTTCAGTGATAAACCGTTTTCTGATTATCTTTGTTTGGACACTTTTGGGCACAGAGATAGAGCCGTTAAAGAAAACACAGGAATGATCAGACAGAGCAACGTCAGTCACCACAACCTTGGAAATGTTCAGACCCTTGGAAACAATCAAGTCCAGAGTGTGCCCCTTATTGTGCGTGGGCTCTGTCACATGCTGAGTCAGTCCATAGTTCTCAAAAACACAACCCAGTTCTTTGGTCCCCCTGTCCTGGGGGTTGTCAACATGAATGTTAAAATCACCCACAATGATTACACAATCAAAGTTAATGCAGATTATAGACAGCAGTTCAGTGAAGTCATCAATAAAGGTTGCACAATATTTAGGTGGCCTATAGATATTTAGAAATATTGCTTGAGGGACGATCTCAACTGTAGAACCACATATTCAAAAGAAGCAAAATTTCCATAACATATTTGCGTACAGTGGAATGAGTCATTAAACAAAATGGCAACTCCACCTCCTTTCTTATTCACTCTATTCTCGCTCATAAAACTGAAGTTAGGGGGAGCTGACTCGATGAGAACAGCAGCGCTGTTATTATGGTCTAACCAGGTCTCAGTTAAAAACATAAAATCTAGATTGTGATTAATAATAAAATCATTAATTAAAAAGGATTTTCCTGCCAAAGACCTGATGTTTAGTAAAGCTAGTGTTAGTGTGTTCTCATTTTTTGTAACAGGCTGTGGCTGACGAGGAATGGATGCTAAATTTGCTAAGTTTGCAGTTAAGTGCTTATTCACCATCCTTTTCTATTGCCTATCACAACATAAATTGAGGAAGAATTGAAAACACAGGGCCCGGGCTTGTCTTTGAAAAAGTCATGAGTGTCACTAGTCCTGGAGCCTAGGCCCGGCACATATCAGTTTTTGCTTGCTGGATTTTGCACACAAGCGTCCTTATCGGGCAGAGGTGCCTGGCGTTTTACTTTTGTCCGGGGTTGAGTCATGGGTGAAGGAAGGGGGGTAAATTTGGTTCCAACATCTACCAGCTGCTTCATCTGGTCAGTGAACTCCAACATGTGGGTAGGGAAAGAGGGGAAAGAGTGCGTGGAGATAGCGATGGCTCCTCAAGGGATTCGGGGCTGGTAGGGGGGTTTGAGGGGTGCTGGACGGGTGAAAAGGAGAGTTGGGGTTCCGTATCTCTGCTGTCTGGTCTCCCACGGTCAAATCTGTGCACAGGTGGGGGCTGTGGTGAATCACTGCCAAACTTTGTTTTATTTTCCTCTTGTTTAGATTGGTCTGGTCTTGTGTCCTTGATGGGGGGAGCAGTGTAGCGCAGAAAGTAAAGAATGTTAGAGGTGAACAGCTTTACTCCTGGCCTGTTAAGGAAAAGTCCATCTGCTTTAAAAAGATGTAAGCGCTCCCAGAAAATGTTAAAATTGTCAATGAACTGCAGAGAATGGACAATACATTGAGTTGACAGCCATTTGTTTAGTGCCAACAGTCGGCTAAATCTCTCAGCTCCTCTTCTCACTGGCGGTATAGGCCCACTGATAAACACATCTGCGTTTAAGGAACTGACTTGGTTTAGCAGATCCATAAAGTCCAGTTTCTGCAATTCAGACTGTTGCTTTACAACATCATGCGACCCTATATGTAGTATAATGTTCTTCACAGTTGGGTGCTCTGCCATGATATCTGGGATTCTTTGGGTCAAGTCAGACACCGTGTCTTTGGGAAAACAGAGTATTTTGGTGTTTTTACTGTTTTTAAATCTTTTACAGCAGAGTCACCCACAATCAGGGTTTGAGGCCCAGTTGTTAGCTTTTTACTTTTTGAATTGCTCTTGGTCCTTACCCTGCTGTGTGGCGATGAGACGCAATCCCGGTCATCAGATGGCTGTCCAGCGTCCAGCAGCAGAGGAGCATATCTGTTATCTTGTTGCAAACAAAGTTGTTGGGGAGGCATTTTGTTGCTTATTTTCCCTTTTGCAGCTGTCCACGGCTGTGTCCGACTAGGTACAGGGGTTGAAGAGGCGCTCTGCTGGGATGATAATGCAGGCCAGCCGGTCGTATCACAGATCTCAGGGCGCTGTGCCCTGCCCGTTAGTCGTCCTCCCATTTCCCAGGAAAATGATTTACTCTTAGGCTTCGCACCAGCCGAGTTCCAGGAGGACTACCACTTGTTGATTTATTACCCGTTCCACAGCCCTCCTGTTTCTTTGTAGTCTTCTTGGTGCTAACTAGCCGTGTGTTAGCATGCTTTTGTCCATTGTTTTGGGTCCATGGTAAAGTGGTGTCATTTCCACAAGATCTGTTCACTTCCACGTTCACTTCTAATAGGTGAACCTTGGTTTCCAGTGCAATCTTCTGAAGGAGTTTGTAGTAGTCATCCACGGAAAAGGAGGCATCTTGCTGCTAATTAGCTTTAGCTGCAGTCACTGTAGGACAGGCTTGAGCTATTGGTAGGCCACGCTCAGGCAGAAAAATGTTAAAATATGGCAATAGCCTACTATGGCTACCAAAAATGTATAGTCCAATGATTTATAAATATCCAAGAGCCGTTGCTCATAGTTTCTCTCAGAGGAAAAGCAAGATTATCAGCAAAAATATGCAAGCAGAGGCAGGAGCAAGCAGCAAAGCGTCTGCACTGTAAGAAGCAGGAAGCAATTATATAGATGTATATAACATCTCATCCCCTAAGAAATCTTTAATTTTTTTTGACAAGGATGCTCCAGTTTGGTTATTATTAGGTGGGATATTGACAGTTGAACAATAAGTTTATTATCACTCATGACAGTAACAATAATAACATTTTGAACCTTAAACTCCACTGAAAATCATCAGTAACTAACTAACTAACAAGAAACCGATTACAACTCTGATAAATTGATTCCCTATGTTTTTTTATGGAATCTAATTATAGGAAAACATTGAGGCAAAAAGAGAGACTTTTGGGAACTATGACAGCATGGTGGTTCTTCTAGACTGTCTGAAGAGAAGCGAAAACTGGCCGGAGCAGTTCATCGAAGCGCTTGAGGCGTGTGAGCATCCAACTTTAGCAGCTGAGATTAGAGCAGAATACAACGCTCTGAGAGGCATCAACAGTAAGTCATTTAGTCAAGTACCTACTGTAGTACTGTGAATTATTGTGTAGAAATTAATCTTGGTTTCCTTTTTGACTAGAAAATAGTTAGCACCACCTCAAACTATTGTATCATAATCTTTTTTCAGGTTCTCTATGATGAAGTAGTATGTGAGATATTAAAGAAATCCTTATTTACGTTTATACACCACTGAAGTTTGCTGGATCACCACACAGTGCATCCACAATTTCATTTTAGCCTTGTGTTGAACAGGACCACGGTGTGAGCCACAAGAAATACCTTCCCTTACCTTCACCTTGTGCAGATGTGTTTGAGGCTAAACATTTGTACTGTGGTTCTCAATGTCCAATATTGTCATTATAAAAGTTCCAATATGTAATACTTTTTATTATTAAATTTTCAGACAGAGCAGATTAAAATATCACTTTCTACATGAAAGGGATATTTTAATCTGCTCTGTCTGCTCAGTCCACTCATCCACCGCTCTGTTTTACAAAGCTCTCCTCTGCAAATAGCCAATTTTTACATACAAGCTAAAACAAAAGCTGTCGGTTTGTAGTCTAACTGTTTATCTTAGTTTGCTGGGAATCTTGAAATTTGGACAAATTCTTATAAACTTGACTGCTGGCTGAGCGAACCATCCTCTCTGCTGGAGCGGTAAATCTACGGATGCATAAAAGACCAAAACAGATGCATGTGGCTACTTAATATGCATGTGAATGAGACGATGTTATGATGATGATGCTGGTTGTATTATTTTGCAGCAGCATCATTTCATTGCAAATGAGGTATACAGGATGTATGCATAGCCTGCTTATCAGTCCATTCATCATTAAAGCTGCTGTTTTTCCACGTCAGCTTTTCGCTTCAGCCTCTTTGACAGTGACATTTTTGACAGTGACATTTTTACCTGACAACAGCCGTTTCTTTCTGCAAGCTTTTTCCACCAATCAGGACGCTGCATACTACAACCATGTTTCAGTAATCACAGACTTTAACCATCACCCCTCAGTGAACTGCCTCCTAGTCTGAGATCTTTTACTAGTTAAAGAGCCAGTTATCATTATGGAGTTTCCATGTCTTTTAGGAGTTTGCGCACACTAATACATGTAATAAAAAATAGCATTTATGACCCCCTTGATCTATTTTCACTACATGGGAGGGATCCCCCCCTGCCCCGTTTTACAGTTTTTTTAAAGTAACTTTTACTTAAAGTACATTTTAAATGAACTACTTATTAGTTTTACTTGAGTAATTTGAAGAGCGGACAAGGGGAGAGGGAAAGAGGCTGCAACTGTGTGCAGTGTCTTGTGCGGCCATATACATATACTACATCCATAGTTTTGTGTTATCTAAAAGATTTTCAATAAAAACAGTGGTTCGTATTTTTGTATGTCTCACAACCCTGTTGATTAGAGGGGGAAATCCTCTGACGTGGTAACGCAGAGTTGTGTCCGAGGTATATCACTGGACACATCCACATCACAGATATCTGGCAGCAACTGGTCCCACTCCTGACAACGTATTCTTTGGTCATGTAGGGGCACAGCACCCACGGGAGCACTACCAATGTCAGTCTACTAGACACAAATGCAAAAAACGGTGGTTACCCTTTAACTCATACTGTAATTTCTGCTTGAGTTTGTGAGCAGAGTATGTTGGACTCATACATATACTCATGTGGAAACAAAATGTTTGCATAAATGTTAAAGGTCCCATGACATGCTGCTTTTTGGATGCTTTTATATAGACCTTAGTGGTCCCCTAATACTGTATCTGAAGTCTCTTTTATATAGACCTTAGTAGTCCCCTAATACTGTATCTGGAGTCTCTTTTATATAGACCTTAGTGGGCCCCTAATACTGTATCTGAAGTCTCTTTTATATAGACCTTAGTGGTCCCCTGATACTGTATCTGAAGTCTCTTTTATATAGACCTTAGTGGTCCCCTAATACTGTATCTGAAGTCTCTTTTATATAGACCTTAGTGGTCCCCTGATACTGTATCTGAAGTCTCTTTTATATATTATATTGGCCCATCTGAGCTTTCAATTTCTCAAAGGCAGAGCAGGATACCCAGGGCTCGGTTTACACCTATCACCATTTCTAGCCACTGGGGAACCATAGGCAGGATGGGGGAACTCATATTAATGTTAAAAAATAAAAAAATGGACATGAAACATAAAGTGACATTTTCATGCCATGGGACCTTTAAGTCTATCTTTGGCATCTGCGTGGAAAGTTTACAGGTGAGCGTACTGTTTACTGTTTCCTACAGAGCTTTGTAAGCTCATTCAAACACAAAACAGTGTCACCTTGCTGTGTGAGCTTCAGATGTGATCTTCTTGACCTGAGCAGTATTGTTTTGGCCCTGATGGACGGCAGACGCCTGCCTGAATGGAGGGGGTTAAAACTTACATTAGTATTATTATGAAAAAAAAATCTAAATTATATTATGCCAAACATGAGGTTTTGTGTTTTTCCTCAAGATGCTTCAAGGAGTAACTTTAATTGCAGAACCAGTTTTTTTTTTTTTTTTTTTAAGATTGTATTTTGGACATTTTAGGCCTTTACTTGACAGGACAGCTAAATACAGGAAAGGGGAGGAGCAGGAGGGATACAATGCAGCAAAGGGTCGCAGGGCGGACTCAAACCCGCACAACTGAGGTAAGGACTGAGCCTTAGTACGTGGGGTGTAAGCTCAGGCAGGTGAGCTACCAGGGCCCCAACTTCAGTGCAGTTTTGTGTGACATTTGAGACTTCAGTAAATGTGAATAAAATAACTGAATTACTGTATAGTTACAGTGTCAGGTAGTCCCTCAGGAGCTTTAGTCATACACATTCAGAACTGATTTAATGACAACATTGTTTGCTCTGCCCTAGATTCCAACCCCAGCTCCCCTCCAACGACTGTTGTCAGGGCACACGTTCATCCTGCACCCTCTGCCGGTCATCTGTCCCACCCAGAAGGTGGTGCAAACAGTCAGGCTATTGTTGCTCCACTAGTTGAAGCATCAGCTCCTCCACAGCCAGCTGCCCAGGCCTCCCCCCCTCTGGAAACCCCTGTGCAGCCACAAGTCCCCCAGAGCTCAGCAGCCAACGTTCCTGAGGCAGTTTCCTCATCTGAGCCTGTCGCTGAGCCTCCACAGCCAACTCAGAATGAAGTGATACCCTCTCCAACACCTCCTCTTTCCCCTGTTACCCCACATAATCAGGCCACTAAAACCCCACCGCCTCAGGAGAAGATTAAATCTCACCAGGAGCCGGTGGAAAACTCTGAATCAGACATCCAGGATATCTCTGGTGATATCGCTGTGATCCCTGATCAAGTTAGTGCAGGAAACAGTGAGGTATCGTTGAACTCTGTGGCTACTCTTCAACCATCCCATCCTGTTGAGCAGTGTGAAACAGATTCTCCGACTCACCCAGATCCGGTCCAAACAACAACAACCGTCACAGAGATCAGTCCACCACAGAGTCCCTCTCCAACTCAGTTAAACTCAGATGTGACCAATGGATCCTCTTTCCCCATGATGACCCCAGAGAGGCCTCCAGTCCAGGACACCCCCCCTCCTGTTGATCTAAAACCTGCTGCTGTCCTGCAGCTTGAACAGATGTCTGGACCTCCTGCTACACAAGTAAGTACCAAATAATGCTAACTTTAACTACCTAAGTTAAGGACATAGTAATAATAAAAAAATCACATTGATATTGACAGTTGATATTGAACGTCTGTGGTAATCACTTCATTTGTTTCTGTCCCCCTAATTCAATTATTAATTAAACATATTCATTTGTTACTTTGACCAGTTCAAGGTTTGAGGACTGAAACGACATTAACAGACTACAAGGAACCAAGAGAAAGAGAGAGTTTTGTGTTTGAGTCACAAAAATCTTTTTTGCTTTTACAACGATCTGGTAAACTTTGTAGTTGTAATTTTTACCTGTTACAACTTGGTGATAACGTCTCCTTTAATCAATTTTGTCTCCTTTAATCTATTTCCTACCTTTCCCCCCGCTGCTTCTCTGAAATGTTTGTTTTTCCTTTATAAACCTCCATTTAGCTTAACTAGATTTATGAAGTGACATTAAATGCTTTTTTTTATTATCTATGAAACAACAAAGATACACCACTAAAAAACAAAACAATTCAACTATTTTGTCAATAGTATTGAAGTGTTGTCGGGTGGACTACTTAGTGAAACCTTTGGTCAGAATGGTACTTGTGCTTGTGCATGACAAACAAAACGGGGATCCACTCATAAAACCCATTATATGTACAGTACATTACCATGCAAAACTTCAATCATACAAAATGTCAAGTTAAAACAAGTTTTTGTGGGGTGGCCTTTAGCTCACCCAGTAAGTGCCTCATGTAGGCTGAGTCCTGCAGCGGCCAGGGTTTGAATCCGACCTGCAGCCCTTTGCTGCGTGTCATCCTCCATCTCTCTCCCACCTTTCCTGTCTATCCACTGTCACTCTGAAAAAAAGACCCCAAACCTAATCTTAAAAATGTTTTTTGTCATGGTGTTTCCCTCAAAACTAAGGAAACTAATACAACAGCTGGGCAATCAGTTCTACCTCTGTGAAGTTTATAATGTTGAGATTAATTTCCCCTGCAGGTTGTTGAAAGCAGTCCACAGACAGAAACTTCAGCTACAACCTCCCCCCTGCCTGGTGCTGCTGGGATGGACACCTCTCTCTGTGATGACACGGTGTGTCTGAGAAAGCCTGGTCAACTCATCAGCATCCCCCCCCAAAATCATGATCTCCCTACTATCCCTGCACCCAGCTCACCGGTGCAGCCCTACTCGGGTAATACTGAGCGTCTGGAAATGAGCGATGCTGCAGGTGACACTGTGACCTCTGCCTGCCTTTCTGCATGCTCTGCTGTCAGCTCCACCACCGAAAGGACAGTGTCTACACTGCCGTGCCAGGAGAACGGCATTGCTGTTAACCATAACGAACCGGAGGAAAACCACTATGACTATCCTTCTCAGAGTTTGGGAATGCAGGAGGTGATGGAGAACGTGGTGCATGTATCCGAGGAGGCGTCTATCCTTAACCTAGACGGCCAAAGCTCAACACCACAAGCTCAAATCGTCAATGATGAAGCAGCCAAGGAGATCACGCCTGTACAACCACTATCCACCAATACTGTTGAAACTGTATTGAGTGTTAACACCCCCTCCAGTGAGAACTACCACCCCTCTGAGCCTGCACCTGCTGATATTTCACCAGAGCAGAAGACACTGCAGGATTTAGAGAAGAAGGTGGCCTCTGGCACCATGCCAAATAATACAAAGTACATTCTGACCGCTGCAGGAGTGGGCGCCTGTGCACTGCTGATGGCCTGGAGGTTTAAGAGATAAGGGGATTTAATACCTTTACCAGAAGACAAGATTAGGCTTTAAGGCTTTTGAAAGTGGATGTTATGGTTATGGTGCCTTATTGTAGTCACTGGACTGGGATGACGTGAGGCAGCTGTTTAATAATTACCTTTAGTTATAACAGAGGACTTGCCAGACCTTTAATCTTCTAAGTAATTACAGGTATGCTGTTATGTTGGACTATATTTTATCATTTTACTGTTGAATAAAGTTGGCCCTAGAAAACCAAATCTATCCTTCTTATCCTAGTTTGAAAACTTAATGGATCTGGGTTGAGATCTTAGGTTTTGTAGTGGTTTGTAAAGATACACTGACGATGTCTTTTAATGATAGAACTGTTTGTATGTTCACTGGTCTGATAAGCACTTTCAAGATAAGACTGCTGGCTGTCATCCAGGGAGGATTAATGGAACAAGTACCAATTTTACTGGATGTGAACTGCGGAAGTAAGATTACCAGCATCCCACTCTGTAAATGATGGCTAGTGCACTGTCTGTATTTATTTGTACATATATCAATACACTATTTATGTATCTATGTATTTTAAGAACAAATGATGTGTGAAAAACAAGTACTCATTATATCTTAATAAATCAGTTAGCTAAAATGTATCTGGTTCACAGTCCAGACCAGTTACTGCCACACGTTTTAAAACCACGGGACGTCCTGTTTCTTTTCGAGCCAAAGAGAGTGTTAACCATAGCTCGTCATTTAATTAATAGCATATTAAATTGGGGTTTTAAATGGTAATTTTTGTGGTTGTTGGCTGTTTCTTCTGTTTTGATGTTTGAAAACATCAAAAAATGAAAATGTAGTTAGTGCAAACATTGCCTAGTTTTTTGTGCAATACGATAATTTCAAAAATTCACAATAAATAATTGGAAATGAGCATATCTTGCTGCATTTGTTAAGCAGTTGTGTGCTTTCTGGACTTCATTTGGTGTAAATGTTTAATATGTTATCTTATTTTTCCATAAGTTTTTTTCTCCTTCAAAATAGAAAGAAGTTTGGGAAGTAACATTTTGTGAGATGATATTTTATTGTAAAAGCTTTGTCAATATGAAAAATGTAAAGAAAAAGAACTTAAATTTAGGAAGTGTTAGACAATTTGAAGAGGATATTTAAGTTGCAAAGATGCTTTTTAGATTAAATGTCTTGTCATTAATGGTAGCCTACACATGTAAATTGTAATCTCAGTTTAAGGTTTGTCAAAAAAATGTAAGCACTATCTCTAGCTATGCACTTTAAAAATCATATTAATAAACCTGAAATTCCAAAAATCCTTTATTGAGTGTGTTGATTTCCCTGCAGAGAAACCACAAGTTTATGTCACGACTAAAAGTGCTATTTATCCCAACTTTATTGGACTTATGTCACACAGAACAAGGAACAGAACATAATCAGAATCCATTTTATTATTATTTTAATGTAAAAAATAGTTTACCAGTCTGGAATAAACCTTTGCCACTGTCATACTTGGGCCCTAAAATAATAATCCTATCGATTTCAATAGGGCCTTGGCCCCTCGCCGACCAACATTGTCGGTGCTCAGGCGCTATTGAATAATATATTAGCCACATTTAGAAAACTTGGACTTATAGATGTAACCAAATATAATTAAACGCAGAAAAACATTCTTATATGTTCCCTTAACTGCATCATTTGTTTTATGAGCAAAACAATTCTCCATCTTCTTCCTAATGTGGAGAATTGGTGGGATATACTGAATGTAAATAATATTTAAGATATTGTACATTTGTTTGTGATTATAAAACGGTGCTCGTTTTCATATTTATGCATACGATGTATTAAAATGTGGAAAAACGAAATACTCAACATCAGCTTCCTTTAGCTTGAGGCTGGCGGAGTCGCATTCTGATTGGCTCTAGGTCCTTCAATCACCAACTGACCCCGCCCATCCTTGTCTTGACAGCGTAGCTACATAAAAAGGACATGTACCCCTGCCGCTTACCACACTCAGCTACTTAGCTAACTAGCTAATTAGCAAGCGAGCAAGATAGCCTTGGACTTCATTGTCCACATAAATCATTGAGGTGCATTGGTTTTATTTATCATAAACTGCAGTATATATGGAGTGAATTAGTAATTTCAATGGCGTTCAATGGCCACCAACGTGACGATGAAAGTATCGACGAAGACGAAACGCCCACGGAGCAGCCGCAGTCCAACAAGGAGATGCCCGGTTGTTTCAGTAACGATCCCAATAATGAGGCAGCCGCGTCCGCAGGAAGAGCCACATCCGACCGGCGTACCTTGTACTCGACGGCGAGGCAACGGAGCGACTCTGTGAAGAAAACAAGGCCGCGTAGGTTTTACCGTTACAGTACTAGCATGGGCTTAGTGTATTTACTGGGAAACGCCTCGTTGCATGTATACAAAAATCGAACGCGGTCCCCACAAAAGGCATTAACATTAACGTTACAGATGTGGAAAAAAATATTGAAACTGTTAACGGGCTGCATACATTATTATAAATATATTGTATTGTATATTGGTTGTATAATGTGCTGGGTTTATGTTAAAATAGACTAAAAAGTGTTGGTATTACAATGTAATATCGGTGAGCTGTAGTGGCAGTAAATAGCCAGGATCTGGTTTGCATCAAGATGGCGTTCGCGGTACACACTGTACTTCTGCTTCTGTGGATGAAGCTGCTTGCCGTTATGTCTGCGAACATAGAGACATCAGCTCTAGTTATCAGCTTTGTCACTTAGCATTTAAATATTACAGATATGATAAATTGTTATGATTCTAGGTAAAGATAAATTTTTTTGTGGCATTTATTATCTCATACAATGCAGCATTTCCCTGGTTTGGGATGGACATTGGAGGCACCCTGGTGAAGCTGGTGTACTTTGAGCCCAAAGACATCACAGCAGAGGAGGAGCAGGAAGAGGTGGAGAACTTGAAGAGCATCCGGCGCTACCTAACCTCCAACACCGCCTATGGTAAAACAGGCATCAGGGATGTACACCTGGAGCTGCAGGACCTGACTCTGTGCGGCAGGACAGGCAACCTGCACTTCATCCGCTTCCCCACACATGACCTGCCGGCCTTCCTGCAGATGGGCCGCAACAAGCACTTCTCCAGCCTTCACACCACCCTCTGCGCCACAGGAGGGGGGGCGTACAAGTTTGAGGCTGATTTCCGCATGGTGGGTCTGCATTTGTTCATTTGTTTTATAGGCTGGACAGTGAAGATTCACAGGAAGGAGGGAGAATTAGAAAGTCATAAGATATTTGTTAAATGTGATGGGATTTCATGTTATCATAACAGAGCAGCCAGTGACGGGGATCACCTGAAATCATGTTTAAAGATGCATGTATGTCCTTATGCAATTGGCAAGAAATCAATGGAAGTTCATTTTCTGACCCATTGTTAAAAGCATTTTGCCTTTTGGACTATGATAAAACATCAGTTAATCAATCTGGACACATGAATCAAGATTTTTGCACTAAAGGTCCATTAAGTCTATTTTTTAATGAGATGTACAATGCACAATAACCCTCCTAAAATAGGCAAGGCGTTTTCTTTTTGGTGAGACGTATTCCAATAGAATTGTAATGAAGGTTCCTGTTTTCTTACCCCCCTGCTTTCCCTTCTCTCCCAGTTTCCCGCCTGTGTTCTCCTGACCATATCCCCTCAGTGATGTTATCAGTGTTCTCTTTCCTCTCACCAAAAAGATGGCAGACCTGCAGCTTCACAAGCTCGATGAGCTGGACTGTTTGATTCGGGGGGTGTTGTACATCGACTCGGTGGTGTCCAGCGGACCCTCAGAGTGCTACTACTTTGAAAACCCCACTGACCCAGATCGCTGCATCCAGAGGCCATATACACTGGAGAACCCCTATCCTCTGTTGCTGGTCAACATAGGGTCTGGGGTCAGCATCCTGGCCGTGTACTCTGAGAGTAACTACAAACGCGTTACAGGGACCAGGTAATGATCAGTGATGGAGATCTACTGTGCACTTGCACTGATTAGTAGTCATTTAATGTTAGTCATATAATGGAATTGTACACGTTTAAGTATTATGTGCTGATTATTCTCATGTAGGACTTTAATGCAAATCCATGGGGCCTGCTGCAGTTTGCCTTAAGCAGGCTGCCCCCATTTCACAAGATATAATTCATATAGAACACAATGCCCCTCTATATCTTATGTATTAGTTTGCTGAAAGGTAGGGCCCAGAGGGAGTACAGAGGCTGCAGGGGTATACTTAAGACACAGTCAATTTTAAGTGACTTTCACGTCAAATACCACATACATAGAGAAGAGTATTTAATTTATGTTTATGATGAATTACACCTTCATCTAACACTGAAAGATTAAAGATGCCGCTTGGAGGTGAGATAATATTCTTCAATCTTCAAAATAAGTAAGAGAATGAGCAAAAGAAAACATTTTATTTCTTGTGCTTGTGCACCATTACACAATCAAAAATATTTAGTTTTGCTTTGCGTGTCGCTGGTCACTGATGTCAGCAGAAAACCAAATGGAAACAGAACATGTGACTTGACACTAGCGAACCATACACATGCTGATACCAGGTGAAAGTGACGCAGGGTTTTCCAGGTGGGTGCAGTCCAGTCAACTGGGTGGCCTGTTAGGTGACGTCTACCCTCTGCGTTTGGTGTGAAAAGTAGCAGCTTTCTCTTTAGCTGTCGGCTACTAAAACACTTTTTTACCACGCTATTTGCTTGTGAGTTGAAGCAAAATGGTTCTTTGTAAGTTTGATTTGGGTGTAGCTTAAAATTTGAAATCTATTAGTTGAACTGACAGTTTGGCCCTATTTCTCTCTCTCTCTCCACTGGTTTGTTTCTCTGTCTGGTGGCTTTCAAAGGGACTCATAAATGATTGCCTCTTCCTTGACATAATGGCCCTTTGTGCTCAGAAAGAAACACTAGATGAGTAGAATTGGGAGTCAGTAACAATTTTTTTCAGTGGTCAATATTACTTTTTGAAGAGACAGTTCTATTTTCCTTTAATTTTAGACTCTATTTGATATGTTACAATCCCTAGAGTCGAGACTGATGTGTTTTACACTAGAATATTAATGGGATCTATAAAATCTCTTTGTTAATCTGTGTGTTTACAGCCTCGGTGGAGGGACCTTCCTGGGCCTGTGTTGCCTGCTGACTGGCTGCTCTACTTTCGAGGAAGCTCTAGAAATGGCTTCTCAAGGGGAGAGCACCCGAGTGGACAAGCTGGTTCGGGACATCTATGGAGGCGACTATGAGAGGTTTGGACTGCCAGGCTGGGCTGTAGCCTCAAGGTGCGGTTTACAGCAGCTTTTCTTTCTTGTTTGTTTAAAAATTTTTACTGTGGGTCACAGGCCTGCTTTAATGAAACGGGAAGCCAAAAGAGTGCAAAATTTACTCCGGTTCCTATCCCAGGGTGAAAACAAGAAGCCTTGATTTCAATTTGATAATGAATGAGCAACATGTTTTCATCCACAGGTAGGACATCCAGTGAATAGTAGGGGTGTGACTCTTCACTGGTCTTACCATTCAATTCAATTACAATTATCCCGTCAATGAATCGATTCAATATCACGATGCGTCACCTCTTCAACAGTGTTGGGCGAGTTACTTCCAAATGTAATACATTATAGATTACTAGTTACTGTCATTTGAGAGTAATTAGTTATATTATATATTAGTCTCTGAATTGTAATGCTTTACACTACTTTTGTGTTACTTTTGAGTTACTTTTACCAAAATAACAGCGGACGTTTGACTTGGCAGGTAGCTTGTGAATTTCACCACGGGGTCAATAAAGTCTCATCTTTAACCACAATCCATTAGTTTATTCATAATATTTTATAATATTTATAATAACGTGACTATGCAAAGTAACCAAAGCTATATAATAAATAGTGAAGGAAAAAATACAATAGGCGTATTTGACTTTAGGAGAAAATGAAAAAACTCAATTTAAAGTACCTTACAGGCATAGTTACTTCCCACAGCTGATAAAATACAATGGTATTTACGGTGTAGCAAGCCTAAACATGAATTGCCAACATGTTTCTATCTGTCAGCAGCTCGGCTACACTGCTGTCCGCTGACGTGCCGTCACCTGTTGGGACACAGATGTTGTCCGTACCGTCTCTGGTTCTGGCTCTGACCACGGGAACAGAGACGGGACAGCTCGCTTCAACGCAGCGTAATAACTCCAGAAAATAATATCCATCTCGCTAATCTCTCTGCAGTCACCTCAACCATCGAATACAGCAACAGGAAATAACACTATCTGCTTTTTTTTTCTGTCTCTGCTGAAATGTTTTGGTGAAGTCTTCAAAAAACAAAGCACCACTAAATGTTGCGTTAAAATGCGTTGTAACTTGCGTTACTGAGATTGTAACAGGTATAGTATTACCAAATATCTAATAAATGTAGTTACAGCAAAAAGGAAGCCATTACTGTAATTGCATTACTTTTGTAACACATTACTCCCAACACTGCTCCTCAATATTATTATATATTGCTACACAGGGTTTAATCAACAAAATATATATATATATATATATATATATATATATATACACACACACACACACACACACACACACACACACACACAGTCATGGATGAGATTATTGGCACCCCTGGAAGTTTTCCATAAAATGCACCATTTCTCCCAGAAAAGTGTTGCCAATGACAAATGTTTTGGTATACACGTGTTTAATACCTTTTAAGTGCATTGGAACAGCACAAAAAAGCAGAAGAAAATAGGCAAATTTTACATAATTTTACACAAAACTCCCAAAATGGACTGGACAAAATCATTGGCACCCTATTAAAACTGTGGGTAAATAATTTCATTTCAAGCATGTGCTGTTCATTTAAACTCACTTGTGGCAAGTAACAGGTGCTGCCAATATAGAAATCAAAACTGAAGCCAGTTAGAGTGTATAAAAGTTGGCTCAACCTTTGTGTTGTGTGCCTATGTGTGCCACACCAAGCATGGAGAAGAGAAAGAATAGCCGAGAATTGTCTGAGGATTTAAGAAGCATAAGCAAATTCAGGCTGTCCTGCAGACTCAGGGTGCATCAGTGTCAGCTCGAACCATACGTCGTCATCTGAATGAGAAGAAGCGCTATAGCAAGAGACCGAGGAGAACCTCACTTCTGACACCAAGGCATAAAAAAAGCCAGACTGCAGTTTGCAAATCTTTACTTGAGTAAGCCTCAATCCTTCTGGGAGAACGTTTTGTGGACAGATGAGACTAAGGTAGAGCTTTTTGGCAAAGCACGTCATTCTACAGTTTACAGAAAACGGAAAGAGGCCTACAAAGAAAAGAACACAGTACCTACAATCAAACATGGTTGAGGTTCAAGGATGTTTTGGGGTTGTTTTGCTGCCTCTGGCACTCGGTGCATTGACTGTGTGCAAGGAATCATGAAATCTGGAGACTATCAAAAGATTTTGCTCCATAATGTAGGGCCTAGTGTCAGAAAACAGGGTCTGCGTCAGAGGTCATGGGTGTTTCAGCAGGACAATGACCCGAAACATACCTCAAAAAACACCCAGAAATGGTTGGAGAAAAGCGCTGGAGAATTCTGAAGTGGCCATCAATGAGTCCGGATCTAAATTCCATACAACACCTATGGAGAGATCTCAAAATTGCTGTTGCGAGAAAGCACGCTTCAAATCTGAGAGACCTGGAGCAGTTTTCAAAAGAAGAGTGGTCCAAAATTCCAGTTGAGAGGTGTAGGAAGCTTGTTGATGATTATAGGAAGCGATTTGTTTCAGTTATTTTCTCCAAAGGGTGTGCAACCAAATATACCTAATTTTTGAGTTTTGTGTAAAATTATGTCAAATTTGCCTTTTTTCTTCTGCTTTTTTGTGCTGTTCCAATGCACTTAAAGGTGATAAACGTGTATACCAAAACATTTGTCATTCCAATACTTTTCTGGGAGAAATTGTGCATTTTATGGAAAAGTTCCAGGGGTGCCAATAATCTTGTGTGTGTGTATGTATGTATGTGTGTATATATATATATATATATATATATATATATATATATATATATATATATATATATATAATACATTTTATTTAAAGGCACCTTTCTTGGCACTCAAGGACGCCGCACAGGGAATTCATATATTAAAAACAGCAAAACAAATACTATACAACAGCAAAACAAATACTATACAGCAAAACAAATACTATACATAATAAAACAGCAAAACAAATACTATACAGCACACTATTCGGTTTAAGGGGGCGGTAGACATAAAATATGTATGTGTATGTATGTAAGTAAGTATTAACTTCCTTCTTTTATTGTATCTGCTCTTAAAAAAAAAGACACTTCCTGATTGCAGCAGAGTCTGAACACAGCAGACAAAGGGCAAAACAAAAAAAGCAGCGACCGGAAAATCGACAAGTAACATCATTAGGCAATAATAGACTATGGTCTGTCACTGCCTCGATGCAGAATCTGCCAGGTCTGCATCACGATGCGATAATTCCTTTCAACGCCTTTAGTGAATACTAACATCTACCTGCCAGTTTCAAAATGTGTAGCTTCCAAATATGTTTCAAGAAAAAAAAAGAATCTGGCTTTACATTTGGCTCTTTGATGGATTTGATCATCATCTAAAATAGCTTGTGTTTTGATTTGATAGTTTTGGCAACATGATGTCCAAAGACAAAAGGGAGTCGGTGTCCAAAGAGGACCTGGCCAGGGCAACACTGGTCACTATCACCAACAACATCGGCTCCATCACCAGGATGTGCGCTCTCAATGAGGTTGGTAAATTTTAATGAATTTCTGCAGTTGCTGCATAATATTTTATTGGCATCTGTGTTCTACTGGATGGATGTCGAGTTACAATGGCGAGGAAAGAGTCTGAATTCTGATATGGGGACAGCACTGTTTTAAAATACATTTAAAAAAAGAATTTAGATGAAAAATCCGTTCCCCTTGAGTGTCCTCTTTGCGTTCAGCCTCTTTACGGTGCTGCCTTGTGGCGTCATGATCAAGCAGCATTGTACAGGGCTATGAAGGCGTAGAGGAGGTAAACCGCGTTATCCACGTGACTTTCAACACCCAAAGCAGAGGGTGTTCAACTCAAGAACCAGTTAAAGACACAACCCAGCAGTAACAAATATATATATATATTTTTTTTTAATTAAGTGGTCAAAGTAGAATGTTTCAAATACACAGCCTTATTCAGCAGTCCAATAGATGTATTTATTATAGTTTTTAAAAACAACAAATGTTGACCAAAATGCTTTACAGATGAAGATGCAGCTAGATAATTTAAATGAATAAAGGGAAAATATTAGTAAGGTGGAGAGAAGTGCATTAAATAATATAGACCAAACAGTTTTATGTCAATATGATTTATTAGTTGAGTGTTATTTACTCCCTTATTTGAGTAAAATTACTTTTTTTGAATGGCGTCAACTACTGAAGTAAATAAATATTACGAATAAGTAATATCAGTATCAACATTATTGGAGAAAGGATTTGACCAATCAGACTGCTTAACTGAAATTTGCAGTTGTATTACTGCCTCAATAAATATCACAGTTTGACACACAGATAATATTTGTCATTTGTGTTTATACTATTTTCAGATACTACACTTATTGCCCTAATAATTGTATCCCTGTTCTCTGTCATTACAAAGAACATAGAGAGAGTGGTGTTTGTGGGTAACTTCCTGAGAGTGAACACACTCTCTATGAAGCTGTTGGCCTACGCCATGGACTACTGGTCTAAAGGGCAACTCAAGGCTCTCTTCCTACATCACGAGGTAAATAACTCAACCCCCTCATTGACCTCAGAGACCATAAATGTGGTTTATTCCTTTGATGGGCTCGACGATTTCTAACTCTATGTTCTTTTCTGTTTTTGTAGGGTTACTTTGGAGCGGTTGGAGCCCTGTTAGAGCTTCTGCATCCGTCCTAATCTGTCTGAACTACATTCAAAGAAGTACTTGTCAATCTGCTGCAGAGACCATTAGCACTTTAGACTCTCCACAATTAATTCCACAAAGGGATGTTATGCCAGCCTCCAGCCAGTTACTGGTCAATTTTGGTTGTGGCCGGCACATTGTTAAACATTTGGAGGTCCTATTATGTTCTCAGAAATCAAGTTGGTTTGAAGAATGGTGAAAGTAGCTTCTAAATTGTGATTCACATCTGCTGTTGGGGACAGCTGATAGCTGCCGGTTTCCTTCCCTGACCAAAGTGTTATGCAGCAACGTCAACAAAGTCATTGTTTGCAGGAACTAGCCAGCCAGGTTGGTCCAAAAACATCTTATGGAAAGTCACCACGGTTGCCTGAAATATTTAATAATAAAGTACTGGCCATCACATAGTCTTGGCTTATCGTGCACTGGGTGTCTGTATTTGGGTACCAGGTGGATGGGAGGTTAATTGAACTCTAGTGTATGAGTTTATATGATGGGTGGTCCAACTTAAAGATGATCATAGGAAAGATTTTACTAGAAAAGCATCAGCATTTATTTCCTGAATATGTCGATCGATTATTAGTGCATAAAAAGTCTGAAAATAGCTAAAAATGCCTGACTTAAGATTCCAGAACCAAAGATGACTCCTTTCAACTGCTTGTTTTGTGATTCTAAACCCAAAGATATTAAGTTTTCTATCATATAAGACAAATAAATGCAAAAATCCTCATATTTCAGAAGCTAGAACCAGTAAAAATTATGTATTTATCAGGTCGCAGATAGATTTTCTGTCTATTAATACACTAATGCTTTCAACTATACACACACCTGCAGTTCTAAATGACATCTTGTGGAAGTCATGCATGATGTCTTGAGAGTTGAGATGATTTAACTCCAATATAAAAAGTAACCAATATAGCTCTTCAACAAATGCTCGTGATCATACTCCTATCCATCTGATACTCTTAGTAAGGTGAAACCCCCCACTGAAAAGCATTTGAACCACTTAGTGTTTTATCATCCTTGAGCATTTACTTGTCACAAATTGAATGTTAACTGAAAAACTTGCATTTTCAGTCTTTCTTAATTTACACCATAATTGATAAAAATGCACAAAAAGGTCACCATTTCATCAGATTAATTTTTTTAATGGAAACATTCACTGTTACTGTTATAGAGGTCTTAATGTTTATAAGGTTTATGAACCCAGTTGTTTACTCCAAGCTGTATTTTTGCAACATTGATAGTATTGGAAAATCTGTACAATCAGTTCTGGGGTTAGTGAGACTGGACTGTATTGTATGATTGATAAATTTAGGTCCCCTTCTAACCCCAAACCTCTGCCCTGCTGAAGTGCCCTTGAGCCACTGAAACCCTCTACTTGTAGAGGAAAATTAGAGCAAGTGAAAAGATAGATATTGATAAAAATGAAAATGAATAATTAGGGCATTATATCCCACAGATTCACTAAAAACCGTATTTAAATGCATAAACTTGATGCATCCCTCCAATGGAGGTTTAAGGTCCTGTGACCCCCAAACCACTTCTGTCTGTACTTAAATATGAATGTTTTGAGTTCAATGTATGTTTTTTGGTCAGGCTTCCTGAAGCTTTTGTTTTTCTAGAGGCATTTAGCAAGGCAGAACTTGAAACATGTTCAACCTTGTGTCTCCGATAAGTGTTTTATGAGTTATTTGTCTTATCATTTCATTTGATGGTCATCTGTCCCATTTTAATGTCATCTGTGAGTCCAGTAATCGGTCCATCAGTGGATTACAGGGACCAACTACCCAGTGAAGAGCTCTGACTCCCAAACAGTGGACACAGTTTTTCAGCTGCCAGTTACTTGATATAATGTATCTGAAAGTTCTATATACAGTAAGTTGATTTAAAAAAAAAGTGCCTGTCATGTTTTTGTATAGAATACAATAATGTGCTCAGAAATGTGATTTAAAATGAGACAAATGTCTCTAATTCTATAGGTTTCCTCTTTTGTTTGCTTGTCATGTTACATTGCAATAAAAACTCCTTTTTTGTAACAGTCATTACGAATGTCTTTTCTTGTCCCTATTAAATAAAAACATAACTTTATGACAACTTGCGACGCTTCTGTAAAAGAATAAAGAAATAAAATAAAGTTTATATGCTTTGTTTATGTTTACACTGTGGTGAAAGAGCAATACCACAGTGTAAAAGTACTGCATTCAAAATCATACTTAATGTGAAAATACAAAAGTATTAGCATCCAAAAATACTGTGTAAGTACTCATGCAGAATGGTCAATTGCTGAATAATTGAATTATATTTATTGATATGTGTGTACATGCTGTATTATTGCTGTATTGCGTTAATGTTGCATCTTGTAAATAATATTTCTATATTAGTGCCAGGTAGCAGTAAAGTCTTATATTTTTCCATTATAATAAAATTATAGCCTGACGTTGTCATACTCAGATTTTAGTTAAAATATGAACTTCCCGACCTCGAATGTTGTGGGCGGGGCTAAATTCAGCTGCCAGACTAATAAAATTATATTTTGTATTATTAATCTGAATCTGCAAAGTAACTAAACGTATCAAATAAATGTAAGAAGTACAATATTTGATTCTTAATGTTGTGGCGTTTTGGTATGAAATAGCAGAAATTGAAAATATTCAAGCAAAGTAAAAGTACCTCAAAATTGTAGCCTACTTAACTTGAATAAATGCACTATTTACTTTCCAGCACTGGTAACAGACATGAGAGTCGTATGCATAGACCGTTAATATAAATATATATACATATATATATATATATAATATATATATATATATATATATATATATATATATATTTATATATATTTATATATATTTATATATATATAGAGGTATATGTTAGAGGTGACGCGGGAATTATCTTTATGCAAATGAGGGCGAAGTTCACCTGAAAACCGCGTAGTGATTTGCCGAAAACCGACCATAAAGTGTCTTAGTTTACCTACCTAATACAGCCATGATTTATTTAGGGGTGAATGTCTTCGGGCAGAAGATTTTTATACCTTCTTTTTTGTGTTCAATAATAACAGATACCAACAAAAACGAAGTAGTGCTTAGAACAACGGCACGGTAAGTTATGGGAGAAAGTGCAGACGGCACAATGTTTGTTAATTAGCATGCTAACTTTCGCTAGCTTGCCAGCGCTAAGCCCACCGCTTCTCAGCGAGCAACAAGTTTCGGGGGCGCGATTTGTTCGCTTCCAGAAGGTCTTCTTGGGATAAATAAGCATAATATTATGTACCAAAAGAAAGTCAAATTATTCTTTTAAGCTAAGTTAATTGAAAGAGCAAACTTTTCTCTTTTTGAAGCCATGGTTTATAGGCTGCATATCTTGTAAGATATTTCTGCTGTTTCCTGCGTGCAACATAAGTGAAATTCCCGTTTTTTGGGGACACAGGACCGCCTGTTACAGAACCATCCATGAAAGAGTTAGTGTCTTTCCAGGGAATAAATCCAGCCCACTTGAGTCTTGCAGGCTCTTCCCCCTCCGCCTCAGAGGGTTGCACAGCTGGCAATTTACAGACAGTATCGCCGTAAGGAGTAATTGGTTGCTGTATGGACTACTGCCCCGCAAATTGGACCCGTGTTTGATGGAAAAGATGAACTAGCACAAGTACTGGGATATTTATTCGTCTTCTGTCTTTAAGGGTTCCGTTTATGAACTTCTGGATCACCATAATTGAAGACCCAGCTCCCCTATTCTCTCCACGGGACCGTTATAACCTCACACTGGAAACATAAGGTAAGGCAGATTAGTTTGAGTTTAAAATGAACCTCAAAACTCAAAAACACGCTCCATTTAATATACTCATAGTCTGGGTATTAAAAATAAACTTCATATGTTGCATTTCGGCACTGCTTTGATAACTGAGGCTGCATTGTGCTTTTAAAGTTGCTTCATACTAATTCAAGCCCCAACGATTTTACTTTTAGGATACTGAATATAATAGGTGAAAAAATGTGAGGAATGCTGCAACAGGAAACAAAATGTTTCCCCAAAGCCAATATTGACTAAATAGATTCGCAGGTATCCCTGCTGCCAAATATCTGGTGGTAATGTGTAAAACATGTACAACTTTATAATAAGGCACATTCATAAAGGGTAAATAGGTTATAGCAATATAATAATGTAAGTAATGTATTATGAGATCCTTTGCAATATTGTTTTCTATTTGGTAACCAATGTTCATAATGCAGTAATACATTCTCACTTTCTGCAGTTTTAAATATAAATTGTTATTAAATGGATTTTGTCCAGATACTCTGCAGCTGTTTTCCAAATAGGTGTTGAAGTGGTACATAGGTTGGGGTTTTCTGATGTCTTAATGTTTCTGTTGAGTAAAGATTACATCCCAAAGTTATGGATTTGCATCTTTACAAAACAGGTGGATCAGAAAGCCTGTACACCATAATTACACCTTCCAACAATTTCTAGGAAATGTTTGACCACCATGTGTTTCCATTTTGAGCAGCTATGGTTATATTGTGGTGAAATAATCTTCAGGGAGACTGGATAGTGTAATAATAAGATTATTTTCTGCAGAAAAATGACTGACCTTTCTTCTTGTAACCTCCTTCCTGAAACATATCTTATCCCCCATTGTAATGCAGTTTCTTCCATCATCTGTTCTCTCCCTTTGATGTGACTCATGTGCACTGGTTTATGTGTAAAGTTTCACAAAGTTCCTCTAAAGGTCAACAAGCTGCACCAAGACAGGGAAACATTATCTTGATCCTCAGGGAGCTTTTGCTCCCAGTTTAACAAAAGCACAACAAGGTACAGACCTCTGGTAGTGATTAGCAAACCAATTCAGAGTTTGTTGCTTGTTTTGGTGGGTATGTGTGCATGCAGTGTCTCAGGATAAGACGTTGTGACCAAAATGTTCTGTATGTTGAGGCAAAGAGTCATGCTGATCTGGAGAACTGCTGCTGTTGTTGCTGGTTGATTTGAGCCTTTCATAAGACCTGATCCATGGGCACGTTGGTATGCTTCAGTGAGAGGCGAGAGAGTTCAATGTGTGAGCGAGACATTGGGCTGGTTTGAATTAAAGTTGGACTGATGCATAAGCACATTAAAATCAGATAATTGGCTGGTTGTGTGGCCTAATGTGATGGTTTCCTTTAACAAAAGTGACAAAATCTAAATGTTTAATTTATTTAATTAATGGCCTACTTGTTATTTCTGTTAAGTAGTTTTTAAAGGTACCATCACATGGTGCTTTTTTGATGCTTTTATATAGACCTTAGTGGTCCCCTAATACTGTATCTGAAGTCTCTTTTATATAGACCTTAGTGGTCCCTAATACTGTATCTGAAGTCTCTTTTATATAGACCTTAGTGGTTCCTAATACTGTATCTGAAGTCTCTTTATATAGACCTTAGTGGTCCTTATGACCTCATAAGGGGCAAGATTCCACATCGGAGATTTCATTTTCTCAAAGGCAGAGCAGGATACCCAGGGCTCGGTTTACACCTATCACCATTTCTAGCCACTGGGGGGCCATAGGCAGGCTGAAAAAACCTCATAAAGTGACATTTTCATGCCATGGGACCTTTTGAAAGGACAAAGGTTCCCTTTCCTCTGAATGGTTGCAGGGGTGTCAATCTCCCTCACTGGATGGAGGAGAATCCCTTATTGCACAGGAAAACTGTGTAAGCATGGATAGCAGGAACTCGGTCTGTGACCTGTTGTGGGTGTTTAAAAAGACAGGGTAAAAAACAGTATCATAGGTCCAACTAGTTTAGCTAAACTGGTACAACATTCACTTAGTCATTTCCTACATTTCCCAGGATTCCATTTATACACCCACAGAGAGGGGACATGCACTTGTTGCCTCCATTCGGAATGTGAGATGGCTGGCAAAGATTGTATAATTCCTCCTAACTCATTCTTTGTGATGTCTTTTAGATATGTCCTCAACTATTTGCTGATTGAGTTGTTGTCAAAATCATTCTCACTGCCAGTATAGTAACAAAGTTCCTCCTCTTTGTTGTTTTGTGAAGATTTGTGTTAATGCAGCCGCTGTTTTTGGAGGGACCGACTCTAAACCAGAATCTATTGCAGCAGCTGGAAATACCTGGTCATTATGTCACAAAGTCTGGTTTGCAATTGGGCCTTCAAATGAATTATCCACCACACATCAAAACCAATCATCGTGTGATGTAGTTGATGCATTTTTAAAGAATGAGTGATTATTGAGTATGTTTGTGGGGAGATCTTTTCCCTTTTTAAAGAGGCTGAGAAAGAAAAAACCTATACCAACAGAATAGTTAAGAATAATGTGAAATACACCTTTTTGCTCTTTTATTAGTTTATCTACGTGTGGTGTGTGTGGGGGACTTTCGGCACCTCACAATTCGATTCAGAGGCCAAGATTCAATTCTAAACCGATTATCGATGCATCTCGATGCAACAATTTCAATGCATGATTTTAAAAGATATGCATATTAATGAGTTTGTTAGATTTTGACATATACAGTATTTGTCACACACAAGTTGTAATGAAATGTTTTGTCTACTGAGGTTTATATTGTGTAATCATTCCATGCTTGCTGAGTCACCTTCTCTCTCAGTCAGTCCATGTCAGAGGCTCATTCATGTCTAAAGGGGGAGAACATGAAACATGAGGTGGCCAGATGTTTTTTCTACCTAAACACTAACTTGCTGTCCATTATCCCATCTTTTTCGGTCACTCTGTTTTCTGATTTGTACATGTCTGGAGACAGTAACTTTAAAAAAAAAAACACATTTTTTATAATTGATTATTAACTTATCAGAATGGAGCATCAAATTGTTCTAGAGAATCGATTATTTAACCCACCCCCATAGATTGGTACAGGGTGTGTTTTAGCCTAGCCTAGCACAAACACTGGTAGCAATGCATATTCTCATCAAAATAAGCAAAATATTTCCCAAAATGTTGGAGTAGTCCTTTATGTTGAGTTTGGTTCAGTTCTGTTTATCTTGTAGGGGTGCACGATTCAGAAAATGTCAAGATTCAATTCAATATCGATTTTTAGGCTCAAGATTCAATTCAAAATCAATTTTCGATTCAAAAACGATTCTCAATTCAAAATAAGATTCACAATATGTAAATGGGGTTACTTTTCCCATGTGATTAGTATACATGCCATTACAAAACAAAAAAAGGAATTGATTTTTGGAATTCTATGAATCGATTTTTGAATTTGTAGAGCTTGAATTGTGATATGAATGTGAATCGTATCGTGTTTTTTTTTTTTTTTTTGCACACCCCTAGTATTTTTGTATATTTTGTCCCTCATTTGTTCCTGATCTCTACCATCAAAAAGGCAGAAATCTGTCAAAAAGCTTTAAGATACAGAATATCTGCCCCAAAATGTGGCACCACATGGCTTGACTTGTATGTGGCTATGTCTTTAAAAGCCCTCTGCTGACTAAAGCTTAGTGTGAATGTGTGTGTCCTTCCACACACTGTGAAATTAGACTCAGACGATGCAGTCAGTCTCAGACATGTTTTGGAAAGGGCACATAAAGTTTGTGGTTTCTGTACAAACACATCACACTACTGTATTTGTGTCTCTGTAGGAACAACCCTCCCACTCGCTTAAAGCAAAGAAGGAGTGTAGCTGTCAAGTTATCAATAGCCAGCCTATGTTAGCAGTTGTACAGAAAGGTTTCAGGAGGCAGAGTGAACATATTAGAAATACATATTAACTTATGGTAAATGTCCTGAATGGTAGTGATGTCTGCTCAGGAAAAACTGGACATTAGCAAGACAAGAGTAGGAAAAAACACTGGACAGAAAAGCCACAAAAAGGGACACACATACTGTGAACGTGCAGCTGTTAATTTCATAAATATAAACATTCATGTAACCTTTGTGCCTGATTATCAGCCTGATCATTTGGCACATTTTTTAAATGTTCCTGTTATTCTTCCCTACATCTGAGTCAAATAAACTCTGACCAGATGGTTTGAATCAAACTGCTGGAGCAACTCTACACTCTTACGTCAATCTTACTTCCATATGCTGAGTGGATATCTCAGCTCCTCTGTGTAAACCCTCTTGGTTTTAGCTACAACTATTTATAAAATGCATTCAGAGTATCATTTAGGGGGCACCAGTCCTGACCAGAGTGCCTTCAAACGTATATTTGGTCAGACCGGAGGGACATTTGGGGGCCAACTAAATGAGACTCAAAGTTTTCCACCTACGTATGATTGTAGCAAAAAAGGGTACTTAAGTGTCCCAAAACGGAACAGACTTCTACTGGTTGGAAATACATTTACAAAAAGGGGCATTTAGACACTCAAAACACACAAAAATACTGACTTTCAACTCCTGTTGAGAAATGTTTAGATCTAATCCATGTCTACGTCTGTGTAAAGGAATAGTTTGACATTTTGGAAATACACTTTCTTTCTAAGAGTTTAATGAGAATATTGTTGTCACTCTCATGCCTGTGTGCATGTGAAGCTGAAGCCAGCAGTCGGTCAGCTTAAAGGCATATAATCAGCGGCGTAGGTACGTGGAGATACGGACCCCACACCGGACCCTACGCTGTTGCTTAACGAGCACCTCTCAAAAAATGTAACTAAACGTCGCGGCTACAGACTCCGTTTGGCCGTGGCTTGGTAGCGTTGCATTTTCCTGTACTCATTTCCTGGTTCTCCTTCTCCATAAACTGCTACAGCTTTCTGACAGTGGTCAGAAAACACGGAGGAGACACTTTGTTTTTTCCCTGTGCCTCTGGAGTTGGTACTCGCTCCAAAGCTGATAACTGTCACTTCTCACTTGCTCTACCACACACTCCTCGAGCACACACACATGCTGACTATGCTATTTTCTTAAGGCCATTATGTTTCTGCATGTACAAGTCGCAGCGACGCAGACCACAACAACTGTGATTGGTCCCTTTGGCCGTGGCTTGGTGGCATCATATTTCCCTCTTCCCATTTCCGGGTTCTCCTTCTCTGTAAACAACATGAAATCAAGGAGAGGGTTAACTTTTCCTGCTACAGAGCTCCAACCAGAAAGCACTGGGGAGACACTATGCTTAGGTGTCTAAGCCTCCAGAGTCGGTACTCGCTCCGATGCTAATCACCATCATTCTCTCACTCGCTCTACCACACACTCCACGCACACACACATGATGGCCCTGCAATTCTCTTAAAGAGATTGATGAAGTATAAACTTCAGACCACTTACGTAGGCTACGGCGAAAGCTCTGCATTAAGTCTCCGCAGAACCATAAATCTGCCTTAAGACTGAAAATAAAGGGAAACAAAATTCTCCTACCAGTACCCCTAAAGCTCAGTGATAAAACTTAAGATTTATTATTTGCTTATTCATACAAAAACTGAAGCGTAAAAACGTGTGTTTTTATGGGAAGTAATGTGTCAGACTATGAAGGCAAGGGAATTAGTGTAATTCCCAAAATGTCAAACTATTCCTTTTAATGCTCATAGTACATATTCATTTAATCATTTTTCAATTAACTCTGATGTGGACTGTATATGTGTTCATGTAGTTTTTGCATACAAAGAGTTAAAGGTGAAATTGTTGAGCTTATTATCTTTACATTGTTTGATGATGATATGTTCTGGTATATTAATGTTGGTTTCTCATGCCCTCAAGAGACTTTGTGATGTGCACCAGAACCTTAGATACATAACAGACTTGGTTTGTTTCTCACCTCCTAAACTGATAATCATAAAACCTGAATGGGCCCAATATTCAGTATTTAGATTTATAGAAACCCCGAAACAGTCTTCTCTTTTAAACGTAATAGATTTGACTTGACATTCCCTTTTTTCTTTTCTTCATGTGCAGCTGAAATAATGGAGAAGTCAAGACGCAGGCAACAGTTTGCATTCAGCCTTCTGTTAAGCTTGTGGTTACCTTGCTGTTTGGCCCAGACCACACCTTCAAACGCAGCCACTCGGAAGCCCACACGGGCACCCACACCATCAGCCACGCCTTCCCCGTCCCCCCAGACAGAACGGATAAAGGTCAGGCTGTCCGGATACCCCCGAAAACACAACGAGGGTCGGGTAGAGCTTTTCTACAAGGGAGAGTGGGGAACCATCTGTGATGACGACTTCTCAATAGCTAACGCCAACGTGCTCTGTCGCCAACTGGGCTTCATCTCAGCCACAGGATGGACTCACAGTGCCAAATATGGCAAGGGCCAAGGTAAGAGTGTCCTCAGCCACAGCCAATTCAGTGTCTGGTTTAATACGCTATGTACTCTCGTATACGTGTATTAATGGTGTTTAAAATTTTATATATATATATATATATATATATATACATACACACACACACACACACACACACACACACACACACACACAGTTTAAACTTTGGCAGTTGTAGGTGGCTATCACCAAATATCCTGTTATCCATTTGGATAACAGGATATTATGGTTAAGAACTCATACTCAGGTGCCTCAGGTTCATGAGGAGTACTTTTAAACATATTTGACTACATTTACATTTTAGGCATTTAGCTGATTCTCGTATCCAGCCTCTTGTCTAGAATAAGTGCAACTGTGGAGAGCTTGCTGCCAAAAGTTCCCAGAGCACTAGTGTTATATGCAACCAAGTGTCACTTCCAGGCCTGGGCTGATTACATTCCGCAGGCCTGGGAGTGTGCCGGAGCCACACTGACAGTCTGCTGCCTGTCCAGGGAAAATCTGGCTGGACAACGTGCTGTGTAGCGGAGGTGAGAAGAGCATTGAATTCTGCAAGTCTCGCGGCTGGGGCAACAGTGACTGCACTCACGATGAAGATGCCGGAGTTGTGTGCAAAGACGAGAGGATTCCTGGCTTTGTGGACTCAAATGTTATTGACGTAAGTTTATAAATTACACTTAAAGAGGTTTTTGTAATTTTTTTACAATAAAAATGATGTTCATTGAGAAGCTGTTATAAGTCCTTAAACTTAAACAGTCAGCATTTTCTGACATTTGTCTACAGTTTTAATTGTTATTAACACAGCTGTATATTTTAACTTGTAGCGTTTAAGATTTAAGAAGACATTCAATGCCTCAGTGCTACTTCCAACTGTAGCTGCACATATATGGTGTTGATTAGCTCTGCTCTGTGTGTCTGAGCCTGTTAAAAGGAGCAGCTTCTCAAAGTATATTGTCCTGAGGTGATGTGGTGTGTGGAGAGCTTCCTCAGTAAACCTGACATACCTTCCATAACAGAGGGAGCATCAGCTGCTTTGTGACCTCAGGGTCACTGGTTCAGATGTTAAATCCTGCTGTTTTGATGTTTTTCCCTCTTTCAGCAGCCACTCTCAGTCATGATTTAGTAATATGTGCAAATCGTAAAGTATTAAATCACTCATCCAGATAATATATCCATCCATGTCATTTCTGTGTATCATTCTCCAATTGTATGTAGATAGACAGCTGTCTAACTCTGCTGACCCGCCATGCAACTCGTGCTGGACCCATTCATAATGAGTCAACCGTCTCTCTGTGAGCAGCGTCCATCGCACTCCCTCTCTCTCCCTAGCTCTTTTAATCACTTATTGTTGAAAACAAGCAAAGGAGCTTTCTCAGAGATACATAAAAAAAAAAAAAAATCCTACGCTATTTCTTTCGGATAGCTAATTTTTCATTTACATGTGTTGCAGCTATATGTCTATACAACATACAACTTCAACATAAGAATGTAGCATAATATGGATGTGAAAGCAGTTATAAATAGCCTGTGTGACAAAATATGTTTTTTTTTAAAATTAACAAATAATTGTGATACTTAATGTGATCACAATATTGATCAAAATAATCGTGATTATCATTTTGGCCATAATTGTGCCAAAATAATGCAATTGAACTCGTATGCATGAAGCTCCAAATATCAGCAAACCACACAAAATGGTCTGAATGACATTTCATAGAATTAATGCTCATCATATCAGAATCAGAGGCAGGTTTATATGCAACCACAGTGAAGGTCTGACTCTGCGCTTCAGTATCGACGAGACATAGCTTTTCACATACAAGGAAGACAAGGCCTTGGAACTTTCATACGTAATGGTCACAATACACATAGTAAGAGAAACGAAAACATTTAAATAGAAATTGACAAGACTGTGCAGTCGTTCACACTACTGTACGAGGAATATGAGCATTGTCTGAAAATAACCAAAGATTTGTGAAAAACAAAACTGGTGAAAACCGAGAGATTCTTAATCTATGCTGGGATCAAACTACTGTACATGATATTAGTCGGGAGCAAAAAAAAGCATTGTGCAATTGCGTACTTTTGTCCTAATCATGAATACTGAGCAGTAAGTTGTTCTGCACATACATCCTGACAAACCTTCCTAAATGGCAATGATAGTCTATTAATTTCAGCATTATATAGTGACAGTAAATGATATTGAATTGTGTGCCCTTGAATAAGGAAACACTTCACTCCCACCACCTCCAGTGAATTTATTTCAGTGGAATTATTCTAGCAAGCGTTTGTATCCATGTACTCTGAGGCGAGAATGATGGCTGAATGAATGTGAAGCAGAGTGTTTCTAAAAGACTCAATGTGCTCAGTAAACCCTCCTTGGTTAAATAAAGATTCAAAACTGAGAGAAACTGAACTAAAAGCTGTTGGGTGGGATTTCCAGCCAGTCATCACTTTTCCATTTGTCCTCTTTGACATCTATTTGGATAAATGACCGATCCGAGGTGAGCAAAGTTGGATCGGGGACTCGTTTCCACAGACCATTGTAAATGACTTGAAAGACTGGATGAGTTCTCTCTGTTTCATAGAAGGATCCTATGGGGGGGGGGGAAGTTTCATAAGAGTGAGATGGTGGACTTTCGGATGCATGACTACTCTCCCTCTCTTTGCTTGTTTCTGCGAGTCAGGCTCTGTCAAATGTGGCATCCAGACTGCAGTCTGTGACCACAAACCCAGTTTTTTTTCCCAGATAAACCACAGCGGAAGTGACTCATTGCAAAGCTGGTAATCAGACCACTTATGTGGTGTTGAGACCTTACATTACTGTTTGTAATAGGATTCACTGTTTAGTCTGTTCCTCACATTTAAATGTCTGTGACCTACATATGTCTGTGTGTATGGATGTATCGGTATGATCATTATAAGGAAAACTGCAAACTAAAGCCTCCCAAACTAATTTAACTATCAAACGTGTGTGTGTGTGTGTGTGTGTGTGTGTGTGTGTGTGTGTGTGTGTGTGTGTGTGTGTGTGTGTGTGTGTGTGTGTGTGTGTGTGTGTGTGTGTGTGTGTGTGTGTGTGTGTGTGTGTGTGTGTGTGTGTGTGTGTGTGTGTGTGTGTGTGTGTGTGTGTGTGTGTGTGTGTGTGTGTGTGTGTGTGTGTGTGTGTGTGTGTGTGTGTGTGTGTGTGTGTGTGTGTGTGTGTGTGTGTGTGTGTGTGTGTGTGTGTGTGTGTGTGTGTGTGTGTGTGTGTGTGTGTGTGTGTGTGTGTGTGTGTGTGTGTGTGTGTGTGTGTGTGTGTGTGTGTGTGTGTGTGTGTGTGTGTGTGTGTGTGTGTGTGTGTGTGTGTGTGTGTGAAAAATATGTATTTACTGTTTAATATATGAAGATTTATATAAAGATTTTCTTGGGGTTTTCTCAACTACATCTGTGTTGTGTGTTCTGAATAGGCTCAGGTGGATGAGAACAGGATAGAGGAGGTGCGGCTCCGGTCCGTGGTCACCATGTCCAGAAAGAAGCTGCCCATCACGGAGGGTGTGGTGGAGGTGAAATACAAAGACGGCTGGGCGCAGATCTGCGACCTGGGATGGACAATCAAAAACACACATGTGGTCTGCGGCATGCTGGGATTCCCACATGAGAGGAAAGTCAACAAGAACTTCTACAAGTAAGTGAATGAATCGACTTCAACCATTAAAGATGGAGATGGAGAAAGACGCAGATTGTTTCCCAGTACCAACAGTGGGCTTTAGGCCACTTAGCAAAATGACTGTAACTTTCTCCATCCTGTTTGCGGCAGCATATTTCAAATTTTTGTGGTTCAAGTCTGAGAAGTAAACCAACACTAAACCGTTAGTAGTTAGTAGTATTTGTCCTCACACTAAACACTAAATGCTTGCTCTTGGGGGAATTATTGGAATTGTTGGGTCTTTGAGTATGGTCTAGACCTACTCTATCTGTAAAGTGTCTTGAGATAACTCTTGTTATGATGTTATGCTATAAATACGATTTTATTGAATTGGATTTGAATTGAATTTGTTTGGTAAAATTAGAATAATTTATTGATTCCCTTAGGGAAACTGTTCAGAGTAGACATTTTAGGACTTTCTGTTAACTGTGGATATGAGAGGGACTTGGTATAGACTTTATCTACCATCTGCCAGAACTGCAGCTCTACAACAAAGCACATAAGGATCTGATTGTTCTGTTTTGTTTCTTATTTTTTTCTTTCCGAGGATGTTTTTTTCCCCCTTTGGATAGACCCCGGTCGAGTCACATATTTCATGTTCTCAGTCTCTGTTGATTACTTTGCAGAGGAAGTTGAAGAGTGATTATGAACTGCCTGCAGAGATGGAAAAGTACAAACTAAAGTGTGTGTTTTGTCCTATGTGTTTTTAACATCTGCAGGGCTTTGTTTGACACAGATTTTTCAGAACAGGCAACGAACTAGATTATCGTCTTATCAATCAATTAGTTTAACTAGCCAAAAATTTCAAGCTCAAATGTGTCAAATGTCAAAAGTATTTTGGTCTGTTGGACATAACATTTAAGACATTTGAAGACATCACCTTGGGTTTTCAGTTATTGTGATTGGCATTTTTCATAATTTTAAGTGAGTTATTATTTATATATCCATAATATACAACAATTGGACATGATTAACATTGGACATGATTGGTCCAATTACCAAACCCAAACGGAAACAGCACAATTTATTTTACAGTTTTCAGCGGTGATCCAGAATGAATGAAAACTTAGAGGACTGATTTTCTGCTTGGGCTGGATATGTGTTTTTTGTTTTGTTTTGTTTTAAACTGTTTTAAATCTGCAGAAAATTCTGCAGAATTCTTTGTGTGTAGATTCCATATGGCCCTGCCAATTAAAACCCACCTACCTAGCACCTATTGACACTGTTAAATAACACATTCTAACTATATGGACTCCAGATTGAACAGAGCAGTGAATACTTTGGTAGTAGACTCTCAGACCTCGACTTTTTTCTCTCCCAGTTTGTCCCTCCAGTATGACTGCACACATTCCTGACCACGCTCCAGTTGGAGCTGTTTCATTCATCCCCTGCAGATAGTTCACAGTACTACGAGGGGAGATGTGTGTTTTCTCTCAAGTGCGTGTGAAGGCAGAGGGCACGGAGGTCACTTATTGGGCAGACAACAACGACTGGAGGGAAGCCAACCTGCATTGTACAATGGTCAAATTGTTCTGTGTTGTCTTTATCCTTTTTTAGACTTTTTGGTTATATCATATGAGTGTAGGAGGGGCTGAAGATGGACAATCAGATTTTCCTAACTGCCTTGATAACTCCAGTCCAGGATGAGTTTTAATTGGTTATTTTAATTAAAATGTACCCACTTGATACAGAGTTGAGGTGTTTTGAAGATACAAGCAAACAGGCACATACTGTGACCTAATTAAATAATTTGTTAAAAGCTGTTTTGAGGCAGGGTTTTAGTTTTTTTGGGGAACATATTCCAGAAATATTATATTTGGGATATTGTTTTAATTGACTGAAATCTTCAGGCTTGCTGATTTTAATGTATCAGACTAAAATGATTTTCTGTGGATTCAGAACAATCACAGCAAGTTAAAGTTCTGGACATAGTGGCGAGGTTAGCTCAGTTGGTAGAGCAGGCGCCACATACATAGGGGTTTATGCCTTAAAGAGGTCCAGGGTTCGATTCCAACCTGTGACAATTTCCTGCATGTCTTCCTTCCCTTTCTCACCTAGCTGTCCTAGTCATTAAAAGTGGAAAAGGCCAGAAAATCTTAAAAAAAAAACACACCTTAAAGTAATTTAAAATCAGGTAATAAAGAGAAATCTGACAGGTTTAACTGGTTATTATTATATAATATAATCGCAGCATTGTCACAGTGGACGTCTATGGTACCAGCCAATCAAATGCAGATGCAGTATGTGCTGCTGAAAGATAATTCTGAATTCTAAATAGTTGGAATAGCTCTGTGATTGGGACCACACCTTGCTGAACTGAAGTCTGTAACATAATATCATGCAGACTTGTGGAATGCCGCTGACCTCCCAGTACTTTTATCCAAAAGGGGGGGTGTGTGTGTGTGTGTGTGCGGTCTCTCTCCTATATGTGATGGAATCTGGTTGTCTCACTGTTGCAGACGTCTGAAAAAGCGAGCAGCAGAGAAGGTCTCCAGGCCAAAGGTTAATGTTTCAGCAGGTGGAAGGTACACTGTCATCGGGAAAATCCACCGTCCCCCTCCATCTGCACTGTAGTTTTGACAGTGGGTTTTCTGTTGGTAGTAGACAATAACCATTACACCCTGTTTTCCTAGCTAGTTGTCCCATTTTTCTAATATAATATGTTGTGCAGCATGTTAATGGGATTTTTATTTTACCCCGCTAAAACTCATTGTCTTGTGTGGAGGTTTAGTTTTTCTCATTTCTGTTTTGTGTCTTCCTTTCACATTATCACTGGCATGGCACAGATTGTAAAGATCTCATATTAGAGTTGATATTAAATTCATTAAATGTACAAGGATTATTCTTGTTTTATCATTTAAACCTTTTGAGGCCATGTTTGATGGGACAGATGTCGCCAATCTGGGCTGTGTCAGTGACGGGGGATTTGTTTTCCCACAGATAAGTCCTCTAAGGCAACAGCTTCAAATCCCATTCCCCACTATGGCATGCTTTTTGCAGGAGGTCAGTCACTTTTCATCTTGGGTTCTTCAACTAAAAAAGTCAGAGGCCTAAGTCCACATGACAAGAACCGAACTATGTCTGGTAGATTCTGCAAATAATTAAGAGCATTTGTTTTTAGTCTTCTCAGAGTTCCAGATGGGTGGAATTTACCACATTGGACAATGAGAAATGGTTAATAGAGTGACACAATTTCTAAGGTGTTGGAAGGTACACACTCTAAGGAGATTAAAAAAAAATTATTGTAGTGAATAACTAATAACAACAATAACATATTGTCAACAAATATAATGAACGGATCAACACCAACCATCAAAGGCTTAACCACTTTCAGATTTGTTACTGTGTTGGAGCCATATTCACATTCTGCCTTTTGCTCCAGATATGTTAAAACAAGTTATTACACAGCCTGGTTGAATACTTGATTCTTCTATTTTTGTGTAACAGATCGTTGCAATGGATGGAGTCCTAATCATAGACCATCAGTATTTTTTTACTCATACGGCGCTCATAACGCTGACCAGCAGATCACAAAGGGAGAAAGGCGGAGGAAATGGGGATCACTAACAGAGCTAATGGGTACAGTGCAAACGGAGCATCAGTTAGCTCCATGGTAAGCTTACTCACCGGGGCGGCGTGGCTTCCGCCAGAGAGCCGTGCTCATCAGCGGTAAAGTTAACCGGGACGTAGGCGCCATCAGTGGGTTACCTCAATATAAGTAGTTGTGTAATAAGCAGAATAATGTGAAGCAAGCATGTCATTACTGCGTATCAGAACCCAGACAGGGTGATGCAGGGTCTTGAATCAGCCTTAAGGGGTTTGCTCCTCTACATTATCTATTACATAATAATCATTTGCAGATTCTAAATGACTTAAGTCTGGACTTGAGTATCAAAATGTCTGAGTTTAAAAAAAAGACCTGTACTAAAAAAGTTGAAGAACTCACTAACAGACTGTGCGTGGTTTATGATATTACCATGTAATATCATGCTTTAAATGTTACCCCTACTTCTGTAATTTAAAAGCAAAGCTGTATTAAACAAAATCAATGTGGTAACTTGAGGTTCACATTGGTGCAATAGAAAAAACTCACAGTAGCATAGCCTGTACTAACAAACATGTTAGTGATAAGCTGTACATGTCATACACTCTGTGGCCAAAGGTATATGGGCACCTAAACAGTACACCAATTTGTTCTACTTCCAGTTCACTCCAACAGTGTTGGATGGGGTTGAAATGAGGGCACTTTTTAGGCTAGACTTCTTCCACACCAAACTAGGAAAATAATATTCTTATGAACCTGGCTTTGTTCATACGGGCATTTTGATGTTTCAAGAGGGAAGAGTCCTCTATTGTTTAATATACATTGTCAAGCTATGGCATTAGGATTTCCTTAATTAGAACTAAGATGCCTTCCCCAAACTATGAAAGAACATCCTGACCAAAAGTAAACAAAATGATGTAGAAAAGATGGTCCACATACTTTTGGCCATGCAGTGTGTGTGTGAGCCTGTGTTGATGAAACGTATAAAAATAACTGATGAATTCATTCAATCATTGTCAAATTTGTATTCATTTAATAAATATGTCTTAAATATAACATATAAAAGTATACTGGGAATTAGGCCTGCACGATTGTTATAAAATCGCGATCTCGATTCACCCTGTTCACCATTACATTTTTAAATAACTTTGATTTTTTTTTTTTTTCTAAATTAAGCTTACTGCATAACAAACGCTACTTCTTTTTTCTTTGATTTTTAAACAGACTGTATAAAATAGGTGTTAAAGCCCTCCCAAGCGCTGCAATGCTCTCCCTTCTCTTCATTGAAGCCCTTTATGGTTACAGGCATGAGGTGATGTGCAATGTGCTATAGGTGCCAAAAAAATCTGTTTGGTACTGCCAATTAGTTTTCTTTTGTCATGGTTCATGGACGCAATAAACATTATACATAAAAATTGTTGCAGATAATCGTGATATCAACTCTAAGCTAAAAAATCTTGAGACGTATTTTTCCCCGAATCGTGCAGGCCTATTGGGAATTACATATTATGTCTTGACTGTGTTTAACAACCGCATTGAATGAGACACATCCTTTCGAACAGTGTAACTACAGTTTTTAACATAATTGTGCATCATGTAACTTTATGTTACTATGATTTTTTCACTTTGTCACCTCATGTTTCTTCTCCTAACTGTGCAGTCTAACCCGTGTTTACCTTGCAGGCAGACATCCAAAGCTAAAGCTAACTCTAAGTCTAAACAGATCACCGCTGGCAAAAGGTAATCTAAGGATAGACCGTTAAGTGGGTCAGTCACGCTGTCTTAAAAGACCCGCACACATGCTGCCTCTACAAGCCATACAAACAAATGCTATTTATAAACGGATAAGAAAGTCAGGGAGATTTGTTTGTGTGTTCCCAAGACCAGAAAAAACTAATTCTCAAAGCTGCATCCATCCCTTCCAGGATGAGCATTTGCCCTGCACATGTGACAGAACAAAAACATATGTATGTATGTATGTATGTATGTATGTATGTATGTGTGTATATATATATATATATATATATATATATATATATATATATATATATATATATATATATATATATATATATATATATATATATATATATATATATATATATATATATATATATATATATATATATATATATATATATATATATAGTGTGTATATATAGTGTGTATATAACTAAGATGTCAAACAGTGCATTGAGTCAGCCATTTAATATGTGGCTGTTGATACTAGGGGTGGGGGAAAAAATTGATACAGCATCAAATTGCGATATTTTCAGTGCCAATACTGTATTAATACACAGAAGCCAAGTATCGCTCTTTTATTATATATGTGTTGGTCAGTTTGTCTGCTTGACAATCCCATTTTGCAGCAATTAAATTAAAGTGAGATTAACAAACAAACAAAAGTTTCCTTTTGGGGACATAATTTGAATTTGGAAATAAATAATAAAATAATAAAATTGCAATATATCGCAGAATAGATAGATAGATAGATATAGATAGATAGATAGATAGATATATATATATATATATATATATATATATATATATATATATATATATATATATATATATATATATATATATATCTATATATATATATCTATATATATAATAAAATTGCAATTATATGGTATCGTGACATAAGTATCATGATGATATTGTATCGTGAGGCCTCTGGTGATTCCCACCCCTAGTTGGTACCCAGAGTCAAATCCAGGCACCAAACGACTGGGTTTTTTCTTTTTGTCCAACATGTTTTTGTAATTTAAAACAATATCTATGATAGTTTGTGCAAACCTAAATAATATTTATTCTGACTTTTTTTTGTTAATTTTTAGCATCTTTAATTTGTCACTACAGTGTAAATACATCTAAGGCATTCATTTTATTAACTGCAGTGTCCCAAACCATACTACACACTGATTCTAAGCAGGTTTTGAGTCTGTGATGTGTTCATATTAGAAAAGAGACTAAATAAAGTACAGCAGCAGAGAACATTTTTGAGTGTGCTGATGGACACCATTTCCCACATTGCAATGCACAAAGAATTATAGAGAAGCCACTCACAGCTGAAAATGTTTTTAATAATAAATTGTGTGTTGTGGTTTCCAAAAAAAACATGGTAAACAAAAAAATAAGTATTTAATCTTAACATTTTGTGAAGTTTAAAGTTTAATTGGCAGTACCTTTCCACCATTAGTATAAAATGGTAAAGCATATTGAAGTTTTTGGTATGCTACTGTTTAAACAGTATACAATTAGGACATAATATATAGTTTGTATGGATTTGGGAAACGGATAATGTTTCTGTCATCACTTGTCTCTGCTCCCTCCAGGTTGTATTTGGACCGTCAAAAGAACTACTTCCACATCCACTCTGTGGAGTGTACGGGCACAGAGATCCACCTGGCAGCCTGCCCTCTGGAGTACAGCAAGCGGAACGCCACATTCTCCTGCGAGGGCGGCATGGCTGCCGTCGTCAGCTGCATGCCGGGGCCGTTGTTTATGCAAAACAATGGCTTGAAAAAGAAACCAAAGATTTCAGTAAAGTCGTCTTAAACTTGCACAACTATCAAAACCTGTTAGCCGATACTAAGCCATCTAATAGCCTGGCCAAAATAATGTAGATAGACTGTCTGTCTGTAGATTAAAATGTTTACCTGTCTGCTGGTTTTCTAGAGCACCGTGAGGCTGAAAGGAGGTGCCAGGCTGGGCGAGGGTCGGGTGGAGGTGCTGAAAGACAACGAGTGGGGAACCGTGTGTGACGACCGCTGGAACCTGCAGTCGGCCAGCGTTGTCTGCAGGGAGCTCGGCTTCGGCAGTGCCAAGGAGGCTCTCACGGGAGCCCGCATGGGACAAGGTTAGGAAAAACACTTTTCTGGCTCCACCCACAGAGTTTTACATCAGCCAATAATCTTTTTTCTGTAAAAAGAGTCAAATTTAAAGCCTGTGAGCCCTAATTAGATGTTAAACACCTCAATGAAAATGATAAAAGACATAATTGAACTTGGAAAAAGTAAAATATGTGTTCAAAATTTAGTAAAGTAATAATAATGCTGATACTCTAGGGTAATTCTGTGCTTTGCATTAACCCTTTTTTTGTTTTTACTAACACCACCTTACTACCACCACTTTTACAGTACTTTTTGAAATTCATGATCAATAACGCTCATTTATATTGAATTATACCTAATATTTGAGTTAAAAAACAAAGATTTTGTATTTTGACTAATAGTTAAGCTCAGAGGAACGTACAGATGAGTTAAGTCAGAAATGAAAGTGAACAATTGTATTTGAAAAGAACATTGTATCCAATCTATTTATGTGGTAATTTGGTTAAAAAGAAACCCATATTTCAGATATAGACATTTTTTAAAGGGGTCAAATTTGACCCGAGGACAACAGGAAGGCTAAATCTCTGTAAAGATGTCAGCTGAGACAGGATGTGGTTAGAACTGTCTTCAGACAGGACATCAGTCATTAGCTGTATATCTGCAGCCTGTTCTATCTCTCAGGTCATCTCTGATAATCTGCCCTCAACATGGAGGGCACATTCCTACATGGATTATTTGTTTGGATCTTTATTTTAATAAGTAAAGGAATGCAGTGCATGTAGAAAGACAAGTAACAAAGACGAAGAGACATGAAAGCAAGACGCCCACCATGGCAAACAAATATGCTGATTATTTTCTGGCCATCTTATTACAATAATAGAAACATTTTAGTGTATCATTACCATTTATAAATATGTCTTTTTCACAAATGCAAGGCATCCCCCCCCTCCACTAAATTCCTGACATTAATTCTCCCATACTGTTCCTCATTCATTAAAAAGCTTTTCCCTAACTCTCTGTGAGGCATTTGAACAGAAAAGCATCTGTGTTATTCCAGCAAGGCTATGGATCATTTCATGTGAAAATTAGGCAGTTCATTTTATAAATCCAACTTGTGTCTGACCGCCTGGCCTCCGTGTGAGCAGTAAATACATTTTTTAAGAGAAAAATGACTGGTCATTTTACTGAAAACACTAGATGATTAGAACTGACATAGATAGATAGATAGATAGATAGATAGATAGATAGATAGATAGATAGATAGATAGATAGATAGATAGATAGATAGATAGATAGATAGATAGATAGATAGATATCTATCTATCTATCTATCTATCTCAAACCATTATAATACCCAGTGTTCAAAAGTACAGTTAATAAACTCACAGAATTGTGTAAATGATATTGTAAAATCAGAAACTTACAGCATGAGGAAGGTCACAGAAAGTGAAACATTGCTGTGAATAATTATTCTCTAACCAAACAAAACCGTAAGTGCTGTCATGTCACTTAGAATGAAAGAGCCTAAATATTAAAATATTCATCCTAGTGTGTGTGTTTCTCATGAGAACATGGAGGTGTGTGTAGTTTTTCTATAAACTGCTCCAAGATTCCATCAAAGAAGAAACAAGCAGTCTTTTGAAGGGCAATTCACAGAAACGCTGGGTGGGGATGTCTGCTCTCGTGTGTGTACATTATGATTTCTACCACAGAGGAACTCGGTCTTTGAGGCAGCAGCATAACCCGCTCAGTGCTCAGATGGATGTCAGACCACCACCTGGCTAAATTAATCCAAGAAACATTCCTAAACGTCACTGCTGAAGGAATTCCTTTCACAGAAATGTTAATACAATCATCTCATGGTGCTGTGACTATGTAGTGATGGAGTGAGAGTTTATAGAGGGTGAATGTAAACCAGGGTGTCGCTGACAGAGAACATGCATGCTTAGCAAACATGGATTAAAACAGAGTTAAATGAGGCATACATAACTCTGGACTGCCACGTGTAGAAAGATGTTAAAATTTCCCATTAGAGCAATATAAATCTGTGAATAATATCACAGCTTAATTCATACTGTACATTCTGGGCATCTAGATGTGCCTCTTTGTGCTTTTGGTCCCATCAGTTGTTATGATAAAAAAGTATGTTACCGGCCTGCCCTGGTGGCTTACCTGGTGACACACCAACCCTATAGGCCTTAGTGCTCCCCTAATACTGCATCTGAAGTCTTTTTTTATATGGACCTTAGTGGTCCCCTAATACTGTATCTGAAGTCTCTTTTATATAGACCTTAGTGGTCCCCTAATACTGTATCTGAAGTCTCTCTTATTTAGGCCTTAGTGGTCCCCTATAATGTATCTGAAGTCTCTTCTATATAGACCTTAGTGGTCCCCTAATACTGTATCTGAAGTCTCTTTTATATAGACCTTAGTGGTCCCTTATAATGTGTCTGAAGTCTCTTCTATATAGACCTTAGTGATCCCCTAATACTGTATCTGAAGTCTTGTTCCCAAAATTCAGCCTTTCCTGAGGACGTACCATTTCTGAGTCTGTAGCTTTTGAAGAGTAGAGAGGGAGGTTGGGGGTGTGGCCTTGACCAACTGTTACTTTGCTTGTCTGAAAGCCATGATGTCTCTCTCTTTCTCATGGGTGGACCAAATTCTCTGGGTGAGCAAAGCAGAGAAAGGGGAGGTAACCTTCCTCCATATGACCTCATAAGGGGCAAGATTCCAGATTGGCCCATCTGAGCTTTTATTTTCTCAAAGGCCGAGCAGGATAACCAGGGCTCGGTTTACACCTATCACCATTTCTAGCCACTGTGGGGGGTCATTGGCAGGCTGGGGAAACCCGTATTAATATTTAAAAAAAAAAAAAAAAAACATAATCAGCGGTGGCATGTCGGTTTATAAGAATTTTTTTGCCCAGAAGAAAAAAAGAGCGACAACTACCGATAACTGTTCTTCTCTTGAAAAAACACACCTGCACCGCGGGCTTTAGAAGAATAAAACGCTACAAAGCGGAGTCGGGATGCAGCGGCTCCGTCAGAAGAGCAGTGAAATACACAAGTCGCTATTTTTCCTACTGTACTTTGTTTTTTTTTCATAATCATTTTTCATTTTCTCCCGTTCCAATGACTCTGGTCGCGGGGGGGCGGTGCTGATCTCCGCAATTTGAAGCCTTCAGTTCGTATTGATGATTACAATTATTATTTTACAGTACAGTAGTTATTTGTAAAAAAACGTGTATACAGTACTTTTATTTGTTAAACAAATGCTTGGGCCTGTAAAAAGGTTTTGTTCTTTGGTTTCAAGGTATTATGGAGTATTTCATCGTATAATAATTGTAAAAAAAAATAAAGGTTACTACTTCACGGATTTTTCCTATCACGGGTTCTTCTTGGAACGTAACCCCCGTGAAAAGCGAGGGTTCACTGTACATCATTTGTCAAACAGCTTTATGAAAAAAGATGCATGTGTTTTAGTTAAATTAGTAAAATTGGGATTAAGTAGGACATGGTTGACACCATGATGAGAAACCGATACCATGGCTAATAACTAACAACATAGAAGAAAAGGTGTTGAAAGTTTTTTTTATATATATACAGTTGTGCTCATAAGTTTACATACCCTGGCAGAATATATGATTTCTCAGCCATTTTTCAGAGAATATGAATGATAACACAAAAACTTTTCTTTCACTCATGGTTAGTGGTTGGGTGAAGCAATTTTATTGTCAAACAACTGTGTTTACTCTTTTTAAATCATAATGACAACAGAAACTACCCAAATGACCCTGATCAAAAGTTTACATACCCTTTTGATTTTGGCCTGATAATATGCACACAAGTTGACACAAATGGGTTTGAATGGCTACTAAAGGTAACCATCTTCACCTGTGATCTGTTTGCTTGTAATCAGTGTGTGTGTGTATAAAAGGTCAGTGAGTTTCTGGGCTCCTGAGAGACCCTTGCATCTTTTATCCAGTGCTGCACTGACATTTCTGGATTCTGAGTCATGGGGAAAGCAAAAGAATTGTCAAAGGATCTGCGGGAAAATGTAATTGAACTGTATAAAACAGGAAAGGGACATAAAAAGATATCCAAGGAATTGAGAATGTCAATCAGCAGTGTTCAAACTCTATTTAAGAAGTGGAAATTGAGGGATTCTGTTGAAACCAAACCACGGTCAGGTAGACCAACAAAATTACAGCCACAATTGTCAGGAAAATTGTTTGGGATGCAAAGAAAAACCCAAAAAATAACTTCAGCTGAAATACAGGACTCTCTGAAAAATGTGGTGTGGCTGTTTCAAGATGGACAATAAGAAAGCACTTGAACAAAGATGGGCTGCATGGTTGAGTCGCCAGAAGAAAGCCATCACTACACAAATACCACAAAGTATCCCATTTACAATACACCAAACAGCACAGAAACAAGCCTCAAAACTTCTGGAACAAAATCATTTGGAGTGATGAGACCAAAATTGAACTTTTGGCCACAACCACAAACATTACATTTGGAGAGGAATCAACAAGGCCTATGATGAAAGGTACACCATTCCTACTGTGAAACACGGAGGTGGTTTGCTAATGTTTTGGGGATGTGAGCTACAAAGGCACAGGAAACTTGGTCAAAATTAATGTCAAAATGAATGCAGCATGGTGTCAGAAAAACTGGAGGAAAATTTGCACTCAACAGCCCGGAAGCTGCGCATGGGACGTACTTGGACATTCTAACATGACAACGATCCAAAACACAAGGCCAAGTCGACCTGTCATTGGCTACAGCAGAATAAAGTGAAGGTTCTGGGGTGGCCATCTCAGTCTCCTGACCTCAATATCATTGAGCCACTCTGGGGAGATCTCAAACGTGCAGTTCATGCAAGACAACCCAAGAATTAACAGGAACTGGAGGCTTTTGCCAGTAAGAATGGGCAGCTTTACCATCTGAGAAATTAAAGAGCCTCATCTACAACTACCACAAAAGACTTCAAGCTGTCATTGATGTTAAAGGGGGCAATACACGGTATTAAGAACTGGGGTATGTACACTTTTGATCAGGGTCATTTGGGTAGTTTCTGTTGTAATTATGATTTAAAAAGAGTAAACACAGTTGTTTGACAGTAAATTGCTTCACCCAACCACTAACCTTGAGTGAAAGAAATGTTTTTGTGTTATCATTCATATTCTCTAAAAAATGGCCAAGAAATCATAAATTCTGCCAGGGTATGTAAACTTATGATCACAACTGTATGTATATATATATATATATATATATATATATATATATATATATATATATATATATATATATATATATATATATATATATATATATATATATATATATATATATATATATATATATATATATATATATATATATATATATATATATATAAACCTTTGTTTCCACAGGGATGGGTCCGATCTACATGAACGAGGTGAAGTGCCTTGGCCAGGAGAAGTCCATCTGGAACTGCCCATTCAAAAACATCACAGCAGAGGACTGTCAACACATGGAGGACGCTGCTGTTCGCTGCAACCTGCCCTACATGGGATTAGAGAACTCGGTCAGATCTGAATCTCCTTACTACAGTGTTTCATCTTAAAATTGTTCTGTTAATTTGGAGAAAAGTTGATTTATTATTATTATATTATTTATTGCATCAGATAACACATGAAATTATGTAAATTATTGGTGAAAATTGGTTAGCTGCATCAGACTTTCTTCTGCTTTGATGAATGTAGCACCGGAAAGTTGAATACTGTCTCATTTAATACTGTGTTTATTGTATTATCCATTCATTTAGTTCTTTGCTGCTCTAAAAGTCTTTTCAGCTTGCCCTAACATGAGATTTAGAGCTGATACTCAGAAATCTTAGAATTTCACTCTCGAATAATACTTCTTCACTGCTGTCACAAAAAAACAGTCATGTTCTGAATTATTTTTAAATGTTTTATACCAATATTATTGTATTATAGAGAACAAATTTATTGTTTATTAAAAAATAGTTATTTTGTGACAACAGGGATTTCCTATTAACATCGAATATATCTGGTTGTGCAGTTTGTAATTTACCAGATCATATTCTTCCATGTTTACTGTAGATACACATAGAGGCCGGACTAAGTAGGATAAAACCTCAGCAAGGATACACTTTCGTATTATCGATAATTTTCAATTCGAGTTACACCAACAATTGTGCACCAACAGAACAGCTAACGGATTAAAGTAGATTCCTATCCAGCCCGGCCCTTGTGTATCTATGTTCTGCTCTGTGGTCCCTAACCCCTCGGCCCAACACAGATCCGACTCACAGGAGGACGGACCCGTTACGAGGGCCGTGTGGAACTGCTGAGCTCTGACTCTAATGGGACGCAGAGCTGGGGTCTGGTCTGTGGAGAGAGCTGGAGCACCAAGGAGGCCATGGTGGCCTGCAGGCAGCTAGGCTTGGGCTACGCTAACCAGGGCCTGCAAGTAGGTTATTAACAACACTGTCTGACCATCTGGAGCAGAGCAGAGCTGCCTTTTGGTATATTTGACATATGCAAATATAATATACTGTCATGAACAAACAGATCATTTAATCTAATTAATAATCTAATTTCTATCATTTCATTACAATCAACACAGTTAATTCTATGTATGTTTAAATACATTCAATATTTCGGTTCAGTCACATATTATCTAATATGTGCAGTATACTAGCACTTGTTATTAAAACTGTTAACACATTCAAATATATTCCTAAACCACAACTCTCATGCTACATTTTGGTGTATATATTTGTGGAATATACTTGAACAAGCATGTATTTATGTCACGTTAGTTAGGAGTAGATGTTTCTTTTCCTACATGGAAGAACACAATACCGTTTTGGTCGTTGCCGTGCGAGCAGACCAAAACAGACTCACGTGAAGTTTCTAATCAAACTCAAAAGCCACTCACCACCAAAGTCAAGTGGTGACCTCATCTGGAAACCATGTTGAAGCTCTACACGCCTAGAAAATACTAACCAAAACTGCTGCTTCAACAACACAGTCTGCATTGCCAAAGAACAAGTTAGTTTCAGCGCAGACAGTTCAAAGGACAGGAAGTGTGCACCTTCACTGACTCCCAGCAGGGCATTTCTGCAGATCCGGATAGTGGGCGGCCGAAGCAGTTATGAAGGCCGGGTGGAGGTTCAGGTTGGCTCCAAGTGGGGCACAGTGTGCAGCACAGGCTGGACCACAAGGGAAGCCATGGTGGTTTGCAGGCAGCTAGGGCTCGGCTACTCCATGCATGCTATCACTGTAAGTAGGACCAAAGAATAAAGAGATTTGTTTCATAATGAGATGTTCAACACATGTTCTGTTTAAAGGATAAACGTCTCGCGATGCATCATGAACAAAATATACACAATATGCAGAAAGTAAACAAAAAAAATAGGATGAAAGAATCATTGTCATGACTCTTAATAATGACAAAAGTAACAATTTGAAGAAAGAAATAAGGCTAATTTTGATATTATGGGTTTAAAGGGTTAAGCTTTACCGTTACACATTAAACAATCAAAAAGAGTCCTAAAACAAAGAAGCAAAGCCTTAAAATATATATTGAAGAATATGACTGTTCAAACTGTTTCAAATAAACTGGGCAATTAAAAGGAGTACAGATAAACACATGTAATTGACTTAGAGAGACTTAAAGATAGCAAATCAATTCAAGATCGTCATACTTATCACAATGATGGGTATGAAATTTACTTACTAAAATAAATCTACATAAACTATTTATTTTAAATCCTAGCTCATTGTTGAAGCCTCGAAACTCAGCTGTGAACCGTGTTGCGTTTCAAAGCAGTACACTAGGAGGAAATTGGGGACTTGGGTGTACTGATGTACAGTAAAACAAAACTATGGAGTGTACCTTTAAATATCAGCAATAAATGTCAAGTTTTGGTGTCAGTTACCCAGAAAAATTCATTGTTTAAGAGGCATGGAGACCAATTTCTACACCCTCTGAATAAAACATACTACAGTTAGCAGGGTAAAGACTGTGGCTTCTTGAAAATGTAATAAATCATTGCCTGAAGAACTTACAAAACTACAAATCATCTCAATTTGTAAGCAGCATACCAAAGCAGCATGATACAAAATACTAGTATGTGAAAATTTATTTAACTGCAATATTTATAATCTAGTCTATAATTACATCTATATGGTGTATATGGTGTGGAATTGAGTAACCTAGTAATATGATTATGGAATCGCTCAGTATTTGCAAAATGTTATTGTCCTCCAGTGATCATAAACTCAGCATCATACTGTCCTCAGCCAGTAGCCAATAAAAATGAGTCACGAACATCTGTTTTTCAGAACATTACACTGAACTCTCCGCAACTCCGCAGTTTGTGAATGATTCTTTCCTGATCAACGCACTGTTTGTTTTCTGTTTGCATGTTTGTCTCTTTGTCTAACCCCCCATCTAAGGAAACGTGGTACTGGGACAGCAGTAATGTGACGGATATGATCATGAGCGGCGTGAAGTGCGTGGGAAACGAGATGTCCCTGAGTCAGTGCCAGCATCACAAAACTGTCAGCTGCCAGAAGGCGGCAGCAAAGTTTGCAGCAGGAGTCATCTGCTCTGACAGTGAGTGACAGAAACAATACATAATAATACTTACAATCTTCATATACATCTTGTAGTCCTGATGAAACTCCAAAAGCATAAAGAATCACAAAAGAGAACAGAAAAAAACAAGATCTGTTTATGCTGAGAGTTCTTAATCTTTTTCCTTGTTCTTACAACTTCCTGTTTTAAGGCTCTGACACACCAACCCAACAACCGACTTGAGAGTACGTTCAGCACGTGCGCAAGACATAATATGTCTTCATAACAGCAGGCGGTGCTAATCTCTGTTGTTGCCAAAAAAATGAAAACCGGATGTTGATTGGACGAATGCGTCACGTGGGTCTAACTTCTGCGGAATTTCAAAGCCAGACCATAATGGCGGCTCGTTTGGAAGACAATCTCATATTTTACGAAAATAGTTCACCGAAACGTGTTTCTGAAAACATTTTAGGAGGAATAGGCCATGCAGCTGCTGAATCTGTCTTTATCTCAGATCCACAAAGGTCAGTTTAAAAGATTTTCGTCAGATTTTGAGAGACTCTAGTCCGCTCATCCGCTTGTCATTTCCGGGTTAGCACTCCACCAATCAGGTTAGTCATTGAGTCTGACTGCCCGCCTTTCGATTCAACATGTCAAATCGGCCCAAATGAAGGCTGGCGGGTCCTCCGACTGACGATGGCACTGAACACACCGAACAGACTCAAGTCACCGACCATGCTGACATGACTGACAGCCAATTATCGGGTTGGTGTGTCAGCGCCTTTAGAGGGGGGCTCTGTCTTTAAATTTCTTCTGCTGAACTTCCTGCCATTTTTTTCTAATAATGTGGGTAATGTAAGAAGAATTTAGTAAGTCAAATTATGTTTTTAGTCAACATTGTCTTCACCGTTGTGAAGTAATAATCACCAGTCAACGCCATATTGTGATGAAAGTGAAAAGATGTTGCATTAGCAGGTTTTATTACATATTTGCAAGGGGTGGCAGTAGCTCAGTCTGTGGGGAGTTCTTGAGCAAGGCACCAAACCCCCAACTGCTTGGGGCACCTGTCCAGCAGTCGCAGTCCCCTCACTCTGACATCTCTCCAATTGTGCATGTATAGGTACTGAGGATGTGTGTATTTCAGGCCTGTGTGTAATGTGTTCTAACAACAGAGTGAAAATAATACAAAATGACTGATCTGTACAAGTAGCATAGATGTAGATAGTTAATGTACTAGTTAATGTGTTACATTTCACCACTGCATTTTAATATGGGGAACGCAACTTAAGCCAAATTCTACTTCTACTCGTGTACGCAGCGGCCTCTGACCTGGTCCTAAACGCCCCTCTGGTCCAGCAGACAGTTTACATCGAGGATCGTCCTTTGCACATGCTCTACTGTGCTGCCGAGGAGGACTGCCTGTCAAAGTCTGCAGCCAAGGCCAACTGGCCCTACGGACACCGACGCCTGCTGCGCTTCTCCTCCCAGATCCACAACATCGGCCGGGCTGACTTCAAGCCGAAGGCTGGCCGGCACTCCTGGGTCTGGCATGCCTGCCATGGGTACTATTATCTCCATTAACATAGTTTGTGGAGGACAGCTCTGTTCAAATGGACTGCCTCATCCTAATAACAGCAGACTGGGGTTTAAATGATGCAGTGAAACAATCTCATGGGGAAAATGCAGTAACATTATTTTGTCATAAATCTATAGTTTAATATTATATTTCAGTCCTGAACTTGGCCCCAAAACTCCCCTACATTTGTGTTCAGTAGATGTTCATTTATTTCAGACAAACACAGTAAGATTAGTGTGAAAAAGAGTGCCACGTGTACCCTTCTGTAGTCTCTCGGACAACATAGCGTGATAATAGTGGAGGAGAAATTCTGTTCATACAACAGCTTTGCTGACTTGAAATGAAACTCTGCGTTTACAAAATGTGTGACATTCAAACGCCAGCAGCAGAGATTCAGCCAGTGTTAAGAGCTCACTTAACTCTTTTAGTCCAAGATGCTACATTATATCCACATATCTCATATTTTGTTTTAGATTTTTATTATAAATTCTTCCATTCTACATTTATGTTTCCTGACTTTGCACTTTTTACTTTATTTTCTCTTGCACAAAAACACCAAAGCCAAATTTCTTCTGTGTGAAAACCTACCTTGCAGTAAATCTGATTCTGATTAAAACCATAATTCCGTAATAGTATCACAGTATAAAAGTACTGAAGTATTAATTAACTAGTGCCTTTACCTTGTCAATTGTTCCACTATCTATCATTGTAGAAATTGATTCTCTGATTTTGTAACAAAATCTAACCCTTCTCTCTTGCTGTAAAGTAATCTTATTTTCACTGAAACACCTTGCCCTTTAAGGCATGAAGAACATTTTAGATTTTAAAAACATATGACTATATTTCAAGAAAATTCAGGAATACACTCTTTTAAAAATTTCCATTGTAGACAGAATACCAGCTGAGATCAGTTGCATTGTTTTTTTAACCAGGGCAGCAGTTTTAGATTACATTATGTGCTTACATAATTGCAAAAGGGTTCTCTGTTTTTCTAGTTAGTTTTTTAAAATGATATCAGATTAGTGAACAGAATGTGCCTTTGGAACATTAGATAAATGGTTGCTGATAATAGGCAATGTAGATATTGCATTAAAGATCAGCCCCCCACTCAGAGCAGCTGGTATTCTGTCAATAATGGAGTGGTATGGAAATTTGTAAGTGACCCCAAACCTTTGCCCGGTAGTGTACATCAGACAGCTAAAGTAAAATCATAATTTCGTGGGACCTTTTTTAAGTGTCTTTTTTAAAGCATTAACACATTGGTTTTGAATGGTGTGGAATAAAAAAGTGCTTGTTTTGTGTCAGTTATCAAAGGAGATACCAATGGATAATTTTTTAAATTCATAACATTTTCTCTGTATTATACAGCCACTACCACAGCATGAATATTTTCACCCACTATGATCTGATGAACGCCAATGGTACCAAAGTGGCCGAGGGACACAAAGCCAGCTTCTGTCTGGAGGACACAGACTGTCAAGAGGGTGAGTCTGATGCTTCAGATTAGAGTCACAGCACAGGGGCTGTTTTCATGTGTTGAAGAAAGAAGAAGAAGAAGTTGAAGAAAGGAAGACGGACAGAAAGTTTGAGGGAGTGCATTACTTGAGGACACTATCTGAGCTGTCCCACATATTTAAACAAGTGATAATAACGACATAGATACAGGTTGGATTTTCTGCCATGTTAAATGTTTTGAGGGCGTATATGTGGGCAATGTGTGAGTAAATCACATGTTTAGAACAGGACCACCCTTTTATAAATGCCCTAATTAGTGTGTAAATATCACTGAATTAAAGTATTTAAATACTTATTAAGTCTGTTTTTATGGATCCACTAATGCATCTTAAAGTAAATTAATGTTTTTGACACACAGGAGTTTCTAAGCGGTACGAGTGCGCCAACTTCGGCGATCAGGGCATCACTGTGGGCTGCTGGGATTTGTACCGTCACGACATTGACTGCCAGTGGATCGACATCACAGACGTCAAACCGGGAAACTACATTTTGCAGGTGAGCACTTACAGCTTAATTTGACCAACACAAAGAAAATACTGTGCGGCTTCTTAGTGCTAAAAAACATGTACAACTGTGTGGATATAACCCCAACACAACCAACACAGCAACTTCTGTTGACTAGTAGATACAGTATCGCTATAATATTTGAAACTGCAAATATGACTCTTGTAAACAAATGATCACTTATATTTGACCTCTGCGGTTAAAAAGTTCTCCTATCTCTTGTTTCTCATTCCCCGTCCTAATGGTTCATTGATTATGAATATTCGGATAACAATAGAGTTGAAAGATGAAGATATAAATGGATATATGCCGCAATTTCCAAAACCAGTCCAAATAGAACCAGATTCACTCTTTGTTGTAATATGGGTTATTATTATTGAAAAGGTCAGAAAAAGTATTGTGTAATAGTAACTTAAAGTACTTAAGTAAATCATGCATGGCACGGAAGGTTCCCCTGCTTAAACCAGCACATGTCAAGGCCCGTCTTAAGTTGGCCAATGACCATCTGGATGATCCAGAGGAGTCATGGGAGAAAGTCAAGTGGTCAGATGAAACCAAAATAGAACTTTTTGGTCATAATTCCACTAACCGTGTTTGGAGGAAGAAGAATGATGAGTACCATCCCAAGAACACCATCCCTACTGTGAAGCATGGGGGGGTAGCATCATGCTTTGGGGGTGTTTTTCTGCACATGGGACAGGGCCACTGCACTGTTTTAAGGAGAGGAGGACCGGGGCCATGTATTTTGGGGAACAACCTCCTTCCCTCAGTTAGAGCATTGAAGATGGGTCGAGGCTGGGTCTTCCAACATGACAATGATCTGAAGCACACAGCCAGGAGAACCAAGGAGGGGCTCTGGAAGAAGCAGATCAAGGTTCTGGCGTGGCCTAGCCAGTCTCCAGACCTAAACCCAATAGAGAATCTTTGGAGGGAGCTCAAACTCCCTGTTTCTCAGCGACAGCCCAGAAACCTGACTGATCTGCGTGGAGGAGTGGGCCAAAATCCCTGTGTGTGTGTGTGTGTGTGTGTGTGTGTGTGTGTGTGTGTGTGTGTGTGTGTGTGTGTGTGTGTGTGTGTGTGTGTGTGTGTGTGTGTGTGTGTGCGCAAACCTGGTGAAAAACTACAGGAAAGTTTGACCTCTGGAATTTTTTTTAGATTATGTCTCTCACAGTGGACATGCACCTACGATGACAATTTCAGACCCCTCCATGATTTCTAAGTGGGAGAACTTGCAAAATAGCAGGGTGTTCAAATACTTATTTTCCTCACTGTAATGTTATTTGCTCCATGAAAGACATTAACAAAGATGAAAACTAAGGACATTTACTTGATAATTTTAACCAAACCAAACAAAGGTTGTTTTTTTTGGCACCTATAGCACATTGTGCATCACCACAAGCCTGTAAACATAGAGGCGTCAATGACTTTCAACTTTAAAACCTATATTATACAGTCTGTTTTGTTTTTTCAAATCAAATTTTTTTTTAAATTAAATTGTGAACAGGGTGGATTGCGATTGCAATTTTATAACGGTTAATCGTGCAGGCCTTATCTGTACCAAACAAAGCTGTTTCCTGCAGTCTGTAGGATAGGATTTGTAGGCCGGGACGTCTCTGCAGCGCCACAATACTTTCATTCAGAACAGTTTGACACATATTTGGCCTTTAACAAATATTACGCCCCTGTGCGATTTGAATATTGCACTAGTCCACATTGCAATTTTGATAAAATTGCGATTAATTATGCAGCCCTACTATCCTGTTATAAAACTGTTCCTTTTATGTTCCTCACCTCTTCAGATTGTTATCAATCCAAATAACGAAGTGGCTGAAAGCGACTTCACCAACAACGCCATGAAATGCAACTGCAAATATGACGGGCATCGAATCTGGCTTCATAACTGTCACATTGGTAAGTAGTCAGTAAACCTACCAGATGTTTATGCCAAATCTAGCTCTTATATTTCAACTTTTTTTGACTTGTTTGTTCATTGTTTTTAATCCCCACAGGTGATGCGTTCAGCGAGGAGGCAGAGAGGAGGTTTGAGAAATACCCCGGGCAGCTGAATAACCAGATTCCTTAATCAACAATCATTTCACAACAAATATATAAGACCTAGAGTCGGGTGTTGAATGAATAAAAACACCCCTCAATCGCTCAAAAAGCAAGACATAAACCTTTTTTGTTTTCAGGTACCAAAATGGATTCCCTCACATACAACATTATTTTCTTGTGTTGAAGGTGTTTTATATTATACTTGAATATTCAAGTGCTAAATTTTTTTTTAAAATAACTATTGCTATTGATGAATGATCTGAGTTATGAATGAGGTGTTAGTATATTTTTTACTTGGAGAAGCATGTTAAGAACATCTGAGGTGTTGGCATTAGCTGTAACACATTTAAAAACTACAAACTGAGACCAGTAAGACTCTGAAAGTCTTACTGGTCTTCATAGTGGGTATTATGGACAGCAGACATAGACTGTCCCATTTCCAAAAACCTGAAGGTGCTTTAAGAACAAAACATTAAGTATTACCGTACCTGGATAAATATCTCTGGATTAAAGGTTTTATATCAAATACTGTTCAGTTTTCTGCCGTCTTGTTCACAAATAGTTTTGGTTCCACAGTTACAGTATTTTGTGAATGTATTTATTGCTTATATCAAAGTTCTCAAAAACATTTAGTTTGAAGTGCTTTGGAACCAGTTTGAAGCCAAATTTAGCTTGTATTATTAATACTCATTTAGGGTCAGGACAGTAGATGTGCAATTACCCTCAAGAATGTCTGTATGTATGCTGATGTAATCACACCCGCTGCATTGTATAAAAGGAGAGGAATAATAATGATGTTGCATCTATAAGACTTCAATTAGAAACTGTGTTAAGTCAGATTGTGTCACAGTTGACACCATTTTGAAAAAAGAAACTAAACTAGACACCAGAGTTCTAATACTCCTATTTCCATACTATTTAGTTCCCCCCCCCAAAAAAATGGTATATCCTAATACATAAAATGTCAAACGCAGTATGCCAAAAATAGCAGGATGTCCTACTGCATCCGGTCACATTTTGCAGTATGCAACCCAGCAGCTGTTCTGGTTAATCTGACCCCCAATCCTTTGCACAGCATATATCAAGAGGGTCAAGGTGCAATGTTATGTAGTATGTCCCAAATTATGCACACTGCATGCAACAGTACATACGTTGTAAGGGCAACGGCAGTACGTACTAAAACTACAAAGAAAAATGATGCTATTTTGAACTCTAGTCATCTTGCGATGGGATCACACCAGCTGCAATGCCAAATGGCCAGGAGCCTAACCTACCTCTAACCTCCCTACTTCTGGTCCCCTTGCTCAGACCACACCCATTTTCAAAGTCAGCCTTAACTTCAACTCTCATCTGCACACCTGCAAAGTTTTCTGAAAGCATCTTGCACTGTTGCAACGCTATCGCTGTGACAAACTCTGGCCGCAGACGTAAATACCTGGCAAAGTACACAAAACTGCATCTGTGGTAGTTCACGCTATAGTAGGTGTCTCCAGGACCACATTTTACCATGACGACACACAGACTTACAAGGTTAAAACAAAACCAGCATCGCTGTTGCGGCTTAGACAGTTTGAGTAGCGCTTATTCAGTTTTGGAGGCTGAGTAAGTGCACTGGAGAAAATGGATTCTAATTTTTGTTAAGTAAAAAAAAAAAAAAAAACATTTTCATTTTATTCTGTTAAAAACCAGATTCAGACTAATTCAGTGAACATTAATTTATTTTACATACACATACATCACATATCCTGAGAAGACAGTGATGATAACTGTTACGTAACATACAGCACTCAAATAAGGAATAAACAAACACAGGCAGGTAATGAAGCTTTCCATCAACAGTCACTTCAATCTACAAATCATCTGCTAATGAAAAAAGTATTTCTTGGTTTTGTCATGCTAAATGTTTTCTGTGTTTACGTGAATATCTGCTTCCAACTCGGATCCCAGCCCTGAATGATGCTCATTCATCTTTCTTTATCTTCTGAGACACACAACAGGTCGCTCTGGTGTTTTACTGCAGCATTGTCTGTTTAACAACTCTCCCTTCTTTGTCAATGGCAAAGTTGTAATTCTTTGGATTGTCCAGAGCTTCTTCTATACGCTGATCCAAGTTCTCCAATGTGATGAAGTTCTTTGCCTCATCCTGTAAGAGATTAAAAGTAAAACCTCACATTTGTAAGATCGTTTAGTTTAGGAATATCACCAGGAAGCTATTCTGATGCATGCTTTCAAATTTCCACTTGTCTGTAAAAGAATTCAACATTTTTAATAGAAAATTTCCACTTCAGTTTGGAGGGAGCAAAACAGAAGGAAAACGATGATTGAGAGAAAAAAAAATCATACCTGCAATTTTAAAATTTCCCTTTCTTTCTCTTTGATAGATTCTTGCTGCTCTTGTTCACGCTGAATGGCAGCTTCGACCTGCTTGCGCTCAGCTTCCTCCTTTTCTTTCTGGATCCTCAAAATCCTGAAAGATACAGAGAGGAAAGGAGCTTTTACTTTTGGAAATGGAACAAAATCATTTGTAAGCACACAGATGGAAACTAGACACAGTTGATCATATCTTTGAGTTTTTTTTTCCTCGTGTTGTAATTTTGAGTTTGTTTTCACCGGAGTTTGAGCATGCGGAGGTTCTCCTGGTTGTTAAAGGCCATGAGGGCGCGATGCTCCTCCGCCTCCTGCCTCGCCCTCTCCTCCGCAAGGAGCCCGTCTCCTCCTCGTACTTCTTCCGAAGAACCTCCTCCTTAAATTCCAGCCTGACAGGAAAGAACCACATCAATTCAAAAGGACGTCTTCCTGCAGAATCGGTAGACACTTGTAGTATATAGAAGGGCATGACTACAATTCCCAATATTTAAAAAATAAACCAGTTGCAATGTTAATATACATGTGTCAAAATTGATAATACCAACTTCAAGCACACAATATGTCACAACTCTGACAACATGATGTAAGACTATGTCAGAAATAAGAAATAATGAGCATCATAAATTCCCAGACCCTATGTTGAAATATTTAAACTGCTTGTCTTGATGGACCAACAGTCCAAAAGCAAAATACTTACACTTTACTATCCAATGTTTAACATTTGAAAAGCTAGAAAAAGTGAAATCTGCATTTTTGCTTAAAAATCACAATTAATGGATTATCAAAATTGTTTTACAATTTTCTGTAAATTGACTCATCAGTTATTCGGTAAATCATGTTGTTCAATTTACTGGAAACCAAATTGATTGTTTAACTACTTTGCAGAGTATGTTATGTATAAAATGTCTGCAGGTTATCACTGTTACAATTTCAACCATACTTGGGACACTTGCACTACTATCCATTGTCTCTCTCTCTGTTGGACTGATTCAAATAATATACTTATCTATTACAATATACTATATAGCACTATACAATGCTATTAACCGCACTGCTGTCACCTTTAATTGCTAATGTATAGTTTCTATTATTTGTTTTATGTTCTCTATCTGTATTTTGTGTATATATACACACACCTCAAAAAAATAAAGGGAACACTTAAACACAATGTAAGGAGTGGTTCTGCAGGTGGTGACCGCAGACCACTTTTCAGTTCCTATGCTTCCTGGCTGATGTTTTGGTCACTTTTGAACGCTAGCAGTCCTTTCACTCTAGTGGCGGCATGAGACTGAGTCCACAACCCACACAAGTAGCTCAGGTGATGGCACATCAATGCAAGCTGTGGCAAGAAGGTTTGCTGTGTCTGTCAGCGTAGTGTCCAGAGCATGGAGGCGCGACCAGGCGACAGGCCAGTACACCAGGAGACATGGAGAAGTAGAACCATTAGGTACAGAGATGAGATCCTCAGACCACTTGTGAGACCATATGCTGGTGCGGTTGGCCCTGGGTTCCTCCTAATGCGAGACAATTGTAGACCTCATGTGGCTGGAGTGTGTCAGCAGTTCCTGCAAGAGGATGGCCTTGATGCTATGGACTGGCCCGCCCGTTCCCCAGGCCTGAATCCAATTGAGCACATCTGGGACATCATGTCTCGCTCCATCCACCAACGCCATGTTGCACCACAGACTGTCCAGGAGTTGGCAGATGCTTTAGTCCAGGTCTGGGAGGAGATCCCTCAGGGGACCATCCGCCACCTCATCAGGAGCATGCCCAGGCGTTGTAGGGAGGTCATCCAGGCACGTGGAGGACACACACACACACTGAGCCTCATTTTGACTTGTTTTAAGAACATTACAAAGTTGGATCAGCCTGTAGTGTGGTTTTCCACTTTGATTTTGAGTGTGACTCCCAATCCAGACCTCCATGGGTTGATCAATTTGATTTCCATTGATAATTGTTGTGTGATTTTATTAGGATGTGTTATTTTAGTGTTCCCTTTATTTTTGTGAGCAGTGTGTTGCTGCAAAACCCAAATTTCTTAATCAAAATATACATTTTAACACTGTTTCAAAGTAGGGGATGCAAATATAAAGCTTTTTTTCAGATTCCTTATAAATAATACCAACTTTGACAGAACAAACATTTGGAATGCAAATATTGACATTTATTGTATGGACGTTGAGGGTAAAACAAATGTTATTTTGAGAATAAATGTTATTTTGGTAGTTAAACAATTTCCAGCACAGCAGGGGACACAGGGTGACCTGTTAACGTCCGCGACATGTCTGTTACTACGGTTACTAACAGTGGTGATTTAACGTACCGAAGCGCCCTCATCATCATCTCGTACTCCGTGTATCTCTCCTTGAGAACGACCATCTCCACCGGGTCGACCGGGGGAGGGACTTTTATTCGCCCCTCTTTGGACTTTGCCACCGGGTCGGTGCGGGACTTTCTTCCCCGGACAGCTTCCACGAGCACGGCGCTCCTGGGTGCGAGAAGCCGGGCCACCTGGATGCTCCTCCCGCCGATTACCTGGAACATGGTGGCGTCGAAATGTGGCTACAATTCAAGATGATTACTCGCTAGTTATGTGAAACCGTTAATGAAGGCATTTGAAAGTTAACATTGAGACAGACATGGTGCATGTTATCAACAGAAGGTGGCAGCCATGTTGTCGTCCTTTGACCGAAGGAAGTAGTTTGCAACGTAACTTAGCTAACGCTAGCTAGCTAACTAGACCTTGTCTTGCCTCTACCGCCATCTGTAGGTATGTAGCAGAAAAGGTTTATGCCTATAATACATCCACATGGTCTGTGCTCATTAGAGATACAAGCATACATATATTTCTTTAACTGTATATGGATACAACTGAGTTCTCCTACACCGGTGTTAGTGTAATAAAACGTCGAGTGAACTAACTATAGTGGCAGATAGCTAGCTACGAAGCTAAGTAGCTAGTTAGCTTAATTACCTTAACAATTGTTCAGCAGCCTGGTCCATTATAAACGGTTACCCTGCCATGTGCATGTATAGTAAGTAAGGTACATAATGAATAGTACATAAGTATAAACCAACTGTATGTACCAAAATCATTCCTGCAGAAGCAGAATGGCCCATTTCATATTATATTGGATTATAATTACTGATGCATTCACGTCACATCACTTAAATGTTGCAGCTGGTAAAGGTGGGGCTAATTTACTGCTGGGTACCTTGTGGACCAGTACAGATTTACCTTATCTTTACCTATGTACATTATCATTATTTTATTGATTATATGTTGTATTATTAATTTGAATCTGTAAGTTAACCAAAGCTATATAAATAAATTTAGTGGAGTAAAAATACAAGATTTTCATCTAAAGTGTTGTGAAGTAAAAGTATGAAGTAACATAAAATGGAAATACTCAATGCTCTGATACCTCAAAATTGTTACTCAAGTACAGTAGAATATTTGAGTAGGCTAAATGTAAATCCCATGAAAATCCAATTCAAAGGATTTTTTTAAGTAAGTTTCTTTATTCTAAAAAGGTTAATTTCAATTATGAGAGTACTTTTAATTACTTAAAACTTGTGTTAAATCCAAGTTAGTGACTTAAATATGACATATTTGATGTCATATTTGAACAGCAGAGACCAACTGACTCTTAAACACTTGTTTTGTATGCTGAGCCATTGTTTTACACTCACAATATGCAGTAAAATTAATGTGAAAACTGCATTTTATTGTGTGTTTCTTCAGGGTTCAGTGGGATGCCAGGTGGCAGCCTGGTGACTGATGATCCTGCTGAGACAAGGCACCAACACATTACAGCTACAGTCAGGATGCCAGGAACATGGAATGATGGGAAATGCTGCAGTGCTGTTCATTGTGACATTGCAAACTGTAAGTAGGAAGAAATTTTAGCAGGGTGAAGTGACGTGTTTTGCAATTGTTGAGTTGCGAAACTCGGAAAACTTAAAATATTCACCATTCTCAGCAGTGTCAGATTCAGCCTGCCAAGTTGCAGATGGAATGCCCCTTTAGCTTTTCACTATTAACCGTCACTATATCAATGTCTATATATTCATTGCAACTTAAAGGTGCCTCATCTTTGAAATTGGATTTTGTGTTGAAAGACATTTTGCAGTTGTTTGTAGATCATCACTGATGTGGTAAAAAGAGCCCTGTGATTGTAATCTGGGTCATTATGACTGAAATATTCACCTTGTTTGGATATGCATGGATATCTAAAATTAGACAAAACATAGACAAATCATTCTGTTGTGCATGAGAGCTACAGTTAAGACACAACGTCAAAATGAGCTCTTCTCTTCAACCTGTTGTAATGTCCTAAACATCCTAAAAAAGTCTCAAATGAAAACCGGAGATGTGAATTGATTTGCAGGTCAGTTATATGTTTATTCAGCTTGTTGCCTGTCGTTACAGGTACACCGAGCTTGATGGTGCAAACGTTTTAGTTTCACAGATGTAAAGCACCATTTAGATCTAACATCAGCAGACAAACAACAAGGAGCTCCTGCATTTCTCTTTCAGTTTAATCGTTTAGCTTTGAATGAACTCACAGAACAAAAAAACAAATCTAATGCAGATAAACTATGAGACACACTGCATGGATATATACGGAGAAGCCAGTAACAGTTAGTCTTCCACAGCATTTACATGTCCAGACGCAGTTTTATTAGAAATTAGAAATTCAAATTACCGGCAAAATAGAAGAGACCCAAACTCCCTCTGGTTTTTAAACCAACAAATACTTGTAGTATACAGTGTAAATGCAGAGGAAGAATAACTAAAAAGACAACAATGAGTCTTTAATATAGTGAAAAGAATTCTTTTAAGGTTAACGTTTCACTGACTACCAGAGAGCCAGGGGAGCAGGACAATGCATGATCGATTGGTAGAGTTCCTGGTCAATAATGCTGCAGGTTTCTTGCATCAGTTCAAACACAGATAAAGTCCAAGCATCAAGAGATGAATGGGGTATTTGTCCTCCTTCACAAACAATTGGTCAAATGTTTGCACAACGAGGGTTCAGAAGAGTCAAATAGGGACTCCGCTGCTTGGACCTTAACGTGTGTGACAGAGAGGAACTCAGCCCAAACAATACTGCTGTCCGACTTAGCTATGCAACTAATGCAGTGCAGCCACTCTGCGTTTGACGGTTTGCCGTCTTCTGTGGTGTTGTGTGGTGTCAGAACGTGTGTAGAAGAAGGGGGACTTCTGGTGGACCTCTTGCTTTTCACAAGGGCGCATCTGTCTTGAGAAGGATGAGCTTTGGATTGCGATTTGGGAGGAGTAATGGAGTATTTTGGGGGGGGATAACAGAGGAGATATCGTTAAAGAAATGCGAGAGAGAGAGAGAGAGATAGGTGATGTTCAGGGCAGGGCAGGAAAGAAGGGGAATGAAGTATCCTGGTTGATGCCAGGCTGGTGACATTTAGGTTTTAGTTAAGAATGGCAAGGGAAGGGTAAGCCAGACGGATCTCTTCTCCCTCCAGGAGTTTCCTAAAAGGAAAAGAAAGCCGATTATGCTTCAGCTTGCTGTGCATTTGTTTTGTGCTTTTTTACGGAAAAAGTATGACACATTACTTACTTACACTACTGAGGCAACTACTAGAACTGTTGGGTCCTTGTAAATTATGGAGTGTGGTCTAGACCTACTCTATCTGTAATAAAGTGTCTCGAGATAACACTTGTTATGAATTGATACTATAAATAAATTTGAATTGAATTAATTGAATATTTGTCATTTCGGTCTGGTGAGATTAAAAAAACAAGGTCTTTTTTTAAAGACATATAGTCATACATATTTGTTTAAGATGAACTAAATGTCCAGTATTAGTGGAGACAAAGACCAGATCTCACCTGTACGCAGCTATTTCAATGTCCAGCGCCATCTTCACATTTAGAAGGTCTTGGTAATCTCTCAGGTAGCGCGCCATCTCCTGCTTGGCGTCGGTGATATCCCGCTCCAGCTCACTTATCCTCATCTATGAATGCAAATAAACAGTCAGTCATTATCAAATATTTCGTTGGAAAGCGGTAAAATAACATCAAACATTTCAATCCCTGATGTCTTTTTAGAGTGTGTAGCTACGCTGTGCTCTCTCACTTCATTCAGATCAACCGTGCAGATTTTTACCTATGCCGAGTCTGCCCTCATTTCCTGCTGAGCACTAATGTGTGGGGAGGGTGTAGCTGCTGCAGAGAATATAGTTACATCTTGTTGCAAAGAGAAGCTTCTTCCTGCTGTTTCTCTACTTTCTGCACATAGAGTGCTGTCTTTGATTCTGATTGATGTCTGCTAATATTATTCTTTCTTATCTCTGTGTCCAACCTTGAGGACTCTTTACGTGCATCATCTTTCTGTCTTTACCTGCCCCTTTTCCCCGTGGGTGAAGAAGATTGCTTCTATCATCATATCTGAGCACAAATGGGCAGAGAACCAGACCAGGAACCACATACTGGTTCACATTCCCTTACTGGGTGAATATTCATGCAGATCCAAATTTCCCCCATTCACCTGGTACTTTGCCACCTCTTTTTCCTGCATCTCCTCCAGATCCTTCAGCTGCTTGTTCAGGGAGTCAATGACGTTCCGGAGAGATTCAATCTCAGAGGAGCGGGACTGGAGCAGTCTCCGGTACTCCATGGTCTCCTCCCGGATGGCGTGCACGGCCTCGTTATTTTTGCTGGCCATCTCCGCCACACTCGCAAACTTGCCCTTGTACCAGTCTTCGGCGGTTTGCATGTTCTTGTTTGCCAGCCGCTCGTACTGTGCCCTGATGTCCCGCAGGGCAGTGGAGAGGTCAGGACGGGACACATCCACGTCCACGCTGATGTTGGCCACCTGCAGCTGGGCCTGCAGCTCCGCTTGCTCCTCTGCAAAGACTTTCTTCAGGAACACCATCTCATCACAGAGAGAGACCACGGTGGCCTCGGCGTCACAGTTGGAGAGCAAGGCAACGCTGGCCTTCTCCCTGGCCCTCTGCAGTTCTTCCTCAGCATCTATACGCCGCCCCGCCTCCTCCTCAAAGCGTTCCTTCATCTGCTCATACACGTCATGCAGGTAGTCTCTCTCCGCCTCCATCCGCATCTTCTCGCCATTCTCCGAGTCAATCATGGCCCTCAGACTCCGCGACTGCCCCTCATAGAGCGTCTGCAGAGTGGATGGCTCGCTCTGCCGCCTCCTCAGCGCCTCCAGCTCGGCCAGCAGGGCCCGGTTCTGCAGCTCCAGGTGCCTCACCTTCTCGATGTAGGTGGCGAAGCGGTCGTTCAGGTCCACCAGCTGCTCCTTCTCTTGGGAGCGCACTCCCAGCAGCTCTGTGTTGAGGGAGCTGGCATGAGCCAGGTCCATCCGCTCAGACCGGTCTGGCAGGGAAGAAGAGGCTAGCCTCTGGATCCTCTTCCCAGACGGAGGAGCTCGAGGAGAAGAGTAGAGGGAGGAAGACATCGAGGATTTGGTGGTGGTTTGGGAACCTCTGTAGCTGTCCCAAGGGCGGCGGTAGGAGAAGAAGGTGTCGTAGCTCATGATGAATTTTTTGTTGTGGATTTTTGTTTTTTGTTTAAGAAAAAGGATTTTTTTAGTTTCAGAAGGTTTTTTTTTATGTCCCCCTTGTTCTGCACACCATCGGTGATGATGAGTGGGCGTTTTGCACTGCACCAGCTCAGTGATGCTGCAGATCCCTGGCTTTTATAGAGTGAGCTTGCCCCCCCCTCCACCACAGAGAAACATCAGTGCTGTCAGCATCCACCAGGCCAATAGCAGACTGCTGCAGTGAGAAGAGAGGAGGTTGGTTTTCAGACTCACTCTCAGCCTCAGCAGGCGGGGTTGATGTGGTAAAGCAGGTTTTAGTTTAATCTGCCCTAAAGATAGCCTTGCAATCAATTACTCTCGTTACTCTATACATTTCTGGAGGCACATTATACTCAACTTTATTCCCTCTCATCTCACAAGCAATGAACACATCCACATTAAAACTGGGGCAGACCTTGTGAAAATGACTTGAAACAAAGTCTTTTTTCACAACTCATTTAAAGAAAGCAAATACATAGTGCTTAAAGGGGCATATACTTTAACAGACAGACACTTAAGGGTTTATGTTATTGAATAACAATAAATTAATTACCACACAGATTGCCCACTGCTTTATCTGAATGATGTGAATGATGATCCCACATTAGCCAACATGCACAGATATCAAGAATCTTTCCTGCTAATTACACATTAAACAGATGGCTGGTGCTTTGTTTTGTTGCTTTATACTTTACATACAGTATATTTAAAAAAAACTTATATTTTCTTCTTATGCACCTTTTTATCACCTCTCTCTATTGCTATGAATGTCCTTTATAAGATAGATACCCCGTCGCCATGCTCTATATACTGCTATTGTTCCCAGAATATCTTTAGATGTGTCTTTATGATCTATTTAGATTACAAATTGATGAGTCACTGATGTCCTGGCCTGATGTGTGTGGGAGACACTACCAAGGAAGACTCTATATGGGCTGACACGGAGAAACACTCCTCCTGCTTGATACCCATGATGACTCAGAAGGTGCCTTTAAATCCCCCTTAGTGGCCTATTTGTTTGAAAAAGAGGCTACAAGCTGATGTTCTTATACAGGAATCAATTAAGATCTCTGCACAAGGACACATTTTTGGTGGCACACATTTTCAGACTGATCACAAAATGAACAATTAATCAGATGTGTTGATTTGGTAGTATTATCTTTTCATTATATGCGTCATTATTATTTTATTATTCGCATTAACTCTGAGAATGACTACACAGGGAATACATCTAAAGTACCACCCTGATAAACGCAAGAAAGCCTTAAAACTTTTTGGGGAATAAAGCCCCAAGCTTTATTTGATTTGATAGAAGAGTCCTGGGAAGAAAACCTTGGCATCCTCTGAAGTTCTACTAGTCAGCTGCCAAGCCTAAAAAGAGAATAATAAAGCAGTATTATTATGCCAGTAGGTGACACCATTTAGCCAGGAAATATCCTCCATCAGTTTTTGTTCCCAAACTGAAATCTTAATACCTGCCAAAGTAAAGCGATCTGATCCAATTAGTTAGATGATTGCAAAAATGGTGACATTATTGTGTCAGTTACTTCCAAAGGCTTTTGTAGAGGGCTGTGCTCTAAATTCCATTTATGTTGTTGCAGTTCTTGCTAAAAGAGGTCAATCGATTGCTCAACATTTAAAGGGACAGTTAACCCAAAAAGACAATTAAAATGATTCTCTCCACCTTAACTGTAGTTCATAAAAACATCTATTTTGTAGTTGATTTGTACATTTTAACATGTATACAGGGTGTCCAGCTCCAGCCCCTGGTTAGTGGCATCTGTAGTAGTATACTGTTAAACCTAATGGCATTTCATCTGTACTACTACTAACTTGAATATAACTTGTAGGATTTAAAGGCAGCTTAAAGGTACGTGCAGTCAGGGTTACAGAACAGTGTCATCTGTCAGAAGGCCCAGTAGATCTATGACGTCATGTCCTGATATGCACTGCCGGACTAATGATGGGTTAAAACATCGTTTAACATGAGTACTGGGCTTCCATAGAAACACTCAGCTCATTTTTGGCACATTTTACTGTGTATTGTTAGCTGTCGTAGTGGGGGATAAGGTCTATTTAAACTGTTGCAGTTCTTAGTAGCTGCCAATACAGGTCAATGAAACGCATTGATTCTTTTACATTCGAAATGGACAGCTCACCAAAAAACACAATAAAATCGTTCCCCCCCTCTTTTAGCAGGAGTGTTCCTTAGTATTTTAGCGATCAGCTGTAGTTCACTTAAATAGTGAGTGAACAAGATTTTTCGTGCCCACAGCACCAAAGCAGATGGCTCTCAAAACCACTTAGCGGCAGTGCTTCATTCCAAATGTGACATGGTTACTCACAGGAATCCACAGATCTCATTTTGAAAAGTTTCATCAAGAGCTTTTGTTACACATTTAACAATATAAGCCCACCAGCTGTTTTTCTCTGCACAGAAAGAAGAATCTCTCCCAAATAAGACCTGTGAATACTCATATATACCATTTAAAATATATAAAGGAAAATCTTTTACTGTGTTTCTTGTTGGCCTGTCTCTTAATACTACAATATTATTTTTGATAACTGAGATAATGTTGCATGTAAACATGATTTAAAAATAACTAAATTACAGATTTACAGGCTGTTTTTAATTTCTGGCATTGAAGGGTTTTCACAAGTTGTCAGTCCCAGATGTGTGACCTAACACACATTAAACGTTCATCATCAGAGCTGACTTTAAAAGAACTTCCTGATTTTCTCTCACGTTGCTAAAACCAATCCATCATGAATTATAAAAAGCATGGTCTTGGCTCAGTTCTCATTCATTTACATTTTCATTTACTCATTCACTATAGATCCATTTTATTAAATAACCCAGTGCTTTTATGCAAGTCCAGTGTAGAGCTTTTAATTAAGGTGCTTGTCATTTAAGGTTTTGAACACTAGGTGGCGTATTTGCATCACATGTCAGTGTGACTATTTCCCAGAGCTATTTCAGCTGTCTTCAGATGAAAGACAGTGGTGAAAATGCTTATTCAGTTATGTGTGACAAAAATAATTTTAACCAAAAAAAAACATTCAGTCATGTTATTGCTGCTGATAGGTGAGTGATTGATGGTATATTAAAATCAGTTGCAGTCCCATATAGTCAAAGAAAAATGCAAATTACAAGTTTATTTAGAGTCATGTACAGAGAATATATTTCCCAATGATACATAAGGTAAAAATAAGTACATAAAACATTTCTATTAACAGATAAAGACTTTGGAATGTCAGGCTTCTCATTGCTAAAATTGTTCACCCCTTTAATACATTTACAAGAATTGCAGGAATATATTTCCATGTGGGGAAAAAAAAAAAAATCAATTCAGCATCTGTATTTTTGAACATTAAACTGAAATTATATAGCTTGGAGCTTCTTGGGGAACATGTAGGTGAACTGCGTTCCAGATCCACTGTTTTACATTCAGTTGAAATCTGCAAAATACTATATCCACATAAAATCACACGAAGAATATAAGACATCCAACATATAAACAATGCAGAAATTACCTTTAGGCTAGGTTTCAATACAAAAGTGTATTCCTTTGGTACAAAACATTTCTCTCAGAAAATAACGATATAAAGAAGAATATATCTTGCATGGCCTGTCAGACTTCTTACATCCAGGGCCAATGAGCTATGGAACTAAACATTCATCTCATTTCAGGAGTGCTGCATATTCATTTATGTTGGCATCTCAAAAATCCCAGAGCAGCCCCGCTGACATGCACAGGGCTCTTTGCACTGGCACTGTGCTTCTTGAAACACAGCAGCTTCTGATTACAGTATGAAGGTGGTCATTCACAGGTCGATCTGTACAGTACTTTGGTTCATTTTATATCACCAAGTCCTTAAGAGTGCTGGGGGGGGGGGTGTAAACTATGTGCCCATAGAGTAACAGGATGACGAAAAACATGACAAGTGAAGCAGACATACAAAAAAATGAATAAAATCCTCTTCTATATCTTTTTTTTTCTTTTTCTTTTTCTTTAACTCTTTCTCTCCAGATTTGTTTTGTGCATGAAATGGGGCAAACATGTCTGACATACAATTTACAGTGCAACTCAAACTTCGTTCATCTCCTTGCTTAGAAGATTTTCAGCCGTTTCCCAATCGGTCTGCCTCCCTTTGCCACTCTCTGGCTCGGCTGGTCTCTGGAAAGCGGGCAGTACTTGATGGTGTGCGCGTTGTCGCCGTTTGCACTGCAGAGGGGACAGGTGTATGCCCGGAGGATAGGGCACAGGACTCTGCCGTCCGCTGTCTTCAGGATATGGGTTCCGTAAACTTCCTCCGGGGCGCCGTTATTCCGACAGAAGACGCACACCTTCGGTTCCGGCTTGCCCCTCTGAGTCTGTTTGCGCCTTCTGTCCATGGAGAGCAGGTCGAGGCCGGCGAAGCTGCCCCTGTAGGGGGGCGAATCTCTGTCTCCCAGCGGCGAATCACCAGCAAGGTGATCAAACGGCCTGAGGAGCGAGAGGCGCTCCTTGAGATCGTAGATGGAGATCGGCGGGGAGCCCGGGGCCGCGCAGCAGCAGTCCAAGGGTCCGTCGCTGTCCCGGCCGTGCCCAATAACGCAGGAGCAAACTGGGGAGTCGTCCTCCAAGCCCAGGGTCGCTTTAAGGGACTCGGTTATAGAGTTGGGGCTGCAGGAAGGGCTGTTGATTTTATTTTTGGTTACAAGTGTCGACAGGCCGAGGTAGTCGTTCCAAAAATTAAAGGTGTTATCATAGGGAGACCGCGCGTCCAGGTAACCGCTGTCTAGGAAATCCATGCTGTCGGAGCTGCAGAGTTTAATGTCCACAGTGGTGAATAGGCGTTCGATTGCGTCAGCATGGATGGCGTATTGAGGTGATCTACTCTCTTCTCTCGCTGGGTCTAGAATGCAGAGCAGTCAACATGTAGGCGCTGATAAATCCCCCAGAATAAAAAAGGGAGGCGTGGTTTGGTTCAAGTTGATTATCTCTCTGGCCCCATAGGAGGATCTACACAGCAGAGCAGGGAGTTACTGAGCTGAGAAAAAATCTGTTTCCCTCCCAGGATGTGACTGTTATCATAGAAAGAGTCTCTTTGTGTTGCGAGATAACTATTTATCCTGTTGGTTGAGAGAAACTGGATTTTTTTTTTCTTCTTCTCAGAAGCACGTATTAGGATGTTTTGATCTTGTGTTGGGGGTTTTTAAGAGAGAACTAAAATAAAATATATTTTGCCTTGACACCCGTGGTGTTAGGTGGTTTTCTACCGTTAAATTGAACCCATAGCTGCATTTGTGCAATATTGACACACATTTGGTCAGCGAGTTTTGTGATTTTTAATGTGTACTTAGAAAACAACTATTATTCGAATTACAGCCAGGTCATAAAGGGTTTGTAATAGACGTGATGCTTTGTTTGGTATGTAAAAGGGCCCCTCCACTGATTTTGCGTTACACTTCCATGAAGTTAGGAGACTTGAAAAACAGATTTTAAAAAGAATAGTCAATCAATGCAGCAGAGGCCACGACCCCTTGGCTGTTTGTCTATAGTCTGTCTCAAGCTACAAAAAAACACGGGATCCTACATTTTTCTCATAGCCTCTCACCCTAAACACATGCTTTAGAGTCAGATATTGGTCTAAGCTAAGCTCCGAAAGCCTTCATTACATCATCAGGGTGATTTTCTCAGACCCGACAATGCTTTTAGAACAACAGAAAACATTAGAAACTGTTTTCACAGGCTAAGTTTTAACCATGATCTTCTTCTGTAAAATCATTGGAGTTTCCCTTTAAAGATCTTTGGATAACTTGGCACAAGACTGATAATATAATAATAGTTTTTTTTGTAGGCTATTTTTCTATATTTCTGCTTCCCCTAACATTAAAGACAATACACAAGTATGTGCCGCCTGTTGTTTGCACATAAGTTTGGATAGAAGCAAATGCAGCATAAGAACAATTCCTGTGCTGCGCTTCAGTTTATAACCAGCGTAATATCTCAGACACATTTTGTTTCCTATATTATTAGCTTTTTTTTTCTTGTAAATCACCAGATCATTTAACCACTTCAGAACTCTAACCACTATTCTGATAAAACAATCTGAAAATAAGAAGTCACATATCACAACTCATAGACGACCTGACGAGGGGTCACATAGACACTGCTTTGTTTTAGGGTGTCACATGCCACTAAAAGTTGAGAGCCATTGGCCTACACTCTAGATTATAAGGAGTTTCTAGATTATGTAGCGTTCTACAGGATGGGTACACATTTGCTGCTGCTCTCCCCAGTACATTCTACAAACGTGGGTGCCTTTTTTGTCCCTTTAGACGCTGACAGCCACTGTCCAAACGTCTGTATTTTACGAGTTTGGAGTGAGAACGGGTTGGAGTTTTTAACAGACTTGAAAATATGTGACCCTATCCTTTTAAAGGATACGTTCACATATTTAAAAACAGACTTGAAAATATGTGAACCTATCCTTTAAAGGATAGGTTCACATATTTGACAACAGACTTGAAAATATGTGAACCCATCCTTTAGGATGGGTTCACATATCTCAAGTCTGTTTTAAACCAATACTCCAACCCAAGGATGTAAGGAAACGTTTTATTTAAAATTTAAAATCAACGTTTTCTTACATCCTTAAAATCCTAAAAGGTAGCATTTAAGTTAAAACAGTCATCACACACAACAAGCACTGGGGAGTTAGAATGAATATATCAAGAAAATAGTGCTCAAATTCATCATCTGTCTTGTACAGGAGATTTCTAGGACATAAAGTGCAGTGACACCACAACAATGGACCATGAAGACAAAAATATTAGGATCTTGCATTTGCCCACTTTGACAGATCCCTTCCCGCACTGATGAACCTATAGTGAGTCGTTCCACGTGAAGCTGCCGTGTGCTCCCTGCACCTGTTCTGCTTCCCCTGAGTCCTCGGCTTTGTGCTCACAACCAGCCCTCCTCTGCTCCATTGTCTCCACTCCACAGCGGGCCGTTTAACTTCATTAATATGCATTAAAACGGAGTGTGCCGTTGTGTGTGTGTGTGTGTGTGTGTGTGTGTGTGTGTGTGTGTGTGCGCGCACCAGTTAAAGCTTAGTAAGACAGAGACTCCCAAAAAAAGAGCTTGATAACTGACCTGACTGCTGGCACAATGACTATGTTACTATTTTTGTCAGACACTCAAGTGAAATATTAAAGGCAGTCAAAGTTGAGACAAAAGTCATTTGGATGTCTTCTATATTAAAATTCAAGCTAAGATCCAGTTTGCCAGCACTGTGGGAGTTTTCATTAATGAAATAAATCAATATCAGTCAATCACAGACTTAAAGTGAGTCTCTGAAAAAGATCCTGTGATTCAGTGTTATAGCAAACGTGTATATAAAAACTTAAATCCATAGTTTTAGCTTCCTACTTCTGGATTCAGTGTTGCTTTTTTTTTACACCAGCTTATTACAACGTGAGGTTTTTAGGTTTGTGTACATTGGCATTTAAATGGATCTTTGAAAAGAGCATACATTTGCTGCTGCTTCTATAAAAGTCCTCAGCGATTGTGTAGATGGGACAAAGCATGCAGAAAAATTGTGTAAGTGAGACAATTTCTTGTATGTGAGAATAAATTATAATCAGGATACACCACATGGTCCATTTTCAAGGTCACCTCCAGCTCTGCATGCACAAAGGAAATCATGAGAGAGCATTTAAAAGATGAATGGCTGCCAAATCACAATAGATAAATTGCATTGGGGCCAATATGACATGTGGCTCTAGTGCTTTAGGGAGCCTATATTACTCTTGATGCAAAACGTGTTTGGCAGCAACAAAGAAAGTATTGATAATGAATATGAAATTTAGAGTTTCATTCAGAGTCCATTCACTTGATAAAGGGCAGCAGCTAATCTTACTGAAGGAATGAAAACATGAAAACAGGATTCAAGGCAAAGTTTTGTTATTGTTCCAATGAAAAAACTAAAACCAACAATGAATTAATGCTACTGACAAGTATATGATATATCTTATTCTTCATAGAGCTCCATCGTACTGGGTACTGTGTTTATTTTTGATCTATTCCCAAATACACTGTCACGCTGCTGTAAACACCCATGAGCACACCAAGTGAGTATCAGACCGCAGCTGTAAATAGCCCCTAACAAAATGCACACTTTACTCCTGTTTGACTCATGTTTACCAGAAATGACAGTTCTCAGATGTTTTATGAAAGTATCGAGTCTTAAAAAAACCGAATATATTGACTGTACGGTTCACGTCAGATCTCCCTGGTAAGCGGACTTTGGGGAGACTATCTTGAGCGATGTATGGGATGATATTTGGTCAGGCCCTGCAGGTTGCTTATTTATCAGAAAAGCCAGGGAGATGCAATTTAGGTTCATACACAGGCTCTAAATCCCACCGGTGAAACGCCATAGGTGCTGCTCTTGAAATATTGTAACAAATGTAAGTTGTCTGCAGGTACATATTTCCACTGTATGTTCAAATGCCCCTTTATTAATGCCTTCTGGGTCAGAATATGTAAAGAAATGTATGTTGTATTCAAGAAACAACTATCTCTAACTCCTGTTGGCTGTATTCTGGGGTTGAATCCTAAAGCAATGAGTCTTAGCTCCTCCAAATTAAGGCTGCTGGAGGTGCTGCTCTTTAATGCAAGGAGATGCATTCTTCTCCTGTGGATCTCAGACTCTGTTCCCACGATTTCACAATGGACTCCAAGTGTTTTGGAGCTTCTCCCATTAGAAGCTATTAGTTTCTGGCTCAGAAACATGCATTTTCGCTTTTTCGAAATCTGGGACCCCTTCTTGGACTATATTGGGGAAGATGGTGCACAGACCCTTCAGAGTGGCCTCTATGGTCTAGCATGGTCTGAGATCTCGAAGTATATTTCCAGATGACATGCAATGGCTACAGTAACTCATTTTGACTGACTACGTTGAGCATGCCTCAAGTGTGCAAACCTTCTTTACCTTATCTTAACCTTATTTTATTTCGCTTTATTTTTTTTATTTATTTATTTTAATTACTTTTCTGTTGTCTAGCATTCTTTTTTTCTTTTTGTTTTGTTTTTTTGAGAAGTTGCGGGTGGGCTAAAAGGAGGGCTTCATTCTTTACTTAATGGCTGTCTTCTTTCATACTGTATACACCCTTTGGAAACTTAATAAATATGTTCTCAAAAAAAAAAACAAAAAACAACAATATATTTGTGTTTTTAAGATCTTCAGTAGAAACCATTGGGCTTAAGGATGAGTGCTGCTGACCGAGTAGGGAAGTCAGAAAATATTGAAAAATGCATGGTTGATTTTGGTCTTTTTATGGAATTTGTTAAAAATATGAAAATTACAGAATAAACAACATATTTCTGAATGGGTCTGAAGGTCTTTTAAATACATAAAAAAAATTATAATACATATTGGCTGTTATTGAAAAGTTTAACAGTTTCTTGTTTTTTTTTCCCCTTAAAGTTGATAGGAAGCAAGAAGCAATGTTAGGAGTAATGTAAATTCTAGGCACTTAAGGACACGTAAAAGGAGTCCATGATAAGCTAAAACTAGCCACGATAACAATAAGAAGTCAAAGAGTTACTTCCGTTGTAGCCAAATGGCAGCCTGGTTCTCACAATGTGTGCCCATTGTTTCACTCTGTTTACATCTCAGTCCTATCTGGCCTCCAAACAGAGTGTGCGTCACGTCCAGTAGGGTTTTGGTTTTTTCCAGCTCCAGTTAATGCAGTGACTCTGGCTTCCAAAGGGTTAAGAATCTTCATGTGTGAATACGATTACAGAGTGTGATGATCGCACCCTGAGGCCTCCTAGGAAGCTCTGTCTGCCCAATAGTCGAGGCTGAGATGGGCAGCCACTGCTCCCCCATTCATCACTGTCAAGTTGAATAGAAAATTAACAAATCCCTTAATTAAAAGACCTCTCTAGACTCTACCGTGTGTGTGTGTGTGTGTGTGTGTGTGTAAGTGTGCTTCAACGGCCTGGCACAAGACACACACATACAACACTCCCCTCCATGCACACTCACAGACACAAACAGCCCCCCGCCATTCCTGTCGCTGCATTAATTGCACAAACTGCATAATGCGGCCGGCCGGAGCAGCGCTTCATTCTGGATCCGTGTACGTCCCCAGACACAGAGCTGGGTGGGGAGTCAGTTGGGGCTTTGATCCCTGACCTCTGCCTCCTCTCTTGGGAATATAGGCTGCATCCCTAACGGTCCGTCCATCTGCACACACACACTCACACACCTTCTGCTCCTAGAGTCAACCCAACTCCAGACACGTGTCACCATCACCAGGAGAAATGGGTAATGCTAAACAAGCCAAGGTCAAGCTGAAATTAGGGGGTGTCTTTTGGGCTGTCAAGTGCTTTGTCACAACCACCAGCCCTCAGCTACTACTTACCCAAAAACTCCACCACCTCCTCCTAGCAGCTAGACATTCATGTATTCACACACATGAACACAACATCCTCTTGACATGGTGGAAGTTGTGCAACTGACAACAGTTTAAATTAATGTTCACAGAGCTAGATACCCGAGGAAACCTAATGTGCACGTTAATGTTTACGTGAATATTTTGACATTGTTAACTCTTAATTTTCATGTTACCCTTTTTTTATCTTTAATTCCTGAACTAGTCGATTAATCAATTAGTCGATGGACAGAAAATCAATCAGCAACTATTTTGATTGTCTGTTAATTGCCGTGATCGTTAATCGCGAAATGCCAAACATTCCCTGGTTCCGGATTTTCCAATGTGAGGATTTGCAGCTCTTTCCTGTTTTATATCGTTGTTTCATTCAATATTTAAGTCACCAGATCAATTTTTTATATTTAAACAAACATGCAGGAGAACAGTGATTACATATTGATGAGCCCTTAACAGAAGGGCTCCCTGCCATCCTCTGTAACAGTTTCTTTTATGAATAAATTACCCTCAAAGCATATTTTAACAGATAGCATTTTACTAAATTCCTTCTTAACCAAATTATTTCTGCTTGTTTGTTCTGATTAAACTGAGGCTGTGACAGTTGTTTTCATTATCAATTAATCTGCCACTAGACAAAATGTCAGGAAAAAGTCCAGTGTTTTAAAATTCCTTGTGTTGTCTGATTCACAAGTCCAAGTATGTTAAGGAAGAGCAGCAAATATTCACATTGTAGAAGTTGCAACCACCAATTTACTTGATTAATTACTTTTCTATTAATATAAACAATTTTTCTGTCAATCGCCTAATTAATTTGGCTCTCAATGAAGTGGTTTTCAACTTGTGACAGCTTAACAAGTAGTGAACAAACAAGTTTTTACTGTTGAATAAGGAACTAAAAACTGCTATAACTAAACTCGTCAACACAAGGGGGAAAGCAGAGGGGGAGGAGGGAAGTTGTGGGCCCACGGATCAGAAACTTGTTTAACTCAACCAAATCTGCAGAGATTAGAGTGGGAAGTGGTCAAAGGGTCTAGAGTGTATTGGTACAATGGGGCCGAGAGGATTAGAGGTGGATTCGCTGAGCCCCTGCGATGCCCTTCATCTCTGGGGGTCCACAGCCAGAGTACCTTTGTTGGGTTAACTAACGGCACTTCCCATGAACGCAGTGAACGGACCAATCCCTTTTTAATGATGCAGGGAAAATTCCATCGGCCCTGATTACCACAATGCTTTCGAGAGCTGCCATTGTCCGACACACCATGTCGAGCTTTCAAACTGGGCAGCCAGGCAAGTGGACTGCGAGGCGATTGAAGTCTACTTGTAGACTTTTTGCCCGGTAGAAATAACCTTTACTAAAACAATGCTGATATGTGCATCTACTTTATGGTTGGACATAATGCTAACACTAGCACTGCCAGGGCTGTAATTGCCACTGTGGCCACCCATGTCTAAAATATATGCAGTAATATGGAGCTTAATGGGCTATAAAGTGGTGAATGTGTGTATGAAAGGTAAAAGGTTCGATAGGAAGCAGCTAATTTATCTTACAATGTACCCTTGTGAGATCCCATTGTTCCGATTTCAAGAAAAAGGAATAACTGCATAGAAATTTGAAAAATAAATGCCAACTAAAGTTTTCAATAATTGATCATTATTATTAGCAAGCTAACTCGCTGATATGGTAATGAAATTATTTCCAGCAATCATCAGTGGGGCTGTTCTTAGGCACCGCGGTACTTTGAGCTGAATGCTAATGTCAGCATACTAACATGTGTGCAGTGACCATGCTAATATGCTAATGTGTAGCTGGTAATGATTACCATGTTTTCTGCCTTCGTTTAGTGTGTTAGCATGCTAACATTTCCTAGTACTGTTGCACTAAACGGTACAACTGAGGCTGATGGGAAAGTCAGTAGCATTTGGTCTTAAACCAAAGTATTGGACAAATAGAAATCTCGACCTGATGATGCTGCTAGATGGGAGGATAAGGGATTACAATCCATCCTGAGAGGAACATGAATTTGTATTTATTGAAAGGATAGCCCCTTGAGATATAGCATCCCATTTTCAAGGGGTCCTAAACGTTTGGATTGTCTATCTCAATTCATCACACTCAAAACAAATATGTATATATCACGGTGGCGCTACAGAAAAAGTCAGGGGATTACCAAAGTCTTTGGATTCATCCTCTGGAAAACCCAGAAGTCAGTACAAAGATTTGGTCCAATCCATCACAACAGTGTTGTGATTTTCCACTGGAGAAATGAAACCTTTGACCTGCTGGTGGCGCTAGAGGAAAAGTCAGACATCACCCAAGTCATAATGATTTATCCTCTAGCCACTATGAATATCTGTACAACACTTGTACATGTCAATCCATTCAGTAGTTGTTGAGATATTTTAGTCTGGACCAAAGAGATGGGCCGACTGACAAACAGACTGACATTGCCATCCCCAGAGCTGCTGTTCATGCCACAGCATTTACTGATGTACTGTAAACGGCATACTGTGTTTGCTCTGTACTAAAATCCTTTCCTTGCTGAGTACAGTCCTGTTAGTGCTCTACTGCTATGCTACTACAATGTACTTGTACCTCACAGAACATTAGACTTCAGAGGCAGATGTGTCCTATATTAGTTCATGCTCGACTGTCTCTTGTGATCTTTCAGCTATGGAGCTGCTATGTCGTGTCTGCATTCCCTCATCTCGTATTCAGTTTGCTGAAAATGAATTACAAAGAAACTATACACCTATAGGCAATAGATACCGCATATGAGGGGTTGGCTGCTTCCATGGCTGGATGAAAGTCCCATTTTCAGTTTGTACTAGCTGTTTGAGTGTCAAGGATACTTCCAATCATGTCTGTTTTGTGTTGAAACAGTGAACGTAACACAAGTAATAATCACGGGAGAATATACAAGTGTGGTTGCCATTGATCAGACTTTACCCTCAGATGTAGTAATTCTAATAAGGAACAAAACCCATCTATCTGCACCTCCAAAGCTCACTATTTAACATGTTATCTTCAAAAAACAAAGAGTAAATTAACAATTGTTGGTATAGAAATTGTTTGGTTTTGCAACCCTTTCGTTGTTTGTTGCCAGAAAGCAAATAAGCGCATTTCTGAAAACTGCACTGTAAAGCATCATATCGGAATTAATCCTAACTTAATGTTAATTAATCTTCATTTTGAGAAAATGTAGCTGGAAATTTCTAGTTATTTTCTTTTTTTTCAGGCCACTTTAGAACTTATTAACATGAGTTCTTCTGACTTGAAGTCTTTTGACTAGAAATGATTTACTCAACTCATCAAATAAGTTTTTAAAGAAACATGATCCGCATATTAGCAGACTCTTCAGCATGCAGTGTTTGAGAAGATCTTTCTTTTTTTGTAGTTTAAAGACATAAACATAGATATGTAAATGTAAAGCAAATCTGTCTGTAATGTTTGTCAGTGGGTGACAGCAACAGTTTTTAAAACGTGTTTTTAGGGATTTTATTTCCTTTGTGATAGAGCAGCTAGAAGATGACAGAGAAGGGAGGGGGATGACATGCAGCAAAGGGTCGTGGGTTGGAGTTCAACCCTAACCACTGCCGAGGTCTCGATTAACACTCTACCGGTTGAACTAGGGTCACCCTGCAACACATAAGACAACTTTAACCTAATTATTATTATTAAGTTCAGTTAATTCACATTTTTAAGGCATTAGGGAGGCTTATGTCTTCAAGTTGAACCACCTTAAAACTGTTTACAGTGTGCGGATTCTGAGTGAATTTGAACAAAATTATGCATTAGAGAACTCACTTGGCACTATCTGACTGAAACGTCTTGCTGCTGTAAATCCTACCCATCTGGACACCTCAGGCTGGTTAAAACAATCCCTAAGAGTGATTTGCTGCCATTACTTGACCCAATATCCCATCTGCAGAACACACACAGACCAGTAGACCCATGTGCAGATCGGGACAGGCCTGGCAGCGTAATGTTTGATACCACACAGGATCACAGATGGGTCCCCGCACAGTGGAGCCGGTGGCTGGCGCCGTCACCGTGGCCTGGGCGCTGGCCAGATGGGCCACCCTGAGAGAGGCCTGTCAGGCCCAAACAGGCTGATCTTATTACTGTGGGCCAAGACTGGAGTCTGGTTCACACACACACACACACACACACACACACACACACACACACACACACACACACACACACACACATATCATCTGGGGAATCCACATTATCATGCCTGACTTTTTGCAGACTGGATTCTCCCTGTGTGTGTGTGTGTGTGTGTGTGTGTGTGTGTGTGTGGTGGGTGGGGATGGGGGAAGGGGGGGTAGAACATCAGATGGTTTTGTTGCTGTTCAAACTGGAAAAATCAGGGTTCATGTGGTGTTTACATAACAACAAAATGAATTCTCAACCCAGACAAATGCCGCCTTCTTAGGTTTCCCAGGATGAGTGAGTGCTGGATGTGCAACCAGCGACATAGTAATATAGTATATGTTTTCAACACAGGCCAATACTGTGATTTCTTTTGCAAGGGCCCATGTTTGATGTTGTTTTTGGGTGTGTGCACTGCTACATATGAACCTGCATCTCAGTAGTGGTGGCCAATATTCAATATTTCATGAATATCAAAGTAATATAGGCCTATCTAGAAATTCATACATGAATCTAACTTTTATTATTTCTTTATGGTTTTACATCCATTCAAAAACACAAACTACAAACACTTAAAAAAAAAAAAATCAGATCCTAAAACTCTAAAAAGGCTCCTGGAGCCTCTCACTTTGCAGCTGCAGTCTGAGAATTTGAGTTTTCCAAATATGGATGCTGAATATGAGGCAGGGTGTTAGAAAGAACATACTTGGTATACTCTATAAAACCGTGCCTGGGATAAATAAAAGTTAAAAAGATGTTCTTTTTTTCTTTTTTTTAGATCAAAGCCGATCTGACAGCAGTGCTACATTCCTGCTAAAGTGGAGTACCAGGGGTAACAAGAATGAGGTTGTCCATATGGAGTCCTATCTGCTTTCACCTAATGGCTGAACTCCAAATGCAGGTCATGTGTAGTTATTTTCTGTTTTCTGTGTCATCTGCTGTTGAGTTTCAATCAATCAAGAGGAGAACATTACATCTAAAGCTCTTAAAGCAGAACAAGAATAAATTAATGCAATAAGTTAATTAAGTTCTGTAATGGAAAATGGTAAAGTAAATGGATCAAAAGAGTCTGGGTGATGCCATTATCAAGGTTAGGATTGAGCAGCATGGCTCTATGGATGGTTGGTCCAGACTGCAATATCTCAACTAATCAGATAGATTGCTATTAAAATTTGGTACAGAGATTCATGGTTACCAGATGATAAATCTTACTGACGTTGGTGATTCCATGATTTTTCCTCTAGCGCCACCATGGGGTTTACATTTGTGATTTTAAGTGAGATGTCTCCACATAGACTGCCAAACATTTTTGTAAACACATTCTTATCCTAATTAGAATGAATTTTATTTACGTTGTTGATCCTTTCACCTAGGGTCATCATCAGGTCAAAATATAAAGTTTGATATTTGGTTTTTGGTTCCAAATACCTGCAAAACTAATGACATTCCCATCAGCCTCAGTTGTAATTTGTGTTAAGTGCTAATTAACAAATATCAGCATGCTGACAGACAAAACTAAAATGGTGAACATGGTCAGCATTACACCTGCTTAGCATCAGCTTGTTAGCATTTGATTGATAATGTTTAAGTACAACTTCACAGAGCCCCTAGCATGGCTGGAGTTCAGAATTTAAACACAATGTGAGGAGAGTTTTAAAACAAAACCTCACGATCCATAGAAGGACAAAAAGATAAACTGAACAAAGAAGTTCAATAACAAAAAATGCCAAAGAAGACAAAAGCATATTTTTCAGTTGATGAAAAATATTAATATAAGTAGTAAGACAAGCAGACAGTTTAAAAAATGTATTGAGCTGTCAAATGAAATGACACAGTTGTGACTTCACTTGTAATTACAGCGTACAGAAGCTTGACTGGCCAATTTGTGATTAAAAAAAAAATATGCGAGCAGCTGTAATCAATGTTTATATTTTACAAATGCCAAACCAACTGAATTGAGTTGTCATTCCCTCCGATCCTTAATTTTCCAGCCGCAAATTATGTTTCTACATTAATAATGATAGACTTATATCTGAGGAGCAGGGCTTAATGTTGCATGCTGCCAAAAAAAATGGATTTCCATTTCTTTAGTGTCATCCTCTTTAATATAACCCGTTCTCAAACTGACAGCTCTGAAACAGGGTGAATGACAACCGTCTCCCAAGGTCTAGGTCACGGTTTGGGCTGATTTTGGCTCAGAGGCTCTTTTTATTGTCAGAAAGCATCTTCTTTTGAAATTCACATGAAGTCATGTTTGACTGGCAGCATGAGCAGCAGGGCACGTGGGGGTTGTAATATCCACGGGAGCGGAGCAAAGATGGATGGATTGGTTTTCTTACTGCACATTGATTTCCACATTTGGGTGATTAAGTTTATTATTTGGCCTGCGGCTAAATTAGCATGTGATTATCCTGGGAGGGAAGCAGTATTTAACTTTTGAGAACAAAGGAGAATCGCTTTGGTCACCTGAGTCTCTATCTGGGTGCAGGGAGAAAAAGAAGATGGAAGCGTTCGGCTTGGGACTGTGTTTAGCTCTGCGGTTCCTCTCAGTCTGCCTCCTTCCCTCTTTTTTCGGTTTCCCCCATTTCTTTCCATCCCCTAGCAAACATTTCTCTCTGACTCTTTTGTTTGCCAAGATCCAGGTTACCATGGCTACCAACTGGCGCTCTATGAGCACCTCATCCCTCATCTAAATATTCCTAGTTATCTATGGTAATGAAATGCACACACCATTATCTGGCTTAATGAAATACACTCCATTGTCTATGATTAGAGGGAGAAAGCTTTATTTCGGAGTAGTCTTGTGTTGCAGTGTTCCCTGGCTGTGTTAAACAACTGTACCACCATTGGCGATGTGGGGCTCTTTCAGACTCTTTTTTTCTGTTCCGTGGACAATGAAGAAACTATGTCCAGTTGCTGTGAGCAGCCCTGCTATGCAGCTTATGTGCTACAGTGGCTGTTTGATTGCACTAATTGGCCTGTCTGCGCTCTCTCTGCCTCATGACCGACTCGCTGTTGCAAATTCTGCTTCCAAACTAATGCAGCCCATTAAAAGAAGACAGATTATGACAATAAACATTTGCATTATACCCGTTTTGACAAGACTACCACATAACAGGCTGCAGAAGGGCTGCATTGAGAAAAGCAAGCACAAGTAGAAATAGAACATCATTATCTAACAGTATCTGAACTCAAAATCTTTTGCCTCTTTTGTGTGCGAGGAAGAATAAGCCAAATCATCTCCTTCCAGTACAGCACTACTCATATCTGTGCTGTAGTTTTTCAGGTCTTTGAAACCACTTTGAAAAATCAAGAGCATCATTAAACCGCCATACCATAAAGATTTGCATCTGATATCACTTGTTCTCCATCAGTGATAAAAAACAGTGAGTGTGTATTTTTTGTAGGAGCGCATCTGTGTGAGTGTGCTAGTGTCTATTTCCAATTCAGGCCGGGGTAATATCTGCAGATTGGGTGGTTAAGTCACTCTGCATTTCATGAGCCAGTCCTGTCACTAACAGTTATCTCCTCACTGCCCTCTGAGGAGTTGTCTAGGTGAAATGATTCTCCGAAGCCCTGAATAATGCATGAAATTACGTAATGCAAATGGAGGCTTTATTTCCCCTGCCTCTCGCAGACACAGGCGCCAGGGCCGCTGTATTAAAGCAGCAAAGGAGAAACAGTGGGAGTCCCCAGAGTAAAGGAACTACAGCAGGGAGCGAAAAGGTCAATGATAAAACCCGGGGCTTCTCCTCACATGCAGCTTTATCAAGTATGAGTTGGAGTTATTGCTGCACGGAAGAATTGCAGAACCGAGCGGGCGCTATTCACAGGGCTATCATGGGAGGCTTATTGTGTGGAGGCAGTGAAATATTCATTAAGCAACAGCCTGGAAGGCTTCCATGCTGCCTGCCTGTAAACAGAAGCCCAATCAAACATAAATGATAACAGTACAGGAGAGCGAGTGGCGCTGAATTTGATCAGATCAAGAAATGACACTCGCCTTATATGCACCAAATTAGGCTACACTAAACTGTTGTCAAGTCCCTGCTTCAACAAGTAGATGAGTCCCCCCCCCCTGTGTAGTGGGTAGACCTGAATGGCATTAATTGCCCCCTAAGATGACGGCAGATGAAAGTGTGGTGGTGGTTTGCTGTGGGACATGGGGGCCGGTTACAAAGAGAGGCTGAGGACGGCTGGCAGGTCTCACAGACTTCAAAAGCAGATAAAGGGTCCTTTTACACAATGGATCCTCTTCTTTTTTTGTTTAATCTTCAGATTCAGGGGTTTATTCGTGCCAGCCTCCTCGCCTTTGTCCACTTTTGTGTCAGGTTTTAACGCCAGAGGATTAAATTGCTGTTGCGGAAATCATTGTTTGTGTTTTCCTCCAACCTGCTGCCTTCCATTGTCCCGTGACATAATCGACCGCTCGCTAACAATATGAGAGCTTGATCTCTTTCCCTTGGTGAGAAATGAACAGTGGATGGATCTGGTCACCTTGTATGTCTGAGGAAACAGTGGCATAATATCTTGTTTTGTTTAGGCAGAGAGCTCTTAACTCTTTAAGTAGCGTTTTAAAAAAAAACCACAAAAACCCACAAAAAAAAATCAACGAGGACAACAAGGTCTTACTCGTGAGCCTCAGAATAGAGAGCGCAAACACTGATCTGCCATTGAACAAAACAAATGTGAGGTTAGTTTTCTTTTCTCTGCAAACAAAGGAGAAAATCAGACTGAGACCACAAAGGTCCAGTGGAATGTATCAAACATATTCGGAATTGGGAAAACTCTTAAAAAGCTATTTTTTCCTTTTCTTTCAGGTGCTCTTAAGTCTGCCTGGTCTATCCACCCAGGGCTTCACCTACAGCCCAGATTCCTGTCATTCGCCAGTGAAGGTATTGGTCTCCAGCCACACAGCCAGCCCTCCATCTGCACATGAATAAGACCAGTCACATTTCTGATAGCATTTAATGAAAACTCTGCCCGGGCTTTGGAGGGGAGAGAGGGGGGTGAAGGGTGGATACGGAGGGAGGGTTGGGTTGGGGGGTTTGCATAGGAGGGCTCAACAAAGAGTGCCTTTCACTGGAGTGGAAAGCCTAGATTGCTCCCTCTCCCTCCTCGCTCTCTCATTTTGTCTTTTTTGATTCAACATCAAAAATGTGCCAAATGACTGGGCAGAAACTCCCAGAGGTTGTGTGTGTGTGTGTGTTTGTGTGTGTGTGGAAAGTGTCACACAAAGGGACAGGTGTCTTGCGGTTTAAGGTGGCAGTGGTGAGGACACAAAGGCAGCAAACAATCGGCGAGGCTTCATTGAGAAAGATATGGTCCTCAGCTTGATCCTTGTTCAGTGGAAGAATCTGGAGCTTGTTAATGCATGACGTAATCATAATAAAAAATAACATTACGCCTGTACCAATGTCCTTTAAAACTATAAAGGATAAGGCTAGTGTAATTCTTTATTTGTATTTGTTGGGGACTATTTTCATTTGCGGATTAAGACACACCTGGTATACAGTCTGTGGGTTCATAGTAATGAAAGAACATGTCAGCCAGTGCAACAGTGTGGCTCATTGATGTTTTTATTTGTTTGCAGACAACAATGGAGCTGATTTGACACTGATTTGTTGACATGAAGACAAATAGACATATCCATTGATGATCTTGTTTGCTAACATGCAGTCATTCTGAGCTATCTAATTAACCCTCCTGGATCCCAGGAATTTCTTGGGGGAAAAACTCCCCCCGAAGATTCTGCACCTTTTCTGTGCACGCACAAGTGTGTTTGCAACGCTGGATGACGAAACTGTCGGGACATCTTCTTGCTTCTATTCAATTCGATTCAATTTTATTTATAGTATCAATTCATAACAAGAGTTATCTCGAGACACTTTACAGATAGAGTAGGTCTAGACCACACTCCAGAATTTACAAGGACCCAACAGTTCTAGTAGTTTCCTCCAGAGCAAGCAACAGTGCGACAGTGGCGAGGAAAAACTTCCTTTTAGGCAGAAACCTGGGACAGACCCAGACCCAGACCCAGACTCTTGGTAGGTGGTGTCTGACGACCGGTTGGGGTTAGAATGAAGAGTGGCAATAACAGTCACAAAAAATAATAGTTTGTAGCAGTTCTTTGTTGTAGTTCATGGCATAGCAGGGCACTGTGGGCATTACAAGGCACAGCAGGACGTAGCAGGGCACAGCAGAGCGTAGCAGGATGTAACACGGCATCGCAGAACGTGTAGCGGGACCATGGCGACAGCTGCTACCATGATTTTGGAGCCTCCCTGATCTTCCTCCTTTGTTAACACAACCCACAACAGGTGTGAAACAAACCTGAGAAAAGCTTTCTTTCCTGCTCTGACATCAGATAACAGGCTTCAACTCATTCCTCATTTCCGACAGATGGGACCCAAATGTCTTCAGCCTTCTTTGTCATCATTACGGTCTCTGCTTTTTGTTTTTTATCAACTAAAGCAAACAACAGCACGTTCTTGTTTGCGTTGGTTCTCCTTGAAGCAGGTCAACTATATGGGTTTATCTCCATTCAAATTACAAACAAACCTCTAAGGCCATTTTTTGCTAATAGGACAGCACACATTGATCCTTTTTGCTCATATCTAAAATGGTAATCAATAGCCTGAGAGCCTGTGTATTGTCTTTAGAGGAATGTGCACCAGCGAGCTGATCAAGAGTCTTCAGTTTCCCTAGATGCTAGTGTTTTTTTAATCTGTCTGAATGGATGACTGACTGCATGGTCTTCTGGGAAACTACAAAGCTGAAGGGATTTGTTTTAAAAGAACATTTCTCTTGCTAGATGAATCATAGCTGGGGGATTTTTTTCCCCAAAGATAAGGTTTAGCATACTCCTTTTGTACAGTAAACAACTAACATAATCTATAATCCTTGAACCACACGTTTGCATCAACATTCAACCGTCAAAAAGAGAGTTGTGACACCTTCTGGTACATTTCCTCCTACTGTGTGTGCGCGTTTCTTTGCTCTGGGTACTCACTGACCGTTAATTCTGCGCATGCTCACACTAGTATTTTAGTGCACACAGACACACACGTTCTAATATGACGTCACTGCATAGGCTATTTAACATGGCTTTGCTACTCATATTATCGATTATGCTTTGCAGCCTCAAAGCAGTATATTTCTCACTGTTACTATATTATCAGTACCTTTCTATGCACCTGTATGTAGCCTATAACTTACAGCGGAAGGTAACAACACCAGGTACATTTTGTAGAGCGAAATGCATTCTGGGAAACACAGGTTATCACTAACTGCAGCAGATGTAGATGAGGTAGTTTTAAGTAAAATGGTACACCAACAATACATTACACATGACATTGATGAGGCATACTGTAACTATAGGGCCTATACTATCCTTTTTTTACTGACTGAATATTTTAGAAATGTTGAATAATAAATTATATTATTTTTAGAATGGTAATCTTCTTTTCACATGGAATTATATTATAATGCAATCTGGGTTATTCTTACACAACTGCCAAGCTTTTGTTCTTCTCCATTGCTTTACTATACAATTAGGTGCTATAACAATTTTCTTCATTCATTACAATAATTCAATCTGTAAAATGTCAGAAAGTAATGGAAATTGGCCATAAAATGTATTGTTTTGTCTGGCCAACAGTTATAGAGATAAAAGATATAAGATAAATAAATATATTAGACTAAGATAAGCAAATATTCCTATTGAAGAAACTTTTGGCATTTTTGCTGAAAACAAGACTAAGAGCCTACAGCTATGCTAGCCTCTCTTTGAGGCTGTACCTAGGCACAGCGTTACTTTGAGCTCTATGCTAACATTGGCATTCCAACACGCTCATGATAGCAATGCTAACATTCTGATGTTTAACGAGTCCAATGTTAAACATGTTCACCATCTTAATTTAACGTGTTAACTTGCTGACATATGCTGATTCTTTTAGCTGGGGCTCATGGATTGCAGGTATTTGGTCATTAACTCCTGAAGTATTGGAAACATTTAAATGTTGACCAGATGATGGCTCTTGATGAAAAGTCAGAGGATCATTAAAATTAATTACAGTATGTCTGGCCCAGATTTCATGGCCACGTGTCCAATAGTTGAGACTTAATAAAAAAAATTGCAAATGTTTATCTCATAGGGACGTGAGAGGCAAAGTCAGTAAGGTTCATCCTCTGGGCACCACAAATTTCTACATAATTTCACAGCAATCCATTAAACAGTTCATCAAATTACGCTGATGCCATTCAGCTAAAAGAGTCATATATTAGCCGCTTCCTCATTCACTCACTCACTCTTCCCTATATAGTGTTTATTAAATAGTGAACTATATAGGGAACGACCAAACCAGATTTCGGATGCTACACTAAAAACATATGGTTGCGTGACTTGCGTCAGGAGATGTGGCCATATATATATATATATATATATATATATATATATATATATATATATATATATATATATATATATATATATATATATATATATATAGCATGTTACCTTTCCACGGTTTAGAAATGAAAGTCCGCTCCATTTTTGTGACTTCTGCTTCTTCTTCTCTTCCAGGAAATGTGTACACTCAAATTAGCAGTGCATTGTGGTTTTTTTTAGTGGACTATATGGTGAATAAAATTAACCGCAGAGAATTCGAACACCACCACAAAAAGGCAAACACATTATAAAGTGCACTATTTCCACGATAGGGATCTGTTGTGAACATAGCTATTGTTTTAGCTCTAAATATTAACATTTCTCTAAGCTCTCTGAGTATTCAGTCACTCTGGGTGATGAAGTTATCAATCTCTGCGTGTCCCTCTGCCCAGACACAGATGGTCTGTTTCTGCTTGTTGCTCCTGAAAATCATCCATCTTGTAATGTGTCATTAATGGCAATCATGAACGGCAGGTGAACAGTAGGCTCCAGTAACCGTGCAGCACCGACAGCTGGATAGTGTAAATGTTTGAAGGGGTGGGCCAGGGGAGGCGGAGCTGGGATGTTTACTTGTTTGTGCAGGAGAGGCTGCAGCACAACTGGAGCCAAATATTTCTGGGCACAATTACCAAAAACACTCAGGGTTTGGTTACCAGGACAAAGAAACGAGGCTTGTTTGTGGTGCAACTGGGACGCTGGTACAGTAGGAGCGGGGTAGACAACAGTATAATGGGGTAGATTTGACCCCGCATGGGAGCCACGGAGGAGCCCGCAATTCAAGTGCACGTCTGAATGATGATTAACTGTAATTACCTAAGCTGTACCTGGCCTGCATGCCAGGAGGCAGCCCAAGATTAATGGAGCTCTGCTGAAAACGGAACAAAAGCTCACATTTCCGAGGTAATGAATCGCTCTGGTACTAAGGCGATTTCACATGGTGCTCCCGGGCCCCCAGGGAGGTTCATTACAACGGGAGGAATAGATGGATCCTCTGCAGCATTTTCAGGGAAAGCAAGCAGGCGAGCAGGAGGAAGTCTTAAATCGTCCCAGACATCCTGGTTGCTACACAGCCTCTATAACCAGAAAAGAGACAAACAGCCTCCTCGGTGCTTCTTAAATGGGTGGTAAACACTACAAAGCAAAGGGTCGTGTTTGCCTTGTCTCACTCGTACACAAGGTGTTTCAACAATAAAGTTTGGTGGTGCAGGCTGGTTCACTAATGTAGATACATTTGACTACATTGATGCTGAAGCAGTGAGTGACCCAAATCTGCAATGAATTTTATTTCTTTACCCATTTCATAAACATGAAAGACTTGAACTGTGCAGACATGCCACTCAGCATTATCTGTATTAAAGGAAGCAGGTTTCATTTGTACAGGAAGCATGCAGTTTGGTAAAAGCCTGGAGGGAAAGGTTTTATTACAAATGTCTCCTGTTATAAATTACAGTCCATGGATTAACAGTGACATTATTTAGTTTGACGTTGTGGAGGTTAATATATGTTCTTTTGAAAAATGCAGGACACAAAACAGCCACAATGTGTGAAAGAAGCCTGTGTGAGATTTAGCCTTAGGAGTTGTGCCAGAATGAATACCGGTGATGGGTGGAAGTGGGCATCAATTATTGGAAGTCAAACTGCTTGAGGCAACAATGAGAGGATTTACAGGCTGGGACATTTTTCATGCCCTTGAACATGTTACCTTCAGATATGTAGGTCGATAGCAAGATGAAATACAACCCGACTGGAGGTTTTAATGATTACAACGCACACAGGCCACATATTTCTTGCCCCATTAAGTCACATAAATACTTGAAGGAAACACAGGTTGAAGCATGCCCAGCTTTACATCACAGTGTGTGCAATGGTGCCCAAAGGCCCTTTTTGTTTACAAGCCTGTAATCATGTTAATGACTCTTTGGTGCCATACGGGCCATTTCTCAATCGATCACAGAAACAAAGACCAAAATAAAGTGACAACACTTAGGATTTTTGCCTGTGCACGTCTGAAAGAGATGTGAGGTTCAACCTTTAAACTGCCATTTCTCAGGGAAGACGACAAAGGGAGTCAATGCCATTATCCTCCCTGTCACCCTACAGTGTCTGTGAGGGAACATACAGTGAGGAAAATAAGTATTTGAACACCCTGCTATTTTGCAAGTTCTCCCACTTAGAAATCATGGAGGGTCTGAAATTGTCATCGTAGGTGCATGTCCACTGTGAGAGACAGAGTATAAAAAAAAAAAATCCAGAAATCACAATGTTTGATTTTTTAAAATATTTGTATGATACAGCTGCAAATAAGTATTTGAACACCTGTCTATCAGCTAGAATTCTGACCCTCAAAGACCTGTTAGTCTGCCTTCAAAATGTCCACCTCGCTGGAAAGGGCTACGGGGAAATTGCCAAGCAGCTCGGTGAAAAAAAGGTCCACTGTTGGAGCAATCATTAGAAAATGGAAGAAGCTAAACATGAATGTCAGTCTCCCTCGGACTGGGGCTCCATGCAAGATCTCACCTCGGGGGGTCTCAATGATCGTAAGAAAGGTGAGAAATCAGCCCAGAACTACACAGGAGGAGCTGGTCAATGACCTGAAAAGAGCTGGGACCACCGTTTCCAAGGTTACTGTTGGTAATACACTAAGACGTCATGGTTTGAAATCATGTATGGGACTGAAAGTTCCCCTGCTTAAACCAGCACATGTCAAGGCCCGTCTTAAGTTGGCCAATGACCATTTGGATGATCCAGAGGAGTCATGGGAGGAAGTCATGTGGTCAGATGAGACCAAAATAGAACTTTTTGGTCATAATTCCACTAACCGTGTTTGGAGGAAGAAGAATGATGAGGACCATCCCAAGAACACCATCCCTACTGTGTAGCATGGGGGTGGTAGCATCATGCTTTGGGGGTTTTCTGCACATGGGACAGGGCGACTGCACTGTATTAAGGAGAGGAGGACCGGGGCCATGTATTTTGGGGAACAACCTCCTTCCCTCAGTTAGAGCATTGAAGATGGGTCGAGGCTGGGTCTTCCAACATGACAATGATCTGAAGCACACAGCCAGGAGAACCAAGGAGGGGCTCTGGAAGAAGCAGATCAAGGTTCTGGTTCTGGCCTAGCCAGTCTCCAGACCTAAACCCAATAGAGAATCTTTGGAGGGAGCTCAAACTCCGTGTTTCTCAGCGACAGCCAGAAACCTGACTGATCTAGAGAAGATCTGTGTGGAGGAGTGGGCCAAAATCCCTTCTGCAGTGTGTGCAAACCTGGTGAAAAACTACAGGAAACGTTTGACCTCTGGAACTGCAAACAAAGGCTACTGTACCAAATATTAACATTGATTTTCTCAGGTGTTCAAATACTTATTTGCAGCTGTATCATACAAACAAATAGTTAAACAAAATCATACATTGTGCTTTCTGGATGTTTTATTTTTTTTTAGATTATGTCTCTCACAGTGGACATGCACCTACGATGACAATTTCAGACCCTCCATGATTTCTAAGTGGGAGAACTTGCAAAATAGCAGGGTGTTCAAATACTTATTTTCCTCACTGTAAACATGCACATGTACGCATACAAATCTGCACTCTCAAATCATTTATTCAAAAGTAAAGAAACATGAGTGCACATTATGGATGTAGACAGTTTTATTGATCATTGAAAACTGAAAGCAAGGGCGTTATTAGGACCATACCAGTGTTTTTACATGTTAAACCAATAACGGCATCTATTATAGTCATAACACTTCTCACCATAATTTAAACCATTCTGTAGTGGTTTAGATTTGTTAAATGCTTCTTCCTTCTTCCAAGGCAACTAAGGATAAGTCTAGTGATATTTTTCCTTTTTGTCAACAAATCCCAATAAATTATATTGTGTGTGTAGCCAAGCTTATATAATACTATTCCTCTGAGCCATAGCGCTCTAAAAACTATTAAAAAACACATGAGCTGCACAGTTGCACTGGGTGACTTTATTATAAGAGTAATGCACTGATTTAGCACTGCACTCTATAATAATCAGCTTCACAATAGTTTTTTGTTTTAAAGTATGGAAATCAGGACTAGAGATCTTTAATTCCACACATTCTTCTGCCTCATCAAAACCTAGAGCCTACATTACCCACAATGCAATTTGATTGCCAACAGCTGATTGTGGTGTGTTATGCTAGTAGCAACTAATGTAGCCTTAAGCAGATATGAGGAATGGGCTACAGAGGTCTGGTAAACTCACTTCTTTCTAACTGACTCAAGTGACATCACTTGAGGCAATTTAGCAGACTGTGTGCAGCTCCCTTTATAGTTACACAAGGCTTTTACACAACTTTTTCCCCACATATGCAGTATCCCTAAGGCCTGTTAACAGACTTTGAGGTGTAAAATGGGTGGAGCTCCCCTTTAAGATGAAAGCGGTTTACTTTGACACACACACACACACACACACACACACACACACAGCTGCTGTAACTACTTATAGTGTACCAAATGTGTATTAATCCACAGCTGAAAATTGTCCAACGTTCCATATTTACTTCTATTTGACAAGCATTTGCTGAAAACTACTGTGCACACCTGTTCTGGGAAATGATTGACTTTTTTTTTCCCCCCCCCAATGAGAGTATGAGGAGAAAATATAAAGATTTCCATATTGTGTAGGAACCAGTGGGGCTTGGGTCTCATTGTCATAGACTGGGTAAAGAAATGGAAAAGTGTTGAGACAGACTAATGTATTGTTGGTTTTGGCCGTTGACAATAAGAAAAAAGGTTTCTTTATGTTAAAGTGGAATGCAAGGAAACCAATAAACATGCTAATCACATTCAAAACCTGTAATAAGACTTTAAATATGGCAAAGTATACGTATGAAGAAAGATACATTAACATAAACCCGTCTGTATTCGTACAGCAGTATGTAGGAAGAGCGAGGATTTATTAATCTCCTGCAGGTCTTTCTTCCTGTGGGTGTTTAACAGCAGATCATCAGACGGTAGACAAAAGACTTTGCTCCTGCTCATTTCTTAGCAATAGATACTCCACAACCAGGAATGACAGTGTGGACAAAAGGCTAGGCATTAATTTATCTTCCCTATATGACCCTGATGCAAATGAGGGAAATGAAAGCAAGCAATCAATTCCCTAATTGGGTTTGCGCTATTTTAACTTGTTAAGGAGGCCTCTGTCTAGATTAAAGTGAAGGTCAATTTCTCATTGTGACAATTACTGTAATCATTTCCACAGTGCAACAAAGGAATCCAGCAAAGGCTTGAGAAGAGACTGCAGTGAAGCAGATGCCTCCCCATTGTGTGAGTCCACCATCTTAACATCTTGTTAGTCTTAGTTCTCGCATTCATTACAATCTACAGACACAATAGATTCTACATTTCAAAGTAAAGAATACTAGGTAATCTTTTATATTATACAGTAGGTCATCTTGGCATAATGAGATTTGACTTTCTAATAGCAACAAAACAATATCTTAATTACACATATATATATATATATATATATATATATATATATAAAAACATTTAGGATATCTCTGATGAAGAAATTACAAAGCTGTCTTGTCATTTTGTTGTGTTGTCACAGACTCCAACGTAATAAGTCAGAAAGCCCCTGGGAACCTGAGTAGGTCTGGAGTATTTCTCTGTACATGTTCTTTAAAAGTATTATTTTTTATCTGAACACTCACACTTCTTGTATTAACATTTGATTAACTGCATTAGGTAAAAACCCTACAGCTGTCGTCAGATTTGGACTTAAATATTGCTAAATCTTGACTGTTGCCCAGACATACCCTGCCCACTTTAAAAAAATAAATAAATAAAAGCACACCGTACAGGCAGACATTTCTCCTGTGAAATATATCAAAACTGTTCTAACTTTGGCAGATAATTGCAGGCTTGTGTAGGACCACATGCAAGAATGTTAGACATAAAGCAAAAAAATGAAAAGGATAACTTTGTTGCTCCTAAATACACACACTGAAGTGTCTAAAGTGTCATGTCTTTAAAAGAGGACAAGCAAACAGCAGCAGGAGCCCTGCTGGGAAGTTAGGAGGTTCGAGCAGAGGCCTTTAAGCTGAGCGGGAGCATTTATTTTGGCTTCCTGAGGACCAAACCAGGCAGTTGATATACAGCGTGAGTCAGCTACTCCCTCATGTCACATCAAACGTTTATTTACCAGCGGAGAGAAACCACAGAATTAGAATAAACAATTAGATTATGTATCCCTGCGCTAAAAGCAATGCACTCAATTAATTCAACTAAAAACTTCTCTAGAGGAGGAGTGAGGAGGCCTTTTTTGCTGCATAGCCAAATATCAAAAAGCAAGTAATGGGAGAGCAACATGTCACGTCTGCTGGTTCATTTCTGTTAGTGTTCTCTTTTTCCCTCCTGTTGAGAGGCAGAGAAATCTGTTGAAAGCTCTACAAACCATGCAGCCTTTTAACAAGATGCACTTAATCTTCCTGGTGTTTGCTTTAGTTAAGTAAGGGATTGGCTTTGTCCGGGCCCGGGAGTGGCGAGATGTTGATGATCGCTAACCTCTTATCTGTCTTTATCTGCATTTGAACAGGTTTCTACCGGGGCAAAGCCAAACAGACCAATAAGATTAAATATAGACCCATTTTGCAAGTTAGTAATGTCCCAGTGCTTCCTATGGGTTCAACCAGAGTTCATGTTATTAATATTACAGGCCTTTCATGCTTTCAAATCTCACACAGATCAGAAGGGCTTTGGGAGGTATGCCACTGTCAGCCAATTAATGCCCACAAGTACAGCTGTTCTGCCTGTAAGGTCAAGACCAGGCTTTTCACAGCTAAATACCTCAACTTTTTTTCACTGCTTCAACCTCGTTTTTAGGTAATTATTCAGCTCTCTGGGAACATTTTGTAATTCACACCTCAAACATTGCATAATAGAAGTCACAAAAGTGGCCTTGAAATGCTTGAGTCAAATAACAAACCTACCAGACTTTAGGGAAGAGGGATCTACACAAATCCCACCCACATTAACTGAGAGGAGACGCAGTCAGGGAGATTGAAGGGAGGCATTTCAGGCTTAGAAGAACCTCGCTTCAGATAAAATCTCAGGGGCAATGGTTACTTTTTAAGCATTTAACTGGACTTTGCTCTAACTCAGGCTGACCTAAGATGAGGGATTCTCGCTCAAGGACACTACAACAGGCTATGCAGCTGCTGGGATTATTCTGGTGATGTTTTAGTGGTGGGACAGCAAAAAAACACTAGGCCTCTCATCCTCAAGTCATGGCTTCCTCTGACCTCATAGTGATATTCCAAATTACATTGAGTTACATGCTGAGACTTGAATAATCCTGCTCACAAATCATGCTTTAGCTTTATGCAGCTTATCATGGGGCTGACTTTATTATTCTTTGTAGTGAGTCATCCAGGCCCATCAATACTGTTCCACCAGTCTTTGGTCTTGTACTGTATTGCATGACATCAACACTATTTTAGAGTTGAATTCCCTCTGGGGCTGACCCATGATAAACTGCAGCCATAGTGCAACTAAAAGGCACTTATTTGTATGACAGTTTGTGTCTAAACATCACTACACTTAAAACCATTTCTCCAGCAGACATGACATTATATTTTATATATATAAAAAAAATAAAAATAAAAAAAAGGTTTACATAATATACATAACTACTGAACTCAACCCGATCTAAACAAACCCAATGCCCCAGCAATCATATCACAGAGCAGAATTTCAAAATAAAACATAACACATTCAATGTGCCGATAGCATAATTGCTCATCAATCACAGCCTTAAAATGAAAGCAGGATTCTTTGTAGCCCCAAAGTTGAGGGATAAAGGTAACATTGCCACCTGGTGGTAACTAAAAAAACAAAAACAAAGATGTGTTACATAAATTTTAAAACAATAACAAAGCAACTAATGTATGTTTTAACACAATCTTTAAACAGATTAGATAATCACACATAATCCCTGACAAACATATTGCAAAAGAATGCTAAAAGCTTGATGTACATAAATTATGAATATATTGTAGTTTGGTTTCCTTTGTATTCTTATAATGATTGGCCATCATGGTGCAAACATTTCCAAAAACACGCAACCTAATCTCAACACGATTAGTCTTTTTTGCCAGCAAAACTTCACAAGAACCAAAACTGAGAAGAAACCGAGGCAACTGACAGCAGCCCAGTTTGGAACAAGCACTGTGCCAAATGTCAAAAGGAAACGATGCATGCTTATCATTTTTTATTTCCTACATGTTCACATTTCCCAGTCTACTGGTGAATTTGTCCTTGTCAACATGCTTGTGCTCTGGGATGTGTCTGTAGGTGCAGTCTTGCCTCATGCAGCCGGTGGTCCTCCAGAAAAAGCACTCCTTCTTGTACAAGCTACAACAACGGCAAAAACCATTTCAATTCTAGGGCTATATGTCAAAGTTTAAGGTGGGAATAATTATTGCTAAGATCAGGAGACCTGAAATGACAGGGTTCCTTTTCACCTCTAAAGAGTGGCAACATAACTAATATAACAAAGACAATCTAATACTAGATATTTCTTACTTTGCATTTATAGAAATTGAGAGTAAGTTTTGAAAACAATCTTGGTGAGCAATAGAAACTACAAGTCTTAACTGTGTAAAGCTAACTATTAATGAGTCCAATGAAGAAAAAAAACAAACTTTACATGCACTGCTTTAAAATAAGACTGACCATCTAGATTTCCCCCAACTCATTACCCTTGAAGTTAAATCTAAACTCGTAAGTGAAATAGTGATGTTACCAATGCGAGGGAGAATAATAGCATCTTCTTACCCGGGGCGTGAATGTGGGTCAATGGCGGCCGCTCTGGACAAACCGAGTCCAGTGGGGATTTTATTGGGATATCGCACCGAGAGTGGAGCGCCCTCTACCACCATTCCCTGAAGAACAAACACACATTAAACATCTTAGGCCCAACAGAGCTGTACTGGAGAACCACACAGCATGGAAAAGAGTAGAAGCTACACAGACAAACTACTGATAAGATTTATCTCAGATGTGATTTATGTGATGGTTTCAGAGGAGCAGACAGACTTTAAAGCATGAATAACTTTACAGAGTTAAAGAGCTGCAGTTGTTACTCAGTGCTTAAATAACACAATCAAAATAAGTTTCAACTTCCTGCTCTACGTAGAACATCCTACAACCTGCTAAGTATTTAATACAGACACCCTAAAATATTCTGTTGCTTCTTAACTTTATTTTACATTTGCCTGTTAATACAAATTCTCTTTGGGAACCTACAAATCTTTAAATTTTCAAACCCAGACAAAACCATCATTTTGTGGCTCCAGCTAAGATTTAGGTCACAATTAATAAAACACTTTGCTGCTGATACTGAATAGAAAATGTCTAAATGAAGACTCACAACAAGAGACATCACAAAATGTAACATTACATACGCTTATTTTTGCTTTCTCAACCGTTCCAATTGGTCAAGATTAACACATCAGCTAGATACCTGAACAAGTAATGTAAACAGATACATACATTAATACACTGGATGGCTCTGTCGCAGTCTTCTTTTTTGGCATAGTTCACAAAGGCACACTGTTGTTCCAGCAGCATCTTGATGCTGTACACAGTCCCAGCTCTGAGAGAGAGAGAGAGAGATCTTTCATATCCCTGAAGGGCAATTTGCCACACAGCTTTGAGTCAACAAGGGTGAAACAGTCACACATCACTTTAGCAGCCATTAAATCGATAACAACCTCAGAGTCAACAAACACATCAATATTTCGCAAGACCACATATTGCAATTTTTGTATTCAAAATATTTAATGGAATCTAAATCAAACGTTAAAATGTGAACGAACAATCCAGGAACTCGAGATGCACCCGTTAATATCCAAAAATGTGGCTCTTACATTTACTTCATCGCTTTATTATTTTTATTTTGCATACTCAAAAACTGCCATTTTCCATTCTTGTTGCGTCTGTAAACTCACATCTGGTTCTGACAAAGTGAAGGAGCTCAGCCTGTGGTACTATACCTGCTGAAGAGCTCGTGGAGTGTTGAGTAGGTGACAGCAGGAGCCAAGGATCCAACCCAAATGGGGAAAAGATGACTTTACAAACAACAAAGAGATAAATCAAACATTTAAAATAATGTTGAGCTCTGGACATAATTCAACAAATTATCCTAAAACCAAAAACAAATCTGTGAACACTCCACTCAAAAGTCCTGGATAGAGTTTTATTAGATAGGTTGTGTGTTTATTTGTATAGTTCAGATAACCAGTTTGGTTTCAAGGCCAGGCATGGTACTGATCTATGTATCTATGCACTTAAGGAAATGGTAGAAACTTACAGAAGACAAAAATCCTCTGTTTTTATTGGTTTTATTGATGCCTCCAAGGCTTTTGATCGAGTTGACCACCACAAGCTGTTTTTAAAATTGAGCCGAAGAGGAGTACCGACTAGTATAATTAGAATCCTGGCTTTTTGGTATTCCAATCAGAGCATACAGATCAAATGGGGGATGTATTCTCTACTCCGTTTGGTGTTAGTAATGGCGTCCGTCAGGGGGAATACTAGCACCGCCCTCTTTAATATTTACATGGATGACCTGTCTGACCAGCTAAGACAGTGTAAGACAGGATGCATGATGGGTAACATGCTATTGAACCATCTCATGTATGCAGACGACTTGGCTGTTGTCTCTCCTAGCAGTGCAGGGTTTCAGGAGCTGCTGAATATATGTTCCGATTATGGTGTTGATTATGATGTGAAATATAATGCCAAAAAGAGTTTGGTTATGATCTGTAGAGTGAAAGAGGATAAGGACCTTATTTTTCCATCTTTCCATCTTGCAGGGCAAGTGTTAACTGTTGGTTGCAAAACTAGATATTTGGGTCACATCTTAACAGATCAAATGTCAGATGATGAGGACATGTATAGGCAGCGTCGCATGTTATATATGCAGGCTAACATGCTTGCCAGGAAGTTCTCCTGGTGTTCTGATTCTGTTAAGATAAACCTCTTTAAAGCATATTGTACTGCTTTTTATACTGCCCCCTTGTGGGTCAAGTACAAAAAGGCAAGCTTCAGTAAGCTGCGGGTCGCTTATAATGATTGTTTGCGCATTCTACTAAGGAAACCTAGGTGGTGTAGTGCAAGTGAATTGTTCTGTCAAGCAGGAGTTCCTACTTTCTCCGCTTTACTGAGGAATTTGATGTATAAATGTATCTGTCGCCTGAATTCTTCTTGTAACTCTGTCATTTTACATCTGATTGACCCGAGGTTCAATGCTTTGCGATACCAGTCCCCCTTATGGGATCACTGGTATAGCTGTCTTATTTAATTGGTGTCTGTCTCATGTATCTGTATCTTTTTTGTTGTTGTTGTTGTTGTTGATGTTTTTTATGGACCATGAGTCTAATAATAAAAGGCTATCTATCTATCTACATTACCATCTGTTCTTGCTCAATGGTGCAAAGGAAAGACTCCTTAAATTCAGTTAGTAAAGACTAATTATTGCAGCAGTAAATGGACAAACATCTGTGCATATTTCATTTAAAAAAATGTTTGCTGTTATTCTGACTGCCAGCAAAAAAATTGAAAAAATTCAAAATAGTGTACACAGTGTAGTATAAAGTAAACCTGAGGGTCAAACATGATACTTTTTTTTTTTTTTAAATTCTAAAAACCTGATTCACAAATCATTTAAAAATGTTCTCACTTTTGAAAATACAATTTTACCTTCAGGTCTCTAAAACTTTCATGAAATGGTAACAAATTTGTTACCTTGTGTTACCTTGGTGAAGGATCACAAGCCAATAAAGTTGGGTACAATTATCTTAGATAACATTTTTCATTTTAAAATACAAAATTATTGAGTCACAGTCTTACGGTTTGACAAAATTCCTTGGATGGGGCGTTGGAGACTGAGAATTCGATCTGCTTTGGCCAAAGCCATCCAACTCCTTGACCGGCTGCACTCGAGGACGAGTTGTTTGTCGGACAGTCCACTCCCCCTCATCGCCGTCTTCTTCTTCTTTTTGCGCCACTGGTTGCTCTGTATAGTCCCAACTGGCGCAGGCATCTGAAGTGAGCAGACAAATGATAAAGATAGTAAAACACCTCATTGTAGTAACATGTCATCTTTCCAACTTTTGAGAAACATTTTGTGACGTGAACCTCCAGGACCCTGATTGCCGTTGTCCCCAAACAGAGCTTCAACAGCTTCCTCTAACGTGGCGTGTGTTTTCAAGGCCTCGGAGCTCTGCGCCCAGGTGAATCCCATTTCCTGAAATGGAAGTACAAAGACAACCTCCTAAGCTGACATAGCATGCATACACACACACACACCAAAGCCACAGATGACACATAGACTTTGTCTGAAAAAGAATTCAAGAATCCAATTCCTAACCCTATCCCCTATCATAGAGCGTGCTGTGCAATGTTTCCTGACCACCATTTGGAGCCAACAACATGCAAAATGACAGAGGATATTACACATGGGCTTTGTACATTCTCAGAGACAGTGAACTACAAGGATTTCTACTGCTTTTTATCAGCCATTTGGTGAGTGACAGTCTTTTTTGTGCCATATATTGTCTTGTCAACTGTTGTAAACATAAGCTTCTCCTACCATTAGGTGCAACGTCTGTGCTCGTTTCAGCTCTTGCGTGGCTTCAGCACTCGAACTTTCCAGCTTCAACACCTCCTTATAGATTAGTGAGGCCTCGTAGTATCTCTGGAGAAGTGACAGCAGAAATTACAGGCCATAAGTAATAAGTAATATGCAAAATCCGGACAATTAGTAATAACACTTGAGCTAGCGTGTAGGGAATTATTACTGTAGAGGGTTTACCTATACATGAAAATAAAAGACTAAAGTGTCTGGAAGTATCACAGTTAACTGGATAAATGGGCAGCAATTCACCTTGAGCCCACAGAGAGCTTTTCCTTTCCTAAATAAACCTTTTATCCAGTTTGGCTCCATGGAGAGAGCTAGATCAGCGTCCCTGAAAGCGTTTTCATACTGCTGCAGTCTTTCATAACACAGGGACCGATTTCCAAATAACCTGAAACACATTCAATGTAATTCATGTAGTGACTGAATCGGTGTGCTTTAATGGAGACTGAAGTCAATTTAAGTCCATGTTCTTACTTAAATTCCTTTGGGTTGTATTTAATTGCATCAGTAAAGCATTTCACAGCCATCTCATACTGTCCAGAGGCAGCCAGGCGATTTCCCATACCTGGAAGGCAGAGCAAGGACAGTTGTGCCAGCTTCAGTGCTTTCACATGTTTGACTTTGCCAAAGTCAATGACGTTAATGTAAAATATAACTTACCAGCAAGCTCTCTGCTTCTTTTTGCCAACTCTCCTGCAGCGGGGTCCATTGTTTTCTGTTAAAGTTCACACATCAGCCTGTGAAGCATGCCAAGCACTACAGGAAACTCTACATTTGCATGTCGCTTTCTGTCAAACGCCACCTTATGATGACAACCAGTTAATGTTTGATCCTAAAAAGAGTAAGACTTGTACAAAGAAAAATGTTTCTAGGCAGGTGATAATTTCAAATAGTGTACAGTATATATCAATTTCAAAAAAAGTTTGACATATCAGAAAACTGTTTTTTAAAAGATGGAGTCACCTGGTGTGACTTAAGTCTGGTAAAATATCTGTCAATCCATGATAGCAGGTTTCTTGGATAAGATTATGCCTTGAAGAAATACAAATACAATGTCTTCAGTGTTCCCACCTCTGTATTGGGTTGAGGTTTCTCTTCTTTCTTTTGAATTTCAGGTTTATCTACAACCTTTTTCTTTTCCTCCAGGGACTGCTGGAATTTCAGTAATTTATTTTTATCCTTTTTCCGTTCTTCTGCAGGCCTCTGGTTACACGTCTCCTCAGGCACCGATTTTGTTGTAGAAGAAGAATTTGAAATATTTAAATCCAAATCCTGATAATGAAACACAAGGTGGTGGTTTGAAGATATTCATCCACAGACTACAATGGTGAAAATCTTGTTTCACAGACAGAGTAGATTCAACTAAAAGTTTGACTTTAGATAGACGTCTAAACTCCGTTGCGCAAAGCCCATCTGAAGATGATTGGCCAGTTGATGTACTGCTATATGGATGTATCTTTGCAATGTAAAGTCTATGGGAAAGTGCAAAATTGGGACGATGGCTGCTCTAGTGACGTCAGAGTCACATGAATTCCGATTGTACGGTCCAGACTTAGGTAGCATATTTTATTTATTTATTTTTAAATCCGACCTGTAACAGATTTGGACCACATATAAAAGTGGCCAAAATCACAACTGGAAACGATTGGATGCCATGTTACTCGGGCTGTTCGCACCGTCATGAAAATAAAATAAAATAAAAATCGCATTTGGGTCCTTTTGGCCTGCAGTCTGAATTTAGCCTGAGAGCAAAATCTAACACTACAGACCGGTCTTTGTAAAACTAACAGCTGCTGTCATCCACTGCCGTTTTTTTGCATTCATTTGTGAATGCAAGTACTAAACTTTAACTAACACACACACACACGCACTCCTTTTGTGACCATTTCCTACAGTCACATTACATTTACAGTACTTTTGCTCCCCAATGTGACAAACAGCAATGTAAAAATCTATACAAACCTTTTGCTCCCCATCTTCTTTTTTATTCACCTCCACAAAATGTTCTTTATTATTATCACTGCTCTCATTATATGCAGCCACCGCAGTTCCATTTAGTGTTTTACCAGATTCAGGAGATTCATTTGCCACTGCATTATTTTCAATAACACCATTTTCTTCCTGATTTTCTGAGGAGTCTGACTTCCCTTGCTCTTCCTCCTGAAATGCCAAAAAGATGAAATCAGCATGGCTTTGAAAAGACTTCCCAGAAGCTAGCACTTTATATTGCTGTGAATTACAACAAATACATACGGGTAACACAAGACTTACAGGTAAAATATTTGTAACAGCATTCTCCTTTTCTATCCGTTTCTTTTCTTTTTTACGCTGCAACAGAAAGAAGAGATGTGTTGTGAGCCACTGTTAAGGAAAAGAATAAACACTCAATATGTTAAATCCCAACCATTATGCAGACACTGACCAATTTCTTACGCTTGTTTTTCTTAGTTTTCTCTTTCCGTCGTTCCTCTTCTTCTTTCAATTCCTTTGCATGTTTATCAGCCTCCTGGAAAAACAATCTCTGCATTGAGCCAATTTAGAGGAAATACAGTCTGGGAAAGAACTCTAAAATAAGTGAAACTGAAGTGTAATACCTCGTCAGTGAGTTGTTTAATTCGTGGATGTGGTTTTAAAGACCGGTGAGCAGCATGTTGTGGACAACAGTGATCATCATCATCATCATCGTCGTCATCATCATCATCATCGTCGTCAGAATATATGATGTCGTTCTCCAGCTCTCCTTCAAAGGTCCTTAAAAAATCTAAACCTGGGAGATGAAGGAAAACAAACAAAGCCTTTTCTAGTGCTCATATGTGTTCTACATCTGTGAAAGGGCAAGTCTGGACCGATTCTCCAGACACTGTGTGGAGTTCATATGAGAGAAACAACTTAAGAGTGTGGTCAATCAGAACAGCTATAGTGCTCTCTGACAAGGTCTCAAATGTCATAAGACCTAGATAAATAGATATAACGAACACCAGTGATGGGCAAGTTACTTTTAAAAAGTAATTGGTTACAGTTACTTTTTCCAAAAAGTAACTAAAGTAGATACTCATTTATAAATTCTAAAAGCAACTAGTTACTTCAGAAAGTAAACAAGAGATATGTGAAGCTGTGGTGGAGAGGAGGTCACTGAACAAACTTATCTATCATGGATAACCCCAACCACCCTCTCCACCCCCCCACACTGGTCCAACAGAGGAGCAGCTTCTCTAAGAGGCTCCGACAGCTTCGATGTCGCACGGACCGCTACAGGAAATCTTTCAGGAAATATTTGTTCTGGTATTTTATCCTATTATTATTTCATGTATATTGTATGTACTGTATCTAATGCGTTACTTTCAAGTACATTTTTAAATGCTCAAATGTGACCCCACCTCCACCCCTCTTTAATGGAACTTAAAATACATGTGCATGTTCAATTATTTATGATAAATCTGAATAGTATAATGAAATGGACACTTAATACAATACATTGTTAACAGAAACTGTACAGACATCCCAACTATATTATTGTTGCTGTGGGACAAAGTGAGACTAGCCTCCAATCAAATGCCGTGTATGTAGGTTTCATGTCTAGTGGATGGATACAAATAACAACATAGATGTTTTGGAAGTTTTTATATGTTTTGCCCCTCAACAGGCCACAACTGGGCAAAAATAAATAAATATATACACTCTTTTTAGTGCAAAAAACGTAAGTGGCCTGATGTTTATACTTTTGCGCTGGTGTGTGCGTAGAGCTGGTGTGTGTGTGTGTGATAGAACGAGGGAGAAGTGAGAAAGTGACAGTGGTTAGCGTCAGAGCGAGTAGCCACGCTAGAGTCACAGTGCCTTATGTTTTCTGACCACGGTGGGAAGAGTAATCAATTAGATTACTCGTTATTGAAAAAAAGTAACGTCCACACACTCAGACAATAATGCTTTCTCTCTGGTAGCTCCAATAAGAATTGCTGCATTTACAATAAGTGCAAAAGATATTGCACTTGACATCAAAGGCTACCCATAACTTTGCAAACAGCTCAAGAAAAACAGATACTGAACTGTTAAATATTAAACAAGATGCAATCTGCAGTTTACCGACACAAGAATAAAGTGATAGCCTTCCACACCCATATAATTGGTCTCTATACAGGACTCATGTTGGCTCATTACAGTGTGTAGAAATCAGTAGTGTCATCTATTTACCTAGTGTAGATATTCTAGTACTACCCTGTGTAGCTCTAAACCAATGTTGACACCAAACAGAAGAGAAGTGTTAAGGGGGGGATAATGCCCAATCATCACTTACCAGCATTTGAATCTTATGTTACCTAAACTCTTATGTTCTTATAAATCTGTAATGAGTTATTTGGTGAAAGCCAAGTAGAGATGACAAAACTATGCTTATTCCCAGTTTACTTCCACAGGTTTAAGATCTAATAATGTTGGGTTTTGTTTTATCTCCAGTTCTTTTCTCCACCGTCACTGTGAAATAACCTGCAACAGCCACTTCAGAAAATGCCTTACCTAATAAGCCAGAGGCAAAGACATCCAGGATAGAGTTTGAAGAATGACGTCCACTTATGAAATCTACCATAGTTTCCTGAGAAAAAGAAAAGATACAGAGACTTTAAATACAACTAACAACATGTCCATGCTATATCCACACTAACGTGTGTCTACTGTGCAGAAATATTGCATACATACATACTGCTATATGTAAGATACTTTGCAACCCTTCACTCGTTTGGTTAGTTTTTGACTTATCTGCAGCAGTTACCATAAGAGCTGGTAGATAATATTGAAACATTGAGAAAATAAGATATTTGTAACTTTTATCTGAAACAGTCAAAGTGAGTAGTCAATATTATTTGATAATTTGTTTATATCATTTGTCAAAGTAAAATGCCATACATTCTCTGTTTTCATCTTTTCAACTGTGAAGGTATGCTGCTTCTTTCTATTTTACATCACTGTAAATTGACTATCTTGGATTTTGGACAGTTTTGGACTTTGCTGGCCAAAAGGAAGAATTTTTTATTTATTTTTTTAAGATGTAAGAAATTGCGATGTTCTATTATCAGCATTTCAGCACATTTAATCCATTAACTGATGCCAACTGTTAATCGCAGCTCTGCTACTGTGCAAAGGTGTTAACTGCTTACTGCTATAATATGGTATATTTTGTATACATGGTATGGGTGTTATCTGCAGCAGTGATCACCAAAGCTGGCAGTTCATGTTGTAACGTTGAGATTAGTTACCTTAGTAACTGTATTTTGTAAGATGAATTATACAGTGAACAATGTTTCCCTTCTTATGCATAACTGTATATTTTGATCCTTTTTCCCTGTTGTTGTGAAAAGCTTCCGGTCTGATTATAACTATGGCAACTCATACTCAGATTACTTATTGTTAGCAAAGGTACAAATGTAATGTAACCAACAACATCCTTTAAATTTTAAAGACCTG